>SJXQ01011655.1:111523-312265 GCA_006408695.1 Aepyceros melampus
CCGGCCGCCCGCCCGGGGCCCCTTTTGCAGGCTCGGCGCCCGGAGTGCGCCGGCGCCGCCGCCCGCCCGCTGTGGGCAGCGCTGGCGCGGCCGCGGCGCTGCGGGCCGGCCCCCAGGTGACGCTCCTCGGGCGGCCGCTCGTCTGCGCGGCCAGGCTCGCCCGCCAGCATCCCGGGCTTCGGGGGCTTGTTGTTGTTGTTGTTGTTGTTGACAGTTTCCAAAGCACTCGGGCCAGAAGGCGCCCGGAGCTGCTGCCCAGCAGGTGGGGCTGCGGCGCGGCGAGGGCACGGGCCCGGGGACTCCGCCCGAGCAGCCGGCCTTTCTGCGTGGTGTGTGTTTGTTTTCTTTCCGCGCCCGCGGACCTCCTGAGGCCGCTCGCCGGCGTTAGGGTTAGGACGCGGCTCTCGGCGGCCCTCGCTCATCCGCCGGGGCGCCCCCTCTTCGCTTGGGGTGACCGCCCCGGGCAGCCCCGAGCGCGGTGTGCGCCGCCGCTGGGGCCGGGGCTCTGTGGCCGGCCAGTTTCTTGTCTGCCAACTGAAACCTGTGCCTCTGGGGTTCCCTTTTGATTACGGAAAACTGGAATTCTTCGCTTAAGGTTAAGTTGTCTGGAAGTTCCCTAGACCTCAACTGGACAGCTAGATACATAAATAGAAAAAGGAAGTCACTTCGGCCGTGTCCGACTCTTTGTGACCCCCGGACTGCTGTAGCCCACCAGGCTCCTCTGTCCATGGGATTCAGGCCAGAAGACTGCAGTGGGTTGCTATTCCTTCTCCAGGGGATCTTGCCGACCCAGGGATGGAACCTGGGAATCCCGCATTCCGGCCAGACGCTTTACCCTCTGAACCACCAGGGAAGCCCTGATAGATATAGGCGGGTGTGAACAGAGCAAAAATCGACCTCGTGGTGGTTCATCAGAGACCTTGAGGGTTCTGTTGTCGCCAGCGGGTACCCACCTGGTTGCACACTCAGAGTGGGCTGTTCTGGGCTCCATGCAGAGGACAGCCGCCTCACAGATTTAAGAGCAGGTTGAGGGGTAGGGGGCGAGGGACCCAGCTGGACCAGGGAGGCTGGGTAGATGGGAACTGGCCCTCGGGCGCCAGTGAAAGGAGGAACTGATGTCTTTGGAACATCCTTATCCTTCAGAAAACGGAACCGTTGGGAGGATTACATTTCTAAACATCCCTGTGACCACGAAATTCTCTTGTTTTGGTTACATCTGTCAAAACTGAGTTAAGAAATCAGTGAAAAACAAGTACTCTGGTCAAATCTTCAGAATTATTTTGAAAATCAAAAGGTACTGAAAACTGTGCGGCATCTGAGATTCCTTAAAGCTCAAATTCCGTTATTCTCTGATCTTTGATGCCAAGTCGCTTCAGTCGTGTCCGACTCTGTGCGACCCCATAGACGGCAGCCTACCAAGCTCCCCCGTCCCTGGGATTCTCCAGGCAAGAACACTGGAGTGGGTTGCCATTTCCTTCTCCAATGCATGAAAGCGAAAAGTGAAAGTGAAGTCGCTCAGTCGTGTCCGACTCTTAGCGACCCCATGGACTGCAGCCCACCAGGCTCCTCCGTCCATGGGATTTTCCAGGCAAGAGTACTGGAGTGGGGTGCCATTGCCTTCTCCCTGATCTTTGATAGAGGAAAACCATCCTGTTCTATTATTTACTGATTGTCCAGGAGGAAGAAAGCTTTAACTGCTTGTTGCTGTCAGTTCCCATTCCTGTCTCACCACATTTACTGGCTGATGGGCCTGCTTTTAACTCCATAGGAGCTGGAAAGGAAGGAATTGTAGTCTGTTTCCTAAGGCAGCCAGTTGTAGGAATGGATTTCTCTCCTGTTCTGTAAGGCCTGAAGAAGACAGTGTTCTAAAGGCCATCTTTATCCTTTAAAATAGCGAAGGGAGGGAGTCTTGTGTCCAGGCCGGGTGTGAAGGTGTTTGAGCAGACGACCTAAGCAGACACAGGAAAGCTGAAACTGATAGCTTTTCACCAAGTGGATCTTCTTACTGGTGCTACATTATTTTCTCTGATGTTTTGTGAAATTGCACCATTTTAAACCCCATCTTGAAGTGGAACATGATAAAAAGCATTTTCGAGGGACTTCTACGGTGGTCCAGTGGTTAACACTCTGTGCTTCCAACGCAAGGGGCTTGCATTCAATCCCTGATCCAGGAAATAAGATCCCACGTGCTACTCGGCATGGCCGAAAAGAAAATAAAGCATTTTTGAAATGAACATTAAATAACTTTTTCAGTTAACACTATTCTTTCCTTGTCTAGGTATCGATAATTAGTCAAATACCTTGTTGTACATGAAAAGTTTCTTTGCGTTCATTCAACCCATTGTCAGAATTTCAGAATCCAGGAAAAGGGTATTGTCAAATATGACCAACCTAGATAGTATATTCAAAAGCAGAGACATTACTTTGCCGACTAAGGTCCGTCTAGTCAAGGCTATGGTTTTTCCTGTGGTCATGTATGGATGTGAGAGTTGGACTGTGAAGAAGGCTGAGCACTGAAGAATTGATGCTTTTGAACTGTGGTGTTGGAGAAGACTCTTGAGAGTCCCTTGGACTGCAAGGAGATCCAACCAGTCCATTCTGAAGGAGATCAACCCTGGGATTTCTTTGGAAGGAGTGATGCTAAAGCTGAAGCTCCAGTACTTTGGCCACCTCATGCGAAGAGTTGACTCATTGGAAAAGACCCTGATGCTGGGAGGGATTGGGGCAGGAGGAGAAGGGATGACTGAGGATGAGATGGCTGGATGGCATCCTGGACTCAATGGACGTGAGTCTGAGTGAACTCCAGGAGCTGGTGATGAACAGGGAGGCCTGGCGTGCTGCGATTCATGGGGTCGCAAAGAGTCGGACACGACTGAGCGACTGAACTGAGCTGATCATCAAAAAGGCAAGTTACACATAATCTTAAATAGTTATAGAGCATAGAAAACCAACAGTTCTCTATGAACAATAAATTGAACTTAAAATATAATTTCTTTATCAGTTGCAGAACAAAAGGTATACGCTTAGATTTATAATGCTACTGTTAGGAAATAATAGGAGTAATTCAAAAAGATATGATAACCCTCACCATTAAAGACACATCAAAAAGCATTTTGAGTTAAGGTATAAGTTAAAAGCAGGATTTAGTTGACAATAAGCTACAGAAATTGAACTTAAAACATTAATTCAACAAACAATTAGATGGTATGTGTTAACATGTCACTGTATTAACTGCTAGTGAAATAATTCATTGGTGGGTAATAGTTTCAATAGAAGAAAGTGATGGGCAAGAATGAGAAGCTGAGAATAGTCTTTACATGTAAACAGTATAGAAAGAAAACGATTCAAGGAGTAGAGAAACTTCTTAAGGGATTTATACATTCAAATTATATTTTAATATATACACATAACTGATTATGTAAATTCAATCAAGAGCTTGTAAATTGCTATACATATTAATTGTGTAATCTTTACCTAATGATGGTAATACCTACCATGTAGCTGCTGTATTTTGAAAAGAGCAAAACACAAAATGTTTTTAAAAAGAATGAAAATTGGGTGAGTAATGTATATAGTTTAAAAAATAAATCACATGACTTCATTTTTAATAAATGGTTAATAACTGATTTAATGACTATAGAAAATACATTGAACACATTGTATATGAACCATGGGTTCAAGCTCCAGAAAATTTTCTTATGAAGTCTGTAAACTCTGGTTCTCAGTATCTTTCACTAGTAAATGGGGCAATACCTACACATAGTAGGAGCTAAAAAAAACAAAACAAGGATTTTCCTTTTTGTTCCTCCTTAGTGCTAACTTTGAATGCTTCCTTCTGTTTAGACTGAGTAGGTCAAAGCAACTTATGTCTTGATAATATTTCTGGTATTTTGCCCCTAAAATATGTTTGAAATTAGCTCCATATACTTTTCCCAGGTAACAAAAACACCACATGCTTTGCTAACTGGAAAAGACCCTGAATCTGGAGAAGGCGGGACTTTAGCTCTCCCATCAGAGTCTTTTGACCTAAGATGACACATGTGACATCTCTCTGTTTCATTTTCTCCCCTGTAAAGCATTACATGATTACCCTGGTGTCCTCTGGTAGAATTTTGTGATAAAATCCTCTTTGTAGATTCTTGGACCCCTGGATTATAAAAAGCTAGATATTTGCCTACACTCTCAAGATTTGTAGAAAAGTATGAAATCCTTAGTTACAGAGTTACTTTGTAATCAGGCCTAAAAGTTGAATGCAGGGATTTCAAATGCAGTAACTTTATTGATAGAGGCTTCCCTGGTGGCTCAGTGGGTGAAGAACCCACCTGCCAATACAGGAGATGTGGGTTCCATCCCTGGGTCAGGAAAGATCCACTGTAGAAGGAAATGGCTACCCACTCCAGTATTCTTGCCTGGGAAATCCCATGGACAGAGGAGTGTGGCAGGCTGCAGCCCATGGGGTCACAAAGAGTCGGACGTGACTTAGAGATTGAGCATGCAGGCACACAGCTTTGTTGATAGCACATCAAAGGTGTGTTACCTTTAATGTCCCTTCTTCATGATCTAAGCATCAGTTCTTCATCTCTGTGAGAACTGATGGTTCCCACTGACCTTTCCAGTCCTAACCCTGTTACTTTTGTACATTTATAAATTTCCCTTACTGGACTTGTGCATACGTAAGTCTAAGAATACTGCTTGAAGGTGGCATTGAACAGCAACTGAAAAGTTATTGGGTTGGCCAAAAAGTTCGTTTGGGTTTTTATTAATAACATCTTACGAAAAACCAAACGAACTTTTTGGCCCAACCCAGTATTTGAGATGATTACTGCTGTAACATTCATTTTGGTAGTATAGATTCAACCACCGAATAGAGTACAGTTGAAAAGAATTCTGCTTTTCCCAGTTGAAATTCATTTCAGCAGTACATGACTTCTATTCTTTAAACCATAAATACCATGGATCTAATTCACAAAATGTAGTACTGAAGTTAATTCATCTGCCATTTTCTTTCTGAGAAAAAAGTATGAATTGATGTTTTTAAAAAATCTGAGCAGTTTTGCAACTGATGTTCTAAAGAAATAAAATATACTATGGGCCCCAGAGCAAGGCTTTGCAGTAAATTTATGTGAGTTTATTGAATCTCTGAGTTTCAGTAATAATATTTCCTATCTTCAGAAATCATTTTTGAACTGATGCTTATTATGTTTTATCCCAGCTGGGCTTTATTCCATGAATTTCTAAAGAACATCAACTCAGTTTGTTTCTGGAAGATGTAGCACAAATTGAATAATGTGCCTTTGATTCTAATGTACCTGTTACAACTTAACTAAAATGGTAATGAGCAAAATCTTATTTCTAAAAGCTTTTTTCTGGCACGAGAATATAGGACTCAAACCATTTTAAACAGGACCTACTGAAAACTGTATTTTGTTAGAAGAGATGCTTTATAAAAGACACTCTGTTCTGAAGACCTAAAAGCAGGTTCTATTTATGTAATAAAAGTGCATGAGCATAAATCCATATTTTATTGGCTAATGAGACCTTTTATTCATGATCAGTTATAAGGTTTGTTTCATATTAAATTTTAAATTTCTGAAAAATTCTGAAATACTGATGGGAGAGACCATGGTGATAGCTTAGCAAACCGCAGTCCAGATTTCTCTCTTTGAGGAGAAAAACATTGTTCATTTTTCATTATCCTGATTAAAAAAACAGACGTGTTTAGCGTGGTTTTAATCATTTAGTCAGTTAATTAACAAGAATCCATTTGCAGACTGAACTGTTGATAACTGTCAAAATCCTTCATTGGATTCTAGCTACCAAAGGTTTTAATTTTAGGAATCATGCAGCAGAGGAGGTTTTATTTATCCCTTGGTTCGTGTCGCTAGCCCTTTTGGCTTTTGCCTTTCAGAATTTTTTTGTTTTTATTGTCCTGTTTCCATTATTCCCTGTTGGTGAGTTATTTATCCCTTGGTTCATGTCGCTAGCCCTTTTGGCTTTTGCCTTTCAGAATTTTTTTGTTTTTTATTGTCCTGTTTCCATTATTCCCTGTTGGTGAGTTATTTATTGCTTCTTCTGGCCAGTTACTGAGTCGTAGTTGGTAGTCAGAAGACCTCACATGCTATTTAGGACAATTTTTCTTTCTTTTAGTGTCTCTAGTTGAGCTCTCTTGGGTCAGAATAACTGAGTACAGTTTCTCTTTACTTCCATGCCCTTTTAAGTTCTTTTCAGCTGTGATCACGCAGTCCTACCCTTGTAATTAGTTTCCCTTCTGCTCATGAATCAGTATTTCCATTCTAATATTTTTTTTTCCGTTTCTCCTCTTTGTTTCTGATATAGTTAGAAGTGAATGTACCCCTTGGGTCTTATTAACATCAATTATTTAAATTTTGCCTCTTCTTGTGCAAACCCAAGTATTTATCTCTTTTTGGTCTTTGATACCAAAATAATAGAGTCTCAAAATAATCCTTTTAAAAGGGTTTTTGCTATCCAGGCTTTAGAAATTTGTCCGTATGAGTTTAAGGCCTTGAATTTTCAAATTGCTTTTTTATAAACATCTATCGTAATCTCCTTTTCAATATTCTAAATTTATGTTTATATGTAAAATCCTTTTGTTGTTTATGATATTTTTCTAATTTAGTATCAATTTCAAATACTGCACAACTTTTACCTCCTTATCTTCCATATGAATGCTTAATAAATACCTTAACTTAGGTGTACAGTTTCATGGAGAAAAACATTATTATAGCTAGTTCTTCAAAATAGCAATAAAAAGAAAACATGTCTTGTGTCTTTACTTTCTTGGGCATTGAGCATTACTTTCTTGGGAAGTTTTATCTTCCTAATTATGCTTTGCCCAAGGTGATACTAGTGTTAATTCACATTGCCTTGTGCATATGCCCACCGATGACAGATGTATGCTGGGGTTACAAAGGTGGCATGGGGAATTCACACGTAAATATCTGATTGCTACGGAAACAAGCTAAATCAGAGGCTGGTCATTGTTTATCATCTCTTGACTTTACCTCTGACCTTTTGTCCATATTCTTAGCTCTGTAGTAACCAATATACAAATAAAAATTCATTTCTAGTCCTGCAAGCTATTTTTATTATTTTATTCAGTTTTAATATGTATCACTCTGGAATTTCTGATGTGACACGGTTAGCTAGATATCCTTTTTCTAGATATTGTTAAGTTTCATGCAATCTGAGTTTGTTTTTACAAGCTTATTATTCTCTTTCACAGTTTCCAGTTTATCTTAGTGCAGACAATAAAATCATTCTTGTACTAAGTAATTACAGGTTGAAAAATAAGTTGATTCTGCTGAGTTTGGGCAACTTAATATTCATTCTAAATCTCCAGCCATTTGTTTCCTTCTAACATTGTAATAATGCTCCATAGAGAAGCCTAATTGGTACAATATGGTCCCTTCACTGGTATTTTATAGACAATGTCCTGTTTTATGGAGAGTAGTATAATTGGCTTTTCCCTTGAAAGCAAATCATTTTCTTTGTATTTGTGGGGATTTTTAAGTTGTATTTTTAAAAACAATATATTAGGAGTTTTTTTTGTTTTTGTTTTTTTTTCAGAATCTGTAATTTTTAAACTAAACTTTCAGATAGGCAGTGTCCGTTGATTTTTAAGGGACTTGTATAAACACACAGGTGGATTCATCCATGCAAGCATTAATTTCTAGCTAGCTGATGGCTTTCTCAAAACAATCTGTTTTGCTTCTGTACCAAAGTGGGTGGCATCTTTATTCGGGACTAGACCTTACAAAGGCTTTCCTGGTGGCTCAGGTGGTAAAGAATCCGCCTGCAGTGTGGGAGACCTAGGTTCAATCCCTGGGTGGGAAGATCCCTTGGAGGAGGACATTCCAACCCACTCCAGTATTCTTGCCTAGAGAATCCCCATGGACAGAGGAGCCTGGTGGGCTACAGTCCATAGGCTCACAAAGAGTTGGACATGACTGACTGACTGACTGAGCCCAGCACAGATTTTGCAATCTGGCTTTCCCATTGGCTTCCCAGGTAAAGAATCTGCCTGCAAATGCAGGAGACGTAAGAGACAGAGGTTTGATCCCTGGGTTGGGAAGATCCTCTGGAGGAGGGCTTAGCAACCCACTCCGGTATTCTTTTCTGGAGAATCCTATGGACAGAGGAGCCTGGCAGGCTGCAGTCCATAGGGTTGCAAAGAGTCAGACATGACTGAAGCAACTTAGTACAAGGATAGGACAAGTACAATCTAACATCAAATGATGGCAGTAGGCTAGGGAAAATCTTCACTGTGTCTGAAGACGTTACTAGTCGTCCTTGGGATGAGCTCTGGGTCTTAATTCCCCGATAGCAGGGGACGGGCTGTATTTTCTTGAAGTTTCCCTTAGGAGGTTTTAAGTATGAATACCTCTTGAGGGTATTTTAGGTTGAGTTTAAATGTCGACTTAGCATAAAGCTTATAACGTTATTTTTCTTCTGATGAAGTCAAGTTCCCTCTTCTAAGTTATAATGCTTATCTTAAATTGCTCACCTTTAATCCACAGACTTCAGTATTTCCTATTCAGCAAACATTCGTTGAGTGTTTTTGATGTCAGTTACTATACAGAAGCCAAGAGTAACAACGACAAATGACACGTGTTTCCTGTCTGCGAGTAATTGCGGTTTGATAAGTATCAGGGCTTCCCTGATGGCTGAGCCACAGCGGCTCAGTGAGTAAAGAATTATCCTCAATGCAGGGAACACTGGTTCGATCCCTGGGTCGGGAAGATCCCCTAAAAGAGGGCATGACAACTCCCTCCTGCCCCCTCTTGTCTGGTGAATCCCACGGACAGAGGAGCCTGGTGAGCTACAGCCATAGTGTTGCAAAGAGAGAAGGCGAAGCAACTAAGCATGCACACACATGGTAAGTATCACTGCAGAGGAATGAGTGAAGTGCTGTGGTAGTTCAGAGGGGAGATGGAATAAATCTGCTGGGGGTGCGGGGAGTAGGCCAGGGCAGGCAGGGCAGTTTAGAAGCAGGTGGCTTTTGAACAAGTCTTGGACGATGCCCTGGTGGCTCAGCTGGTAAAGAGTCCGCCTGCAGTGCGGGAGACTCTTGTTCGATCCCTGGGTCAGGAAGATCTCCTGGAGAAGGAAATGGCAACCCACTCCAGTATTTTTGCCTGGCAAATTCCATGGCTGGAGGAACCTGGTAGGCTACAGTCCAAGGGGTTGCAAAGAGTTGGACACAACTGAGCAACTTTACCTGGAAGATAAAGTTGTCAGGTGGAAAACAGGGCAGAGGGAGGTGGCTAAAAAGGCCTTAATGGGCAGATGGGACAGCATGGATGGAGGCAGCAAGGCAGGAAAATGCAGTGTTTGAGTAGAGGTTCAAGACTGAGGCTAAACCAGGCTCCTTTGTCCATGGGATTCTCCAGGCAAGAGTAATGGAGTGGGTTGCCATCTCCTCTTTCAAGGGATCCTCCCGACTCAGGGATCGAACCTGAGTCTCCTGTGTTGCAGGAGATGTTTGCCAAATGTTTACCAGATGTTTACCAAAATGTTTACCACTGACCCATCGGGGCAGCCCCTGTTTATTATGTATTATGTTTTATTCCGGGAAATAGTGGAGGACAGAGGAGCCTGGTGTGCTACAGTCCATGGGATCGCAAAGAGTGGGACTTGACTTAGCCCCTGAACAACAACAACAACAAGTCTTATTCTCAAAGTCCAAGTCTCAAACCTGGTTAACTTTTACTGACATCTGTTTTTTCTGAAGATTTATCACAGTATGTTTACAGAACAAACATTTCTTAAAGATTTGTTTTGTTAGGCTAGAAGACAAAGGATTAGGTATTTGACAGGGAATCACAGGGGCAATTTAATGATAAGCAATGTATTCTTTACATAGAGAATATCAATTTCACCTCCAAGCCCCAAATCTTTCAGTCTATTGAAAGAGTAAAATGGGATGATGGCTTGGAGGTTGCTCTTTGGAACATTAAAGCTCTAGATTGTTTTGAGTAATTATAAATATCAGAACACTATTAAATGTTATGTCTGAGTCTTACCCCTCTCCCCCCGACAGTTCTGGGGTGGGGTAAGAACTGTACATCAACTTGGAATCAGGCTGTTTGGAGCCATTTAATTTAGATACTTATTATTTTAATATAAGCACTTTTCCTTTGGCAGGCAGTGTACAATTTTAATTAGCACTTGGAACATAGCAGGATGGGTTGACGAGGTACATGACACGAAGAAATGTGTTCATGATGGCCTGCCCGAGGACCCTGGCAGTGTCCAGCAAAGCGGCTTCCAGCATTGTGCCTGACACTTCTGAGAAATCACCTCCGCTGGCACTTACACTCTTACACATTTAATCACTTCAGTGTTTTGAAATGTCAAAATGCTGGCATTCGGTGCTTTGTCATCTAAACGACACTCGGAATATTAATTTCTTAAGCTTATTATGATGCAGCAACTAGTATATGAGAAAGCTAAACTCATTTTCTACATCTGCCCAAGGATTTGCTTCCCAACTTTGCCAGTCAAGCTCTTAGTCATCCTTTAAACCCTAGTTGGAATATCCCTCCTCCCAGTCTTTCCTAACCTCCCCTTTCCGTGTGGCCAGTCTTGTTTTCTGTATGTACCTATTATCCATGCACCTGCAACTGCATTGTTATTTATTTCTAATAATTTTACCTGCTTACTTGGCTGTGCTGGGTCTTCGTTGCTGCGCGGGCCTGTCTCAAGTTTCAGAGAGCTGGGCTCAGTGATGGCTCTCTCTAGCTGTCGTTCATGGGCTTTGCGTTGCAGTGGCTTCTCTTGCTGTGGAGCACAGGCTCTAAAGCGCCAGCTCAGTAGTTGTGGCATGCAGGTTCTCTGGTATGTGGACTCTTCCCGGACCAGGGATCAAACTCGTGTCTCCCACATTGGCAAGTGATTCTTTACCACTGGGCCACCAGGGAAGCCCTACACTGTCATTTTTTAATGCCTTTCTCTCCTGTTGACTCTCAGCACCAAATCTGTAGGAATTGTGTCTCCTTATCTGTATTTTGTTTGCATCTAATTCAAAGACACTCAGTTCAGTTGCTCAGTCGTGTCTGATTCTTTGTGACCCCATGGACTGCGGCACACCAGGCTTCCCTGTCCATCACCAACTCCCGGAGCTTGCTCAAATTCATGTCTATGATGTCAATGGTGCCATCCAACCATCTCATCTTCTGTCATCTCATTCTCCTCCAGCCTTCAATCTTTCCCAGCATCAGGATATTTTCCAATGAGTCAGTTCTTTGCATCAGGTAGCCAAAGTATTGGAGCTTCAGCTTCAACATCAGTCCTTCCAATGAATAGTCAGGACTGGTTTCCTTTAGGGTGGACTGGTTGGATCTCCTTGCAGCCCAAGGGACTGTCAAGAGTCTTCTCCAACACCACAGTTTGAAAGCATCAATTCTTTGGTGCTCAGCTTTCTTTAGAGTCCAACTCTCACATCCATACATGACTACCAGAAAAACTGTAGCTTTGACTTAGACCTTTGTCAGCAAAGTAATGTCTCTTTTTTAATATGCTGTCTAGGTTGGTCATAGCTTTTCTTCCAAGGACCATGCATCTTTTGATTTCATGGCTGTAGTCATCATCTGCAGTGATTTTGGAGCTGAAGAAAAAGTCTCAGTGTTTCCATTGTTTCTCCATCTATTTGCCATATGGGAAATAGTGATGGGACCATATGCCATGATCTTCGGTTTTTGAATGTTGAAATTTAAGCCAGCTTTTTCACTCTCCTCTTTCACTTTCACAAGAGACTCTCTAGTTCTTTTTCACTTTCTGCCATAAGGGTAGTGTCATCTGCATATCTGAGGTTATTGATATTTCTCCTGGCAATCTTGATTCCAGCTTGTGCTTCATCCAGCCCGGCATTTCTCATGATGTACTCTGCATATAAGTTAAATAAGCAGGGTGACCATTATAGCCGTGACCTACTCCTTTCCCAATTTGGAACCAGACCCAATTTGGAACAAAGACACTACATGATGGGATAAAAAGAAGATGCACTTTCTGGTTAAACTGTTATAGGTTTAACCTTAACTGCTATTTACTTCCGTGGAAACTTGGACAAGTTAGCTGACTTCTTTGTGCTTCCTTCAATAAAGGCAGTAATGCCTGCTGTGCAGGATTGTTGTGAAGATTAAATGCAATCGGTCCTTCTGTTTGACAATCACATAGAGAGGGCTCCTATTACACATAGGCCGCTGTACTCTGTACTAAGAACACAGTGGTGAATGAGACATGATTCTCCCCTGAGGACTTCATGATTTATTGGACAAGAAAACAAGCCCCTGCAATGTCATTCTTGAAGGACGTGTAGGAATTCCCTAGCACAGGGATTCTTGGGTTTGGGTGAGGGCAGCAGGAGTTGAGGTCTAAGGGGATAACGTGAACTGCTCTTGCATCAGAGAGAAGATGGCAGGTCAGGACGCAGAGAGAGCTGCCGTTGACCAGTGGATGTGGGGTTGAGGATGGAGATGCAGAAACCCATGAGGGCCCCTGCGTGCCAGGCACGAGGCAGAGGGAACCTATGATGAATGTGTGATCAGATGAGACATTCAGAAAGCTCTCCCTCTATCCAGTGAGTGGGAGTGGTTTACCATATTCTCGGAAACCAAGAGGACCAGTTAAGAGGCTGCCGTGCTGAAGTGCTGTGGCTTCCATGGCAGGAATCAGTGGGGATGGAGTGATGGGAGCCAGAAAGCTTCCCTGGTGGCTCAGACGGTAAAGCGTCCGTCTGCAACGCGGGAGACCCAGGTTTGTTCCCTGGGTTAGGAAGATGCCCTGGAGAAGGAAATGACAACCTATTCCAGTACCCTTGCCTGGAGAATCCCATGGACCGAGGAGCCTGGCTGGCTACAGTCCATGGGGTCGCAAAGAGACATGACTGAGAGACTTCACTTTCCTTTCCTTTTCTTTCAGGAGGCAGAAAAGGCAGGATTGATCAGATATGGTGAGAGGGCGGGGAGGGGAGTGAGGGAGAAGAAATGATGTGGGATGTAAGTGGGGGAGGAAAAGAGAGTCCTGTTTGGAAACTGTGGGGTTTGAAGTACCCACGAGGGAGTGTGGGACATTCTGACTTCATTGTTTTCAGCTCTTGTATATTTAGACCCTGATGGGTTTTGTTCTGGAATGTAAACACTTCTGTTAGGATGATATCAACACTGATGAATTCTGTGAATGCCATGGAGGCAATTTAATTCCTTGATCCACTTTCTCTACAGCATATTACAACTGTTTCCACTAGTTTCTACTTTCATTTTCATCTTACCAATATTATTTGCATCAGGATAAAATCTTTCTCATGTACCTTTCATAAGGAAGACATGATTTTTCAATCTCTTTTTCTTCATCACTGTCAAATTTTTATAGGTCATACTTTTTTCTATGGCAAGATTCCTTTTAGATCCACTTTTTTTTACCATGCCAAATTTTTATATACACAAACTTTAATCAAGTCTTTTTGATTTTTCATTAATCTGTAAACTATATATAAATATATATTTATTTATTTTACCATTTGCTGATTTAGCTATTGTCCACAGTAGTTTGCTTTTCTTTTTTAACCTAACTCAATATTTTCTGAAAAAATTTTTGTGGTTTTTAAATTTAGCAATGATATATGATCCTCAAGTCAGCTTTTCATCTGTCATAAATTTTTCTGCATCTCATTTTCAGTGCTCAGTTACTCGTCGTGTCTGACTCTTCATGACCCCCATGGTTTGTAGCCCACCAGGCTCCTCTGTCCGTGAAATCTTCTAGGCAAGAATACTGGAGTGGGTTGTCATGTCACCCATCCCTAGGACCTTCCTGACCCAGAGATCAAACTCAAGACTCCTGCGTCTCCTGCATTGCAGGCAGACTCTTTACCATTGAGCTTCCTGGGAAATTTGTTTCATCTTGGCCCTTGTCAGCTTCATTTTGGTCCTTCAAATCAAACTGCCTTCTAATGACACAATAAAATGGGCTATTTTAGCCCATGAATAGCCAAGGAGGGGTGTTCAGGGAAAAGCACATGTATTTAGGTATGGCGATTGGATAGAAATTGGGGCCAAATGTAGATTTGGGTGTCATTTGTTGAGGACAAGGGAATGGGTGACGTCTCCCCAGGAGGGTAGGCAGTATGATAGGAGAGCACCCAGGAGAAGTAGGAGGAGCACCAGCATTCCAAAAAGTCAGAGGAGTCAGAGAAGAAGTCCTTGGAGGAGAGGCAGAAGGAAGCCCAGTGGAGGGCGTCACCATGGAAGGCATGTTGAGGAAGAGCAGTGGTCAGTGACGAGGGCACAGCAGAGGGCATGCAGGGGCACACGAACCTGTCCTTTAGCGTGAGCAACAGTGACACCATCATTGTCAAGAGCAGGAGAGAAACACAGCGGGGGTGGGGGGGACTCACAAGAGGAGTCAGAGGGAAGAGAAGACGTGGATTCAGTTGTCCAGCCAACCGCGGCTGCAGGAAGGCAAGCTTGTTTGCTTCTCTGTTGATTGGTTTATTTATTCCCTTTTAACAGAAGAGAAATGGGCTTCCCTTGTGGCCCAGTGGTAAAGAATCTCTCTGCCAACCAGGAGACTTGAGTCTGATCAGTGGGTCGGGAAGATCCCCTGGAGAAGGAAATGGCACTCACTCCAGTATCCTAGCCTGGGAAAGCCCTTGAAGTCACAAAAGAGTCAGACACGACTTATAGACTAAACCAACAATAAACAGAAAAGAGGCTTGAGCATGGTTAAAGGCCCGTGAATTGGAGCTAGAGAATGAACATGCAGGAGAATCGGAAGGGGATCTCCAAGGACGGTTAAGACCCCAGTCCTTTCCAGGGGGTGTAATCTGACATCAGCCTTGCTGCCTAAAGCTCTGTGTCCCATGAGTCAGCAGCTCAATGCCCCCAGAGAAGCACCCATCATAAATCAATCGGCCTGTCCAGCTTGGTGTCCCAGTTAATGCTGTGATGCCTCACTGGGCCTGGAGCTCTGCCTTGAACTATCGCTGTTGATTCACACTTAAAATCCTTAGTCAGGGGGGTTTTATTTCTTGTCTCTAAACCCATGATGCTATCATAAGCCTTGACCTGCTGTAGTGAATGTTCAGTTGCCATGTGGCTTTCCAGGTGGTGCTAGTGGTAAAGAACCCGCCTGTCCATGCAGGAGACATAAAAGACGTGGGTTTGATCCCAGAATCAGAACGATCCCCTGAGGGAGGAAATGGCAACCCACTCCAGTATTCTTGTCTGGAGAATCCCATGAGCAGAGGAGCCTGGCGGGCTACAGCCCCATAGGGTCGCAAGGATTCGCACGCGACTGAAGCAGCTTAGCACGCGCACATGCGTGTTTTGACACCCTTGCTTTCTAGTTTGCAAGCAGGCATTTAGCAGATCGACCCAGAATCGCTGCTCACGGGGCATGGTGCTATGACCTGCCCATCCCTGCTTCTCCCGCTTGTTCTCAGACTGCACCGTACTTGGGCTGCCTCAAAAAAAAGGAGGCCAGAGGCAACACATATCTGTGATGCATCCTCCAAGCTCCCCCGAGCCCCGCAGCCATCTCTTTGCTTCCTGCTTGTTAGGTGCTTACTTGCACCAAGCGCTGTGATGAACAGTGGGGTTAAAATATGAAAACACACTGTTCTAGCCCTCTCAGAGCTCATGGTCCAGGAGGTGAGTTAGTTTGCAATAATGAGTGAATGAGTTGCAACAACGTGTGAAGTGGACGGGGTAGAAAGCCAGCAGAGACGCGTGCGCACGTTCATGCTCAGCCGCTCGGTCTTGTCTGACTCTTCGCCACTGTATGAGCAGCAGCCCACCAGGCTCCTCCGTCCCTGGGATTCTCCAGGCAAGAACACTGGAGTGGGTTGCCGTTTCCTCCTCCCAGGAATCTTCCCGACACAGGGATCAAACCCTCATCTCCTGCAACGGCAGACGGATGCTTTATCACTGAGCCACCTGGGAAGCAGAGACTGGTACATGGCCTTAATTATTTTTTATTATTATTATTATTGTAGAGTCTGTATCAATCTGGGCTTTCCTGGTGGCTCAGTGATAAAGAATCCTCCTGCCAGTGCAGGAGATGTGGATTCAATCCCTGGGTCAGGAAGATACCCCTGGAGAAGGAAATGGCAACCCACCCCAGTACCCTTGCCTGGAGAATCCCCTGGGCAGAGGAGCCTGGTGGGCTACAGTTCATGGGGTCGCAAAAGAGTCAGACTAAGACTGAGCAACTAAACAATAACAACAAATAGCAATCTTAGGAGAGCAGTTGAACACATGAAATGCACTCTTTTTTTTTTTTCAAGCATTAAACTTTTAATTTTGTATTGAGGTATAGCTGATTAACAATGTTTTGATAGTTTCAAGTAAACAGCAAAGGGATTCAGCCTTTCGTATACGTGTGTTCATTCTCCTTCCCACAACCTCCCTCCCATCCAGGCCGCCACATGACATTGGATAGAGTTCCACGTGCTATACAATAGGTCCTTGTTGGTTATCCATTTTAAATATAGCCGTGTGTACATGACTTCCCAAACTCCCTAACTATCCCCTCCCCCAGCCAGCCCTGCCACCGTAAGTTCCTTTTCTAAGTCTGTGAGCCTCTTTCCGCTTTGTAAGTGAGCTTACTGGTATCACTGTTGATACATATGAAATGCACCCTCATGCTGTCATTTCACCTGCCAGTTCACACAGACCCAAAGGTTAAGTTTGTATCAGGAAGCTGAACAGGTTTCAGGACTGTGATTCCCTTCGCGAAAGCTTGCCTCCTGTAGCAGCTGACACAGCTACCACCTGCAGGACTTGGAAGAGCCCTGCTTCTCCTTGCTTCCTTTGTGTTCCCAGCTCGCATCCCTCCCACCGGTCCCTGTTCTCACCCTTCTTTGGTTTGTTTTTCTGCTGTTGTCCTGCCTTAGGACAAAGTACAGGGCACTTCTCTTGGCGGATCTTGAGTCGACTATGTGTGTGTGTGACCTCCTTGGAACTGCGTTCTGAATTAAAGAAAGGTGGATCGAGCGATCATGAGTCCTCCCTGACAAGTTCTCTCAGCTTCGCCTTTGCTTCGTGTTGCCCTCCCAACCCCACAGAAATGCCGCTGCCTCTGGGTCTGAGCACAGACACCCTCTGGTGGGTCAGGACGGGGCTGGGGGAGCTTAAGGAAAATCAGAGACGCCCTACTTTTGTTTCCCTGCACCAAGCCAGAGTTCCGCTTGTAGAGTGCATGTGTCTAATGAGCTTGGAAAGAATCGGAGATACTGGGCGAATCTTTCATCCCCTAAATCGAACTGTGCAATCAACCCTGCATGCAGGTGCTCTGTAGACCAATTTAATACTAACTTCAGACCCGTGGGCTTCCCTGGTGGCTCAGAAGGTAAAGCATCTGCCTGCAATGCGGGAGACCAGGGTTCAATCCCTGGGTCAGGAAGAGCCCCCGGAGATGGAAATGGCAATCCACTCCAGCACTCTTGCCTGGAAAATTCCATGGATGGAGGAGCCTGGTAGGCTACAGTCCATGGGGTCGCAAAGAGTCAGACACGACTGAGCGACTTCACTTTCACTTTCAGACCCACGGTAGGTTGCTGGGAAGAGGAAACCCTCACCCCATCCCAGAGAGGGCTCTCTTCCTGATGTGTGTCTCAGTTCCTGACCTCGTCCCCTGCCAGAGAACGAGTGGGGCTGGGGCTGGGCAGTATTCACCACCCATCTTTATAGGCCGGGCTCTGCACAGCCTTTTCACTTGGCGTGGGTCTCCTCCCCTCTCCACCCCCCCGCCCCCATCATCTCCCTGCCTTGCTTGGAGCACAGGTCTCAGGCTGGGCTCTGCCTGGAGAGTGCTGGCCTGGTGTTCAGTCCATTCCGGGCATATTAGCGGGATCCTCTCATTCTCGGGACCCTAGACATCATTTGCTCACTCGTCTTCCCTCTTTTCTGGTGCAGTGGTGGGGCAGTGAGTGTTGGAAAGACAAACATTTGAGGTCTACCCTCCCCATCTGCTCCCCAAGGCAGTGAAACCCACGGGCACCACCTCCCTGCTCCATGGGGACAAGGGAGCAGAGACAAAGGGTGGGACACTCAGGAGAAAGAAAGGCACAGTTTACTGTCTTCAATCAGGATCCTGTTCCGCAAGCCCCAAATGCTCACGGCAAAGAGGGTCTCTCCCAAAGATTTAGAAAAAAATGTTTCTGATTTAAAAACAATCTGCGGGGGTGACAGACTCCTGGCACCACGGAGGGGGAAGTCCCTGCAGGCCGGCGGAGGGGTGGGGTGGGGAGTGCTGTCGCGCCATGCCCCTCTGCCCTTCCGACTCTCCTGCCTCTTCCTCTGGGCTCCCTCCTCCTGAGCCACGTGGCCCCCTGCTCCATGCAGCCCTGTCTTTCCCCGCCTGTGTCCTCCTCCCGTCCTATAGATATCGTTGGAAAGCCCTTTGGAGAGGACTGGTGGGCCCCAGTCAGACCCCCACTTTGGAGGGTTTGTCCAGCAGGCCATACGCCACGTTTTGACTTCTCCCTAGGGTTTACTTTTGTAAAATATCTCCTTTTAATTTCTGCAGGATTTTTTTTTTTTCCCTTTACATTAAGTTTTACTCTTGGAACACAAGAGGTGCTCTGTATCCCTCTTGCCTCTGCAGTCTGCAGGTAACTCAGGCTGTGGCTGCAAATAGCCTTCTACTGTTTCTTTCTGCGAATATAAGAATATATATAGGAAACACGGCATATGACTTGCTGGGTTGCACCTTGCTTTTTTGCACATCATTTATCTCAGCTTCCATATTGGAACATATGCCATTGACTTTGTTTTTCTTCAAGGCTGAATATACAGGATTATGGGAATGTATCGTAGTTTATGGGCTTCCCAGGTGGCTCAGTGGTAAAGAGAGGGCTCCTGCAATGCAGGGGACAGAGGATATGTGAGTTCCGTCCCTGGGATGGGAAGATCCCCTGGAGGAGGAAATGGTAAACCACTCTGGTAATTTTGCCTGGGAAATCTTCATGGACAGAGGAGCCTGGCAGGCTATAGTCTTTAGAGTCACAAAGAGTTGGACACAGCTGAGCGACTGAACAACAGCAGCAGTAACAGCATCGTAGTTTATAAGTCCTTATGGATGGAGGTTTGGATTGTGTCCAATGCTCTGCTAGTATAAATTATGACACAATGAATAAATAGCCTTCTCTTTTTGTCAGTGACTTCCTTTAGGTAAAACCTCTAGGAGTGTGGATAGTAGGGCAGGAGGGAGGAATAGATGGAGAGGGAGAGAGAGAGATGCTTGATTGTTTTAAAAGATGGTGCTTGGGACTAGAACATTTTTGCAAGAAGCCCCATGTGCCGTTAGGAATCAGCTGACATTCCAAAGCATTTTCTCTTCCCAGTGGCTTTTGTGTCTTGTGAGAGAACCCTGAGAACTACCCTAATTCGTCCACAGGCACCGAATTAATGGGGGACCCTGATTTGTTTCCCCTTCATGGATCACAGCCTTCTTGTGGTCAAAGGACTTGTGTAACTCAGTGAAGCTAGGAGCCATTCCGTGCAGGGCCACCCACGACAGAAGGGTCATAATGGAGACTTCAGACAAAACGTGGTCCACTGGAGGAGGGAATGGCAAGCCACTCCAGGATTCTTGCTGGGAAAACCCCATGAACAGTATGAAAAAGGCAAAAAGATAAGACATTGGAAGATGAGCCCCCCAGGTCCGATGGGGTCCAATATGTTCCTTGGAAAGCAAAGAGATCCAACCAGTCCATCCTAAAGGAAATCAACCCTGAATATTCATTGGAAGGACTGATGCTGAAGCTGAAGCTCCAATACTTTGGTCACCTGATGCAAAGCACTGACTCACTGGAAAAGACCCTGATGCTGGGAAGGAGTGAAGACAGGAGGAGAAGGGGACGACAGAAGGTGAGATGGGTGGATGGCATCACTGACTCAGTGGACATGAATTTGAGCAAGCTCTAGGAGATAGTGAAGGACAGAGGGGCCTGACAGTCCATGGGGAGGCCAAGAGCCGGACTCGACTTAGTCACTGAACAACAACAACTAGAACAACTGCTCTGTTTGAAGTTTCAGTTTGTCCTTGAGGGTGGGACTGACGGTCATCTACTTAAGCAGGTCAGGGTTTCCGTGGGCTGGGAAGCCTCCTCTCCAGCACATTCCCTGATTTTTCCTGACTCCTTCTACAGGAATAAGCCTGACATTTACGATCAGAGCTGTCCAGCCGGAGAGCACTTACTGGCCTCAGTGTGCTGATGGCATCTGTCCCAGTGTCCCAGGCACTTCCTTGAGAGGACGTTTCAATAGAGCAAAGGTCAGAGCGAGTGTGACTGTGCCAGGTGGGAAGATGGGAGGTGGGGAGAGGGGTAAGACCCACAGTCCCTGCAACCTTCACATCTCAAGACCCACAATCCCTGCAACCTTCACATCTCACACACAGGTAGACTTTAACCCCTGACACTGCTGTTCCCCATCTTATTAATTTGAATACCCTTGCCTTGGTTCACTGGAAACCTCAGTAATCTGTGCTGATCTCTGTCTCACTTCTTCACCCTGCAGATGTCATTTGTTTTGTCCCTTCTCTGTTCCCTGGTGGCTTAGATGGTAAAGAATCTGCCTGCAATACAGGAGACCTGGGTTTGATGCTTGAATCGGGAAGATCCCCTGCAGAAGGGAATGGCAACCCCCTTCAGTATTCTTGCCTGGAGAATCCCATGGACAGAGGAGCCTGGCAGGCTACAGTCCATGGGGTTGCAAAAAATTGGACACGATGAGCAACTAACACTTCGACACTTCTCTCTTCCAGTTGTTATTGCCCTAGACGGAACCTCAACATTTCTCCCCTGGAGTAGAGCAGAAAAGCCTTCCGATTCTAGAGCTGGAATCCCAGGTTTTCTGTTTGCTTTTGGCTCTGCAGAGCATCGTGTGGGATTTTAGTTCCCTAAGCAGGGATCAGACCCATGCCCCCTGCATGGGAAGCTCGGAGTCTTAACCACTGGACACCAGGGAGGTCCTGACTCGCAGGTTGACCTCCCTGCTCTGCGCTTAGCAGCCTGGACTCCCTGGGCCGCTTACCTAGGCGTCTGCATCTCAGTGTCCTCCTGCCGTTTGAGATGCACGACAGGGTTTGTCACATTCAACCCTTGTGAAGATTAATGAAATAAAATGTGGAAAATGCTTGGCCAGCACCTGGCATGTCTTAAGTACCCAGTGAGCATTAGAGATCACTTCAAGAGCCCCCTGACAGGTTTCACTGCCTTCTGTTTCTCTCTAATCCATTCCCCCCAGGCTGGGCAGACGGCTTCCTGTGGCAACTGCTTGCATAATCCTGTGGACCTTCTCAAGCGGCTTCCAAGCCCTCTTCCCGCTCTCATCTCCTGCCGCAGGCCTGCAGGGCTCTCTGGACCTTCCTCTGCCCCCTGGGGCTCTCAGCTGGGCTTGCCTTCTTTCACCTTTCCTCCCTTGGTTAATCTCTGCGTCTCAAACCTTCAGGCACAGATCAGATGTCCTGAGCTCCGTGAACCCTTTGCCCACTTTCCCCTCCTCATCACCGTGTCACGTGGACTGCTGTCTTTCCTGCAGTCTCCTGGCAATTTGTCAGTCCCTCTGATGTGGCTGAGGCGGGGAGAACACGTGTGCACCCCAGGTTACCCAGCCCCATGGAGGGGAAAACTGTGCCCTTCCTGTGCATCTCAGTGCCCACAGGATTTCCTGGGATCAGACCACCTTCCACCCTCGCTGACACCATCCCACATCCGTCTTCCCAGCAGTAGGCACAGTCCCTACAGGAATGGAGGCGAGTGTGCTTTATTCTGTGCGAAAAAGTGGTTGCCAAAGACGATGAGAAGAATGAGCCCGGTGAAGGGCAGATTTACAGGAGCTAAATAATCTGGCGGCCACACCAGCTTTATGCTTCTCCAGCACTTTTCTTTTTCAAGGACGTGTTTATCTGTTCATTCGGCTGTGCTGGGTCTTGGTTGCTGCACGCAGGATCTTTAGTTGTGGCAATATGGGGTCTGGTTCCCTGACTAGGGGTCGAACCTGGGCCTCTTGCATTTGGACTGCAGAGTCTTAGACATTACTGGACCACCAGAGAGGTCCTAGAAACTCCTTAATATGAGTGTCAAACTCTGGGAGGTTCCTACACTGAGGGTTTGCTGGCCTCTCCTTCCTGAGCTATCTGCTTCCTTGGGGGCAGTTAAGAGAAAACAAAATAAAAATCTCTGAAGCCGTGAAAGTAGTTATGGTTTTGTCTCATCATCCTGCAGAAAGAAGAAGGTCCTCTACTCTGCGCCTCTTCCTTCTGGGGATCCTTGGTTTAGCAGCACAGCAAGGAACACAGATCTGAGTCCTTGTAGGTCTGTGTTGGGTTCTCAGTCCCCTTCTGGCAAATGTTTGCTAAACCCAGCTGGGTTAGGCTGGGTCTTTAGAAGCAGAGCCTGAGGCAGGGGGTGTGGTGACTGCAATATTTTGAGGGAGTGCTCCCAGCAGAAGGGGCGTAAGAGGACAAGAGCGGGGAAGGGGGAGGGACCCCACACAGATGTGGCCTGGGGGCTGACTTGGGCCTGACCTCATAGGGAGCTTCAGAGCATGCGCTGCTCACAGAGCTGGGCCCCTCTTCAGGAAAAGGGGCGGCGTTTCAGACCCTTGTGTGGGTCAGTCATTGTCCCTGTCTTCTCTGAAGACGGGAGGGTGGAAGCTGAACCTCCTGGATGACGTAGCTCGTTTTGGTTGGATACCCACAGATTTTGCCCACAATCCTGGAGCAACAAAGTGGAAGGAGGAAGCTAAGAGGGCATACTGATGACTAGAAATATAACCTCACAGGCACCTTGGAGATACTGACACGGGATGTGCTGCTGCTAAGTCGCTTCAGTCATGTCCGACTCTGTGCGACCCCATAGACGGCAGCCCACCAGGCTCCCCCATCCCTGGGATTCTCCAGGCAAGAAACTGGAGTGGGTTGCCATTTCCTTCTCCAAAGTGGTGCAAATGGCACCTCCATGTGTATGCCTGTGTCAGGCTTTCCCAAGTCGCCTGGTATGTTTGCTGTTGTTCAGTCACTAAGTCATTTCCAACACTTTGTGACCTCCTGGACTGCAACACACCAGGCTCCCCTGTCCTTTACCATCTCCTGGAGTTTGCTCAGACTCATGTCCATTGAGTCAGTAATGCTATCTAACCATCTCATCCTCTGCCAACCCTTCTCCTCCTGCCCTCAATCTTTCCCAACATCAGGGTCTTTTCCAATGGGTCAGCTCTTCACATCAGGTGGCCAAAGTATTACAGATTCATTGCAGCATCAGTCCTTCCAATGAATATTCAGGACTGATTTCCTTTAGGATGGACTAATTTGATTTCCTTGCTGTCCAAGGGACTTGCTAGAGTCTTCTCCAGCAACCACAATTTGAAAGCATCACTTTGTGGTATGGGGCCCAGGCAGTTCCACTAGGATATTGAAAGATGATGATCTTAGAAGATAGAGAACTTAGAAAAAGGGAAATATCAGACATTCATGTTTTGATAATCCAGGGTCTGTTTAAAAGACCAGAGCTGTGCCACGTCTGTGTCTAGGTCTAGAAGCAATTGACTATGGCAGTGTTATGCTTTCTACTTAGTTTACCTAATTTATTTAGAAATTTTACCTGACTTTGTAGACTTTAACTCATATAAGTGAGGCTGCTCCAAAAGACTAGTTCAGTTCAGTTCAGTCGCTCAGTTGTTTCCGACTCTGCGATCCCATGGACTGCAGCATGCCAGGCCTCCCCGGCCAGCACCAACTCCCAGAATTCACTCAAACTCACGTCCATTGAGTCCGTGAAGCCATCCAACCACCTCATCCTCTGTCGTCCCCTTCTCCTTTCTTCAATCTTTCCCAGCATCAGGGTCTTTTCCAATGAGTCAATTCTTCATATCAGGTGGCCAAAGTATTGGAGCCTCAGCTTTAGCATCAGTCCTTCCAATGAATATTCAGGACTGATTTTCTTTAGGATGGACTGGTTTGCTCTCAGTGCAGTCCAAGGGACTCTCAAGAGTCTTCTCCAACACCGCAGCTCAAAAACATCAATTTTTTGGTGCTCAGCTCTCTTCACAGTCCAACTCTCACATCCATACACAACTACTGGAAAAACCATAGCCTTGACTAGACAGACCTTAGTCGGCAAAGTAATGTTTCTGCTTTTGAATATGCTATCTAGGTTGGTTATAACTTTCCTTTCAAGGGTAAGTGTCTTTTAATTTCATGGCTGCAGTCACCATCCGCAGTGATTTTGAAGCCCAAGAAAATAGTCTGTCACTTTTTCCACTGTTTCCCCATCTATTTGCCATGAAGTAATGGGACCAGATGCCATGATCTTCCTTTTTTGACTGTTGAGTTTTAAGCCAGCTGTTTCACTCTCCTCTTTCACTTTCATCACGAGGCTCTTTAGTTCCTCTTCACTTTCTGCCATGAGGGTGGAGTCATATGCATATCTGAGGTTATTGATATTTCTCCTGACAATCACTGCCCAAACCTTTGGTTTGGGAGTTATTGCAGGAAGCTCTAACTTGACCTCTGAGACTTAAGACAAAAATGGGATAAGACAAAAAATGAGATAAGAGTGTATTATTTGGAGTAAAAGGAAACTATAATATGAAGAAAGACACAAAGCTTTATTAACCTCTTCCAATAATCTCAAACTGAATGGGTGGAACATGTGCCCAACTTGGGCAGCCTTGTTCCTGGTTAGATACCTCAGATGGCTCCAAATATGACTCCCAGAGACTCTAGCGCTCCCAGTGTCCTGAAATAACTTCCTTGTCTGCTTCAACTTGTCCTTGTAAGAATAAATGAACTCAGAAAGCTGGTGGACTTGAAGGCATAATTGTGGCCAACTCTGTGTTTTTGTGTATTGAAGGGTCTTTAAAACGATCACGGCTTGCTAGTTGACTGTATGTCTCTGGGTCCTGCTGAAATTTTTGCTGATATCAGACAGTCCAGCATCATATCTCTAAAGTTTTTCCCATTAGGTTTTCAGTGGACAGTCCTGTCTCTGTAGTCACCATTTTCTAGATGCCTGAGTAATGTCTTCCAAGAAGCAAGGTTATTCTTGGTGAAAGAGCTTGAACCGTTTGAAAACTGAGTTTGAAAAGTTTGCCTTCCAAAGAGTCTCCTGATCCTAAGAACTGTAACTGTTGCCCTTTCCTGTGTGTACGTGTGATTGAGAGCTATAGAGGCAGATGCTGTTTCAACAGCGCCTATTAATGCCTGAGAAATCTGTAATTGCTAGCTTCTTTCCTTCTTTCTTTTAGAAGTCTAGGGCAGAATGAGTAATTAACAGTTGACTGAGACAGTCCATTCATTCTGTTTCTGGCTAATGTCAGGAAGGCTCTAATCTTAGTGCTATTGACTCCAGGAAATGATGTGTCAGAATACCTACAAAACTGCAATGATATTATTAAAGGGTGTTTTCAGAAAAGTCATTTTCTCAGCAGAGATAATCAGACTTAAGATGTGTGTGTGTGCTTATATCTATAGTGAGTACCTGGTGTGCTGAAAGTTTTTAGTTAAAGGTGAACATAGAAAGTCACATAGGAGTTGCATTCTTTATATAAATGTAACCATTGAGGCATATCTTGACTTTGGGAAATGGCATACTAAGTAGCTTTAAAAAAATCCTGTGATTTAGCCAAACTTTTCCTCATTTTGCAGGGGAGGAAGTAGATGTATTTGCCTAAAGATCCCAAAAGGCTTGTGAAAAGAGAAGAGGTAAGGCACCAAACCCTTTCCACCAAAACTGTTTTTTTTTTTTTTTTGGCTGGGCCAGGTCTTAGTTGTGGCATGCAGTATCTTTGATCAGTCTTCGTTTCAGCATGAGGGATCTTCAGTTGCAGCATGTGGGATCTAGTTCCCTGACCAGGGATCAAACCCAGGCCTCCAGCACTGGGAGTGTGGAGCCTTGGCCCCTGGGCTACCAAATTGCTGTTTAGTTTCTAAGTCATGACCGACTCTTTGTGACCCCATGAACTGCAACACACTAGGCTTTCCTGTCCATCACCATCTCCTGGAGTTTGCTCAAATTCATGACCACTGAATCAGTGATGCCATCCAACCGTCTCATCCTCTGTCATTTCCTTCTCCTTTTATCTTCAGTTTTTCTCAGCATCAGGGTCTTCTCCAGTGAGTCAGCTCTTCACATCAGGTGGCCATCAGCATGTGGGATCTAGTTCCCTGACCAGGGATCAAACCCAGGCCTCCAGCACTGGGAGTGTGGAGCCTTGGCCCCTGGGCTACCAAATTGCTGTTTAGTTTCTAAGTCATGACCGACTCTTTGTGACCCCATGAACTGCAACACACTAGGCTTTCCTGTCCATCACCATCTCCTGGAGTTTGCTCAAATTCATGACCACTGAATCAGTGATGCCATCCAACCGTCTCATCCTCTGTCATTTCCTTCTCCTTTTACTTCAGTTTTTCTCAGCATCAGGGTCTTCTCCAGTGAGTCAGCTCTTCACATCAGGTGGCCAAAGTGTTGGAGCCTCAGCTTCAGCATCAGTCCTGAACAGTATGAATATTCAGGGTTGATTTCCTTTAGGACTGACTGGCTTGATCTCTTTGCAGTCCAAGGGACTCTCAAGAGTCTTCTCCAACACCACAATTTGAAAGCATCAATTCTTCAGTGCTCCGCCTTCTTTATGGTCCAACTCTCACATCCATTCATGCCTACTGGAAGCACCATGATGCTGCTAAGTCGCTTCAGTTGTGTCCAACTCTGTGCGACCCCATAGACGGCAGCCCACCAGGTTCCGGTGTCCCTGGGATTCTTCAGGCAAGAATGCTGGAGTGGGTTGCCATTTCCTTCTCCAATGTATGAAAGTGAAAAGTGAAAGTGAAGTTGCTCAGTAAGTGTCCGACTCTTCATGACCCCATGGACTACAGCCTACCAGGCTCGTCCATCCATGGGATTTTCCAGGCAAGAGTACTGGAGTGGGGTGCCATTGACATAGCTTTGACTATATGGACTTTTGTCAGCAAAGTTCCCTAAATCTTAAGGGAAACCTACTACAGTGGATGGTGGCGGTCCTGACCAAGGTGCTGGGACAGAAGAGGACACTTGAATTCCCCAAAGGGAAGTTCACCACAAGACAGAGCGGAGTCTGCCAGTGAGCTGAGTGCCACAGGACAGTCCCAAGTCAAGGTGAGCAGCTTCCGCTGATCCACCATGAGCCTGAGTTCAGAAGATCCACAGCTGGGAGCCAGGGGACCAGCCATCTTGGATGGTTGACAAAGAGCTTAATTCTGGTTGAAGAGTTCTCATCAAGGCAATGGCCTGGTTTTGGTATTAAGGAGTTCATTCCAGTGGCCAGTGTAGAGACCACACCTAAGAGGAACAAGAGTGGCGTCTGGGAGGCGGTTGTTGTGGTCCAGGGAGAGGGATGGGGCCAGAGGTAGAAGGGATAGATTCAAGTAGTGAGAGGAAAAGCCGTATGTTGGTAACTGATGAATTCAATGGGAGCAGTTCTTAATTTGTTTGCTATTTGTGCTGTTCATTATTATTATAAATGGTGGGCATTTGGAATAAGTGGCCAATTATTCTTTTCCTGATTCCACTTGTTTCAGCTGTTGGTCTCTAAAAAGAAAATTATGACAATGGGGCTTTGATTAGCTTCACTCGTTTTCATAATGACCGTGGTTATCATTCCCAGTTTCTTAAGCAGAGTCATCGTTTTAATTTGCATAAGTGGCTTTTGGATATGCAAAGCCAATTAATTAAATGCTAGATATCAGTTGATACAGAAGAACAATTATCTTGATACAGCCATGATGTTAAAGAGAACAAATGTCTGGCTGGTGCGTTTGCCAACATTTCCATTGAGTTAATTCTCGCTGCCAAAGATTGATGAGAGGAGAACACAAAGAGAAGAAGAGATGGTCTTGGCCAAATGGTGTCTCTGCAGCTTAGAAGCGTGGGGAGGGGGGTGATGTCATTTTTATTTTTTTTTTTACCAAAAGTGTTTAAAATGATAAAAACTAACATATTTTTGTTGTAAAACAATGACAACAACAACGACAATAACCTAAAATGATAAAATGGGGTATTTAGTAGAAATGAAAAAAATGTCCCCACCCCCCACAATGTCCTACTTTCTGGACCCAGTTAGTAACCACTCTTCACAGATTCTTGTGGACTCTTCCAGGACACACCTTCGGGTGTCCGCAAAGAGATCCTGCTGATTTTGCAGGATCGAGGACAGCACACGTGTCATCGAGGTAATCCTTGACCTATTTTGTTATCAGATAATGTCCACTTGATGATTCAGTTCATAGCTTGCTGGTGGGCTGAACGCTGGGATCGCTGTTGGCAGGAGATGCTGTGCTGTTGGGACAGCAGACAGAGAGACAGGACAGGAAGCCAGGGAAAAAGGTCAAGTGAAGGTTGAATACAAATGGCTGCTGCCAGGCAGGAAACTAGGACGAGCTCAGGATCAGAGGCTCGGAAGTCTCCCTTTCCGCCTTCACGTTCACACCCCAATCCTAGTCCCTTTAATGCCTGGCTGCTCTAAATTATTCTCCCAAAGGTCACAAAGGGACATTTGGTCAGCACACTGAATGACATTCCCTCAAATGTCACCTTCCTTAACCTTGCTCAGTATATGGCGTTTCCAACCACCATCCTCTTCACGCATCTTCCCCTGTCCTTGGCACCACTGATGATACACCCTTTCAGTTCTTGACCATCCCTGACCTTTCAGGCCCTGATTTCCATCCTGACTCTGTTCCTTTCCCATCCCTCAAGCTGTGGACATTGCCTACAAACCATTCCCTTTCCTGCTCCTCTTTTCTCTGCATTCCCTGTTTCTTGAACATTTAATTCACATCTATGTCTTAAAGAGCCTCTTGATGAAGGTGAAAGAGGAGAGTGAAAAACTGGCTTAAAACTCAACATTCAGAAAATGAAGATCATGGCATCTTGTCCCATCACTTCATGGCAAATGGGGAAAAGATGGAAACAGTGACAGGCTTTATTTTCTTGGGCTCCAAAATCACTACAGACAGTGGTTGCAGCCATGAAATTAAAAGATGCTTGCCCTGTGAAAGAAAGGTTATGACCAACCTAGACAGCATGTTAAAAATCAGAGACATTACTTTGCTGACAAAGGTCCATATAGTCAAAGCTGTGGTTTTTCCAGTAGTCATATATGGATGTGACAGTTGGACCCTAAAGAAGGTTGAGCTTCTTTAGCTTGACCAAAGAATTAATGCTTGAGAGTCCCTTGGACAGCAAGGAGATCCAACCAGTCAGTCCTAAAAGAAATCAGTCCTGAATATTCATTGGAAGGACTGATGCTGAAGCTGAAGCTCCAGTACTTTGACCACTTGATTTGAAGAGCCAGCTCATTGGAAAAGACCCTGATTCTGGGTCTTGAGGGCAGGAGGAGAAGGGGACAACAGAGGATGAGATGGTTGGATGGCATCACCGACTCAATGGACTCATCTGCAAGCTCTGGGAGATGGTGAAGGACAGGGGAGCTGGCGTGCTGCAGTCCATGGGGTCACAAACAGTTGGACAAAACTTAGCGACTGAACAACACAAACAGCAAAAATGTCTTCAACAATGATCTCTGTGAGGGAGATGCTGGAGTATTATAGACATAGCTAGAAATCAAAGTAAGAGTCTGGCCCCAAACTTCTCTGGGGTCTGATCTTCCATTTTCTGTTGCCCTCGAGACATGTCCCATGTATATCTCAGGCTCAGTACTTCTAAGACTAGGGTTGTCCTCTTCTCCTGGCAGACTCCTCAGCATGGCCTAGCGGGGTCTTCATGGCCTGTCCTCACCCACCTCTGTCCAGTCTCTTCTCTGGCTGCCCTCACAGAAACACCCGCTTTCCCAGTCAGGTCTAAATAACCACACATGCGTGACCATGCCGTGCAGTCTCGTGCTTCAATGCTCTTAACTATGTTCCCTCCACCTGAACAACCCTTCTTTCTGCGCCTGGATTTCTCTTTTCCCAGACAACCCTTCAATCCTGAAAACTTCCCTTGAGCATCACCTTTTTGAGGAAGGTTTCTCTGAATCCCTGGATCCATGGCCCCTCTGTGGTTTCCTGTATCACCCCTGGAAACTCCTGTTATGAAACTTATCACATTACAGTCTGATTGGCTGTTTCCTCATTTGTGTTCCTGACAAGCTGTGCACCCTTTGAAGGGAAGGAAAATGTCTTTGATCTCTGCACCCCCAAAGTCTAGAGAAGTATTTCACCTACAGTTCAGTTCAGTTCAGTCGCTCAGTCATGTCTGACTCTTTGCGACCCCATGAATCGCAGCACGCCAGGCCTCCCTGTCCATTACCAACTCCCAGAGTTCACTCAGACTCATGTCCTTCGAGTCTGTCATGCCATCCAGCCATCTCATCCTTGGTTGTCCCCTTCTCCTCCTGCCCCCAATCCTTCCCAGCATCAGAGTCTTTTCCAGTGAGTCAGCTCTTCGCATCAGGTGGCCAAAGTACTGGAGCTTCAGCTTTAGCATCATTCCTTCCAAAGAAATCCCAGGGCTGATCTCCTTCAGAATGGACTGGTTGGATCTCCTTGCAGTCCAAGGGACTCTCAAGAGTCTTCTCCAACACCACAGTTCAAAAGCATCAATTCTTCAGTGCTCAGCCTTCTTCATAGTCCAACTCTCACATCCATACATGACCACAGGAAAAACCATAGCCTTGACTATATGGACCTTAGTCGGCAAAGTAATATCTCTGCTTTTGAATATACTATCTAGGTTGGTCATAATGTTTCTTCCAAGGAGTAAGCGTCTTTTAGTTTCATGGCTGCAGTCACCATCTGCAGTGATTTTGGAGCCCTCCAAAATGAAGTCTGACATTGTTTCTACTGTTTCCCCATCTGGTCTCATGAAGTGATGGGACCAGATGCCATGATCTTCGTTTTCTGAATGTTGAGCTTTAAGCCAACTTTTTCACTCTCCACTTTCATTTTCATCAAGAGGCTTTTAAGCTCCTCTTCACTTTCTGCCATAAGGGTGATATCATCTGAATATCTGAGGTTATTGATATTTCTCCCAGCAATCTTGATTCCAGCTTGTGTTTCTTCCAGTCCAGCGTTTCTCATGATGTACTCTGCATAGAAGTTAAATAAGCAGGGTGACAATATACAGCCTTGACGTACTCCTTTTCCTATTTGGAACCAATCTGTTGTTCACCTACAGTAAGTACTTAATAAATGATGGATGAGTACAAGAATCAGCGTCTCCCTCCTGGGTAATGGAAAAGCCATCTGACATTTAGATCTCTAACCCTGACATCTCTCAAAAGTCCAGAATCATGTCCTTCCTTTGCATCCTGTCCACCTGAATTTTCAGCAAGTTGATAAAATATAACAGGTTCAAAGCAAAGCCCTTGATTCCTTGGCCCACTAGTGTCCATCTGAGAAGGGCACAACTATTTATCCAACCATTCAGAGTGAAAACTTTGGAGGCATCCTAACTTCTCTCCTTTTCTTCCATACTACATCACATTGAATAGAACAGATCCTGTAAACCTTATCTAAACATATATTGGGGGAATCTGGCTGGGTCTTTGTCTTCTCTGAAAATATCACTTTTGGTCAAGCTATCATCATCTCTTGCCTGGACCCATGTACTGTAGTACCTTCTTGCTTGCTCTGTATTTCCACTTTTGTTCCTCTATGAATCATTCTTTTTTGCACAATGACCAGAAGTCCTTAGGCTGGCCTTTGGATCCCTTTTTAGCCTCCAGATCTCTGTCACTTCCACAGAAAGGACTCTGATCACACATCTTACAAAGTACCTCCCTGATGCTCTCGCCCTCCATATTCTCACCCTGACTTTTATCTCTTTAATCCCATGACATTTTATATTTTTTTGAACATCTGCTGATGAAATCTTATCCCTGGTACAGACACTCCCTCAGGGTAAGGTCTTTGTTCACCAAATTCTTCGCTGCAGCCCAGGATCTGGAACAGTTCCTGGCACTATAGTAAGAGCTCAATAAATATTTGACAGATGAATGACTTATTCTAGCTTGAAGGCTGTGTATCATTTTTGCCTCTTCACTTGCCTTCCTTCCTGTGTCAAGTCACCAAGTCCTATAGCATTTTCCTGGTGTTAATTCAATTAAGATTTACTGATGCAAATTGACTTGCAGTGTGTCTATGGTTGAGCGATTTACTTCTCACAATTCCCGTATCAACAGAAATAAGTGATGGGGTAAGAACTTTGTAAACTCTAAAACACCGCACACACATCATTTGCCTCCCAGCACCCCCACCCACCCCGAGATGACACTAATTAACATTGCTTCCACTTGAGCCTCTCACTTATCTTCCTGCTTCCAAACTCTCCCCAGATAATATATTCCAAACTCTGCGGCTGACTTAATTTTCTTAAAGCATTGCTATAATTATGTTCCTCTCCTACTTAAAAACTTTGCCTGTCTTCCAATTTCCGACCAAAGAATATATACAAAGTCTTGGCTTGTAACCAAGATTTTCCCCAACCCAAGTTCAGATGGCCTTTCCAGGGTCTCCCTCTATTACCCACTGAAGCTCTTGATGTTCATGTCCATCTAGACCACTCAGTTGTCCATGAGGACAGCTGCCTTTTCCCCTCCCCTTCACTCATGGTCTCTCTCTGGCAGGAATGCTTCCTGCACCCCTTCCCCTAAAAAGTCACACATAGTAGGTTCAGAGCAAATGACATCACGACAATGCTATCCTCCCAGGATTTTCCACTTCCAGGTGAATGTTAATGGCATTTAGTTCTTCCTTCTGAGGGAGCATCCAGCCTTTCCTTAAAGGAAGAAGGAAGGAAAAGGAGGCCAGGAATAATTTCAGTTTCTCTCTCTTCTCTCTCCATCTTGACTCGGGGGGTAGGGAAAGTTGGACGTCCGTTTGTCCAAGCTTCTCTGATTGCTTCTCCCCATCTTCCAAGTGGGCCGTGTGACTGTCTTCCCGGGATCTGCCTTTCAACAACCAGCTTGCGTTCGTGGCTCCCACCTCTGTATGATAGACTTCGAAGACGGGTTTTCATCTTGCTGGATGTAGTGGCCTGCTTTTCTGAGTAGGAGGAGCCTACATTTGCTACAGGATGAGCTCCATGCTCCAACCTAGCCTTCCTGAATTGTAAATGTAATGCTTTGGCCTCCATGCTTTGGGCTCTATTTCTTAATTGTTTCTGGACTCTGAGGAGGAAGAACAATTAATTATCACCCTCCCTTAAACTCAAACATCATCCAGATTATCTTTTTTAATGCACTCTCCTATAGTACAGAATTTATAATATCTTATTCAGGATTTGTAACCTAAGATCAGAGGCATATAGAAAAGAGAGGCAATATTCTATACTGTTATTTTTCCTGAATCTCTTTAGGTTCATGGGCCAGGATTTATTGTCATGGAGGTCATGATAGGCAAATAAAGCTGACACTAAGAAAGAAAATTACAAATAAAATACGTATGATGAAAAATAGGAAGTTTCCTGTAGGAATTCTGGCTTAAATTCAAAACTAGTTAAGATATATGACAAATTCCCTGTGTTATAAAGATCAATGCTAGACACATTTCTGCAGGATTTACTGAGAGGTGAAGAAACCGATTCTTTGTCAGCTCCATCAACTCCATTAACCACCTTCAACTATATAAGAAAAAGATGGACAATGCTTTAGGTGGGATTCTTAGGTATAAGACATCACAGTATTTTTCTGGTCTTCTCTCTGGGGTGAGAAAGGAGGGTTGTCCCTTTAAGTCAAGTTAGAGTGGTCCTCAAGCAAAGCTAGAAAAGAGGAAAGTCAGCCAGGAGAGGACATTGACATCCCCCAACCATGAGACTGGGGCCTTCCCCTTGCCTGAGGGTCCTGAGGGTGGGAGGCCAATTGGAGCTGTCTGAGAGGGCAACTGAGCACTGAGGGCAGGAATGACCATCCAGGACTTCAGGAGTGTGATAGAGACGCGTGTCTGAATGACTGCAAAGAGGGCATTCAGTTGACAAGGTATGGATTATTTTATTAATCCTCAATGCAAACCTAAGGAGTGGTACTTTTATTCTCATTTTATAGATGAGAAAATAGAGACACGAAGAAGTTATTTACCCAGGATCATAGAATTAGCCTGGTGCTGGCCAGTGTTGAAGAGCAGATCCTTGGCTTGATTTTGATACCTTCTGTTCTCAGAGTTTCCTCATAGCTCAGTCGGTAAAGAATCTGCCTGCAATGCAGGAGACCTGGGTTCAATTCCTGGGTCGGGAAGATCCCATGGAGAAGGAAATGGCAACCCATTCCAGTATCCTTGCCTGGAGAATCCCATGGACAGAGGAGCCTGGCAGGCTACAGCCCATGGGCTCACAAGAGTTGGACACGACTTAGCGGCACTTAGCGGCACTTAGCGGCTAAACGGCCACTGCCATCTGTTCTTAATACTCAAATTGAATATTCCCAGGTCCTCTGTCTTCTCCTGCACTTTTCTCTCTCCCTGAACTCAAGGCTTGTATATCCACTTGCTTATGTGATAGCCCCATTTGGGTATTTAATAGGCAGTGCAAAAATAATATATACGAAATGAAAACTCTTGATGGAAACCCTGTTCCGGTCTCACTTTTCCCCATCTCAGTTGCTTAAGCCAGTCCCTTTCTGTACCCCTCTCTTGTCAAATATACTTTGTTCATGTAGAACTAAAATCCATCCACTTCTTTCCCTGTCTACCGTCCCCTTTTAGTCCAAGCCCCGTCACCTCCTGTCTTTATTCTTTCCTTTTCAGATTGCAGAAGACCCTCCCTTCACTGGTCTTGCGTTTCTCTCCAAATAAAAGCCCCACTGTGTGCTCTGGAGCCCGGGGAGGCTGGCTTCTCCTGCTCTCACCCGTGCCCCATTTCCCACTGGACTGAAGCAGGACCCCCTCTGCTCTGCTCCCCGGGAGCCTGGGCACTTGCCCGTGTCTCCCCTCTGCCTGGGAGGCTCTCGTCCCATCATTTTGCCTGGGTAGGTCATCTTCAGTGGACGTGAGTCTGAGCAAGCTCCAGGAGACGGTGAAGGGCAGGGAAGCCTGGCGTGCTGCAGGCCAGGGGGTGGCAAAGAGTCGGACATGACTGAGCAACTAAACAACAAGATCCTTCTCATCTTAAGGTCATTTCAACTCACAGGTCACCTTCTCGTTGCTGTTCCTGCTGACTCCATCTCTCTTTCCTGCTTACTTTTTTCATAGCCCTTCATACAGTTGGTAATTACCCTCTGCCTTCTTTTTTTGTGTGTTAGTTTTTGGAAGTATTCATTTCAGTCTCCTCCCCTCAACAAGAATGTGAGCCCCTGAAGACGGGGCCTTGCTCACCTTCTTCTTCATTGCTGTATTCCCAGAATCTAGCGTATCGCCTTGTGTGGAACATGTGCGCACAAACACCAGAAAAGTAAACGAACGGAAATTTCACTAAACGTTTGTTGTATAAAGAGCACCGTATGGGCTTCCCTGGTGGTCCAGTGGTTGAGAATTCACCTTGCAATGCAAGGGACGTTGGTTCCATGCCGGGTCCGGGAAGATCCCACAGGCCTCGGGACAGCTGAGCCCGTGAGCCACAACTCATGAGCGCGTCCTCTGAATCCCTCCAGCCACAACTGCTGGGCCCACACATCACCATTGCTGAAGCGCATGTGCCCTAGAGACTGCGTTCCACAAGAGAGGCCACCGCAACGAGCAGCCAGCACACTGCAACTAGAGAAAGCCCACCCAGAGCAACAAAGACCCGCACAGCCAAAAACATCTTCTTTTTTTTTTTTTTAAGAGAGAGCACCATGTATCAGAGGCCATATACTGGCCATGGTCAAGTTTTGACCTGATGGGAGTGGAGGTTTTCTGGGGGTGCAAAAGCACATGGTGATTAGGACAATTGTCTCTTCTGGAGACACTGCAAAAGCACCACCACTCACTCATACTTACTCCTGTGTTCAAACAGTACTTATCATGTTCTCATGTCTGAAGCACTGGGTTAGTGGCCAAGGATAAAACGACAGGCACAGTCCCTGCCCACTTCTGGGGCAGCATCCTCCACCAGAGAAGAGCAGGGGAGAGTGGGGAGGGAGCAGCAATGGAGCAAGTCTCTATAATGTCTGCAGGAAGTTGCACTCTCAGTATTTTAACCTTGTGCTAATTGCCCAGTCAGGTCTGACTCTTTGTGGCCCCATGGACTGTAGCCCGCCAGGCTCCTCTGTCCATGGGATTCTCCAGGCAGGAATACTGGCGTGGATTGCCTTGCCCTGTCCAGGGAATCTTCCAGACCCAGGGATCCTTCCAGACCCAGGGATCATACTCTGGTCTCCTGCATTGTGGGTGGATTCTTTATTCTCTGAGCCACCAGGGAATCTTAAATACAATGTAAAAGAGAAAAACAGTAAAAGTCTCCACTGGAAAGCAAAATGCCCACTCTTTAAGGACGAGGACCACTAAGCAGCTGAAGCAGGACTTCATCCAGAGATCAGTGAGATGAGTTGGTGTTAACATGGCCCTTCTCTGATGTGAAAACTGTAAGTTGGCAATCCGAAAGCTGAAACTTAGAGCTTGAGATACTTTGAACCATTTAGAAATTACACCAGCCCTGTTATTCAAGACTTCTGCCAATATCCACTCCTAATGCAAGGGAACAGGGAACAATGGAGAAGGCAATGGAAAAGTTGAAATTGAAAAACTGGATGAGAGTGCCTGCTTTGTTCCTGCCAGCTCATGCACCTTAAGAATTTACTTAATCTTTTCTGGTCCCAGATGACTCATTTATGTATTAGGGATGATAAAAAGCACATATCTCATGATATCATTGTAGATTAAATGAACAAATGCATGCACAGTGCTTAGCATAGAGCTAGTCACCTAGTACAGGGGAAAATGTTAGGTAATATTAACATGATTTTGGGTGAAATTATTATAGCAGCACCTAAGTCACAGGGTTGTCATGAGGAGTAAATGATGTGTGTATGTGTTTGTATGTGTGTGCGCACGCCTGTGTTTAATACCTGTTACAGTGCAGAACATGGTAAGACAATAAATAATGGTTGAATAAGCTAATGTATTGGAAAATCTACAAGGTGTAGATTGTTCTAAAAATGCTTCTGCTTTTTATTATTTATTGTCTCAATAAAAATAGGTCAAGGAATCAAAACCCTTTGTGTGACAAAAAAAAAAAAAAGAGAAAGATGCTCAAAACTTTCCCAACGAACCAGGAATGATATTCAGAATACTTAGCAATCGGTAGGGCATGTGTGTAGATCAGTCAGAATGGCTGCCAGCAGTAGCTACAGAGAGTAGGGTTCCAAGACCGCCCACCATTCCCAGCATTATCCCTTTAGCTAAAGATTATGAGAAAGCCTTGGAGAAGCCCTAAGGAGGAACCAGAGGAAAAGAGGAGAGGTCTGGGGTAGAGACGTTCGTGTAGCATAGAAGTCATTTTCTAACACACACAAACCAATTTTGCTATGGACCTAGAGGGCATTATGCTTAGTGAAATAAGTTAGACAGAGAAATGCAAATACCGTATTTATCACTTATATGTGGAATCCAAGAAATAAGACAAACAGAAACAGACTCACAGGTATCGAGAATAAACTCCTGGATACCACTGGGGAGAGGGAAAGAGGCAGGGCGAGGTAGGAGTAGGGGATTAAGAGGCACAAATTGCTGTGTATAAAATAGATAAGCAGCAAGGATATATTGTACAGCTTAGGGAAATACAGCCATTGTTTTGCATTAACTTTAGAGGGAGCATAATCTATAAGAATATTGAATCACTATGCTGCACACCGGAAAACAGTATTGTAAACAAATTGTCTTTCACTATAGGAAACCATTTTGCTGATTTAATATCTGGGTCAGCTCTGTGGGTGCCTATGTTCTGCGTGTGTGCACGCTCAGTCATTTAGTCGCGTCCAGCTCTTTGCAATCCTATGAGCTGCAACCTTCCAGGCTCTTCTGTCCATGGGATTCTCCAGGCAAGAGGACTGGAGTGGGTTGCCATGCCCTCCTCCAGGGGATCTTCCCAACCCTGGGACTGAACCTGAGTCTCTTACATCTCCTACACCAGCAGGCAACTTCTTTACCACTGGCAAAACCCGGAAAGCCTGCCTATGTTCTGATGCAGCTCTGAACTATACCCTATGGGAACTGGAGTTGAAAGGAGAGAGAATATATCCCATATATACTGTTCTCCCATTCACTTTCCACCCTAAACTAGGGTTTGCTTGCTTCTAAGTAATGTTCTGTCAAAGAACTAGGTCAAAGAAAAGACCCCCGAGAACTCAGCCTCAGGAGAAGGGTGTGAGTCCTGTAGGGATCTGTGAAATGTGGTCTGTTTTTGGTAACACGTGGGTGAGTTGCCAATTGCGTCATCCATAGCTGTTTGCTGCTCTTGATAATACATTATTAGTCATCTTTATTCTGACAAATTCATCATGAACTGTAGATTTGATGCTGAATTTCAAATCCACTTGAGTAACAGTATGTATAACTGGAGTGTTAGAAATCCTGCATTATTTGAAAAGCAGCAACTTATTTGATGATCAGAGGGAAAGTTGGTGAATAAACAAACTTCTAGTCACTATATTATAAAAATGCTATTAAAGAATTGATATTTAATATTCCTCTGTATAACCATTTAAGATCTATATTGATATACTAGATATCCTGACAAGTCAGTGGCTTCTGTGGGGTTTGAAGTCTGGAAATTATAGTTAGGACAGTTGGAAGTGAGATCACAAATCTTTATGTTCTTTTCCAAGTGAAAGATGTTTGAAAAGGCTGTGTAAGCTGATTAGCACAAATGACTTCCATAATTCACCTACTGGAGAGCTTATGTGAAAGTACTTTTTGTAAAGTGTATTAGCCAGGATTCTCCAGAGAAATAGAACCAAAGACTTGTTTCTATCTCTACCTCAATCTCTATTTCTAATCTTTGTATCTATTTTTCTATCGACTGATCTGTGAGATTTATTTTAAGGAATTGGCAGTATGTCTAATCTTTATATTTATTTTTCTTTCTTTCTCTTTCTATCAATCTATGAGACTTATTTTAAAGAATTGGCTTATGCAGTTGTGGAGGCTTGGGGAATCCAAATTCTGATGGGATAGGCCAGCAGGCTGGAGACCCTGGGAAGAACTGTAGTTTGAGTCCAAAGGCAGGCAGCTGGTAGAATTTCTTCTTTCATGGGTGAGGTCAGTCTTTTTCTATCAGGGCCTTCAACTGCTTGGATGAGGCCCACCCACATTATGGAGGGCAATCTGCTTGACCCCAAGTTTAAGTGTTACTGTCCTCCAAAAAAATACCTTTGGAGAAACACCAAAAGCAATGCTTGACTGACTGTCTGGGAATTATGGCCCAGCCAAGCTGACAAATAAAATTAGCCACCACATAATTTGCTGTGAAGTTTGACTAATATTTTTAGGGTTATTCATCTATCTGTAAGAGAGAGCTGCCAAAATGGCAAAGCAGCAGCTCTTTGAGGAACAGCTGCAGGTTGAGATAATAAGCTGGGAAGAAGATGGCTTAGGGGCTTACCGTAACACAAAGACAGGAGCACCTTGCTGTTCTCACAACCCAGATACATATGTCACACACACGCTGTATATCGCCAGGCTGTGAGAACATCAAGGTGTTACTATCTTGTATCTCTCTGTTCTTATACTATCTTATAGGTATATGTATCTTGAATATATGTATTTTATGTATCTATCTTACATATCTTCTGCATTTGCAAAATGCACAAATGCCTGCATATGAAGAGAACCAGGACTTTCAGCGGAGATTTATTTTGACTCAAGATGAGTTGGGACCATCAATCAATGATGACTTCAGACCACAGCTGATCCTACGCAACTCCACTCCTGCTCTTCTGTGGTGACTTCAACGCCCACTGCTCGCCGTGACTGTCACAAAGTTTTCCCTTTTCCCCCAAGTCCCTCCCCTCCCATTCGCTTTATTTCCCTCAACACAGAGACAAAAGGCCACCGATTCTGTAGCATCCTTCCTAAACACCTCTATTTTCAGACCTTCTTTCTTTCTATCTGAATGAATAGATTTCCTGGATTTTCCCCAAGACCAGTTTACTTGCTTCTTTGCTTGGCTTACTCTTTTCCACCTTCTCCAGGTCGTTGCTCATTTGGTGAACATACAGTTTTTTAGAAACAAATATGAGATGTTCTTTGCACTTAATATTTTGTAGCAGTTAGCTTTTTCATCTCATTGTCTGCTATGCTAAGCTTGTGGCTGACAGGATTTATATGTAAACCAGATGAGTAACATATTTATTTATCTATCCATCTCTCACCTATCTAGCTTCTATCTTTCTGGGTATGTTTGGACTAGTGTGGGGGTAAGTGAAGTGAAGTGAAGTTGCTCAGTCGCGTCCGACTCTTTGCAATCCTGTGGACTGTAGCCTGCCAGGGTCCTCCACCCATGCGATTTTCCAGGCAAAAATACTGAAGTGGGTTGCCATTTCCTTCTCCAGGGGATCTTCCCAACCCAGGGATTGAACGTGGGTCTCCTGCCCCCCAGGCAGACTACCTTCTGAGCCACCAGGGAACCCAGGGAAGTGTGGGAGTCGAGATAAGAAAAAGAAAAGCAGGCATGCAAAAACAGAGCCGTGAAGCGTGAGGCACCTGTGGGCAGAGAGCCTGGGAGTGCCTTGCTGTTTGTACTGGCTTTAACACGTGCTAGCAGAGAAAGCGTGGGGTGTGGCGACCAGAATCACCCACTTACTGTGCATGAAGGACAGGCTGCAGACAGTAGCGACGTGGATGCGGTGACTAGGCTCCCTCCCTTCCGTGTGTCCCTGTCCCCGCTGCTGGACCCACTGCCTTGTTTATCTAAGGATATAATTGACATAAAATAATCCCATTTACATGCACAGTTGGATGAGTTTTGAAAGATGCATACAGTTATGTAATCACCAGCACACTCAAGACGTAGTTTCAATCCCATCACTCCCCCAAAGTCCCCTCATGTCCCTTTGCATTCAAATGTCCCCCCACTCACAATTTTAGGAAACCACTGATCTGGTTTCTCTTGGTGTCCTGAACTGCATGTTTGTATCCCCCCAAGATGGATGTGTTGGAAGTCTAACCCCCAATAGGTGGGGCCTCTGGGAGATAATTAGGTCATGAATAATTAGGCCCGAATCATGGGGTTGCTACTGCTGCTACTGCTAAGTCACTTCAATCATGTCCGACTTTGTGCGACCCCATAGACGGCAGCCCACCAGGCTGCCCCGTCCCTAGGATTCAACTGGCAAGAACACTGGAGTGGATTGCCATTTCCTTCTCCAGTGCATGAAAGTGAAAAGTGAAAGTGAAGTCGCTCAGTCGTGTCTGACCCTTAGCGACCCCATGGACTGCAGCCTATCAGGCTCCTCCATCCATGGGGTTAGTGCCCTTATTATCAAGCTGTCTGCTGTCTCTACCACGTAAAGACACAAGGGGAAGATGTGCCTCTGTAAACCAGCAAGAAGGCTCTCACCAGACACCAGGTCTGTCTGCACCTTGATCCTGTATTATCCGACCTCAAGAACTATGAGAAATGTTTGTTGTTTAAGCCACCTAGTCTGTGGTACTTTTGTTATAGCAACTTGAGCTGACTAAGACACTTAGTATTGACTAGTGTTGCCTTTTCTAGAGTGGAATCACATATCAGTTTTGACTGTGTGGATAAATGGTGGCAGGCAGTTAGCTTGTTTATGCTTGATTTCTTTTCCTCAACATCATATTTTTGAGATTCATCTGTTATTATATGTATCAGTAGTTTGTTCCTTTTTATTCCAGTGCTATTTTATTGTAGATGGTGGTGGTGGTTCAGTCGCTAAGTTGTATCCAACTCTTTGCAACCCCATGGACTGTAGCCCACCAGGCTCCCCTGTCCCTGGGATTCTCCAGGCAAGAACACTGGAATGGGCTGCCATTTCCTTCTTCAGGGGATCCTCCTGACCCAGGGATTGAACCCAGCTCTTCTGCATTGCAGGTGGCTTCTTCACCACTGAGCCACAAGGGAGGCACTGTCTTATTGTATAAATATACCATAATCTGTTTATCCAACAAAATCACACATTTGAGTTGTTTCCTATGTTTGGCTCTTATGAATAAAACTACTGTGAACATTCGTGTGTGTGGACATAAATTTGAATATTTGGTAGGGGGTACATGCTCAGGAGTAAGAAAGTATGTGTATGTTTGGCTTTATAGGAAAATGCCAAACTTTCCTACCAGTAATATTGCTTCATTTCTTCCTGGCAATATTTTAAAATTTATCCATTCTAATAGATGGATAGCTGTATTTTATTTTTGACTTTTAATTTTCTGCATTACCTAATGACTAATGATGTTGTTTGTCTTTTGGGTATTCATATATCATCTTCTTCTGTGAAGTGTCTGTTTAAGCCTTTGCATATTTTTATTGAGTGTTTATCCTTCTATTATTCAATTATAAGAATTCTTGGTATATTCTGAATTCAAGTACTTTGTCAGATACGTTCATCACAAATATTTTTTCCCCATCTGTGGCTTGTTCTTACATTTTATTAATAGCATCTTTTGAAGAAAAGTTTTTAATTTTATAAAGCTCAAATTTATTACTTTTCTTTCATAATGCAAGCTTCTGCATTCTACCTAAGAAACCCCCAATATTGGGAAGATTTTCATTTTTTTTTAAATAGAAGTTTAATGGTTTGTCCTTTTATGCTTGCCTCTCATCTATTTGAACTAGTTTTTAATGTATGCAGTGAGCTAAGAGTTGAGGTTAATTTTTTGTGAATGGATATTCAGTTACTCAACATCATTTATGGAAAAGACTATTGCTATTGATTTATCTTGGCGTTTTCAGCAAAAATCAATGGGCCATGTTTGTTGACATCTATTTCTGAACTCTCTCTTCTGATCCATTCATTTATGTGTCTATCTTTGTATGAGTCTCACATTGTCTTGGTTTCTGATGCTTTACTGTAAGTTTTGAAATTAGGTGATGTAAGTTCTCCAACTTTACTATTCTGTTTCAAAATAGTTTTGGCAATTCTAAGTCATTTAGATTTACAAAAAACTGTAGAACCTAAATATTAAAAAAAAAAACAACTGCCTGCTGCTGTTTTGATTGGGTAGAATTGACATCGTAACAATATTGAGTCTTCTAATCTGTGAATTTTGTTGTTGTTTTTCAGCCGCTCAGTCATGTCTGACACTTTGTGACCCCATGGACTGCAGCATGCCAGCTTCCCTGTCCTTCACGATCTCTTGGAGTTTGCTCAAACTCATGTCCATTGAGTCCATATGGCTCTCCATTAATTTAGCTCTCCTTTACTTTCTCCCATCAGTATTTTGTATTTTTCAAGGTACAGAGCCTATATATACATACATTTCAATTTGCTATTAACTGGTTTGTGTTTTTCGATGCTATTAAAAATGGTTTATTTTGGGAATTTCAGTGTTCACGTCTGTTGCTGATATATAGAAATATAATTGGTTGCTGACCTTGTATCTAAAACCTTGCTAACTCCATTTAATTAGTTCTATCAGTTTTGTTATTTTTTTAGATTCCTTAGGGTTCTCTATGTACGTCTTCCCTTTAAAATCAGCTCCATACGCCTGAATGTTTTCCTTGGGGAGCTGGACTACGATCATTTCTTCTAATCTGTGGTTTCTCTCCATCCTCTGTGTCTGGACCTTCGCTCTTTTTGTTTTGGACTCTAACCTCACCAGCAACTCCGATCTTGGAGCCTGTTGTTTCTTGGTGGGAATGCCTCCAGCTCCAGCACTAACCTCAAGAACCCTAAGTTTCTTCCTAGGTGCGTCTGGAATGGAAGGCCATGTCACATTCCTTAGGATCATGACCTGTAGAAATATGGGATGAAGTTTTAGGGTGATACAGAGTTGGAAAAATTAAAGAAAAAAACAATCACTTTAGAGAGACATGCACTGTTGACCAAGCACAGTTTACAAGGAATTTTTCCAGCATTGCATTGACTGAAAAGGAAAATACACACCATCAAAGCTGTGAGTTGTGTTTTATTTGGCAGATTTCCTGAGAACTTCAAGCCCAGGAGATAGGACTCTCAGATGGCTCTGAGAGAACCGCTCGGAAGAGATAAGGGAGGAGCCAGGATATATAGGAGTTTTGTAACAAAAACCAGGTGGTCGGAACATCAGAAGATGATTGTTAATTAAAGAAAATGAGATATCTCAAGTTAATGAATTTAGTGCTTTTCTATACATGGGAAGATGCAAAAGTCTGGACTCATTGAAATTATTCCTTTGACGTGGACCTCAGCTCTCTGGGGCCAGTATCCTGTGTTTTCACGTTCCTTAGTTTCTAAGGGGGCACCCTTGCGGGTGGGTACCTGCGGCAGTTGTGGGCTTGATGGCGGGCATCTGGTTTCCATCCTGAGATGGCTTGATGGCTGCAACATCCTTTGTTCCCTGATGCTGCAGATGTCATTCCTGGTCCACAGTGCAATGAAGTAGAATTGAAATGTAGTGCCGATAGAGTTATGTATGGTCCAATTATACTATGTAACAAGCAGTTATAAAACCTTAGTGCAATCTGCACTAAAGAATATGTTTTCCACACCTCTAAGGTAAACTGGCAGACCTCAGCTGGCCATGGCTGGCCCAGCTGGTGGGGTGTAGCTCACTCCACGTGCTTCTCGTCTTCCAAATGCCCAGCCAGGGCACACACTCATGTGATGAGAGCGGCACAAGCATGAGTAAGCCCAGTGTGCACCCCATCTCAAGCCTCTGCTTGTGTCACGCTGCTGACCTCTGCTGGTGAAGTGACATGATTGAGCTCAAGGTCAAGGGGTCCACAGAGCACCCTGCTCACTTCGGAGTCACATGGCAAAGAGTGTGCGTGCAGGAAGGTGTTAATAATGGGACCAAAGGACCCTGCTACACTGCCAGAAACTCACTAGGTATTGGGTTTCCCAGAGGGCTCAATAGTAAAGAACCTTCCTGCCAACACAGGAGATGCAGGAGACGGGTTTAGTCCCTTTGTTGCGAAGATTCCCTGGAGGAGGAAATGGCAACCCACTCCAGTATATTTGCCTGGGAGATTCCATGGACAGAGGAGCCTGGTGAGCTGCAGTCCACGTGACTGCACAGAGTCAGATATGACTGAACAACTGAACACATTGGGTATTATCTGTAGATGTATTTGAATATCTCAGATTTGTGGTTAGATAAACCACACGCAATTTGCAACTGATAGTGCATGCTCAGCTATCTTCCCCAAATCAGGGGCAAATAACGCTTGTTTAATGAAGTTCTGATTTAGCCCCTTCAGATGTTGTTTTAATTACCTGAAATTGGAAAGCACTCATTGGCTGTTACTCACCATTTTGGTACCCAGAACCAAAAAATCAGCCATCATTCACAGAGACACTGGAGTAGTCATATAAATCCACACATGAAGTGCGTAAGACACCGTTTGATCTTTTGGTCGATAAATGTTGGTTATTTGTATTCTTATTTTCTGAGACTTAAATCTTATCATGACATTCCTCTGCTAATCCCCTCTGTCTCCCCATCTTGCCTAAAACTCTGATTCTCAAACTTCAGTTGCCTCAGGATACACATGCATAGTTCTGGATTCCATTCCTTACGTTCTGACTCAGTAGTTCGGGATGGGGCTCAGAAATCTTTATTTCTACAAGTGCACGGGCCATCCGGATGCAAGTGGTACTTGCATCACACTGGGAGGCACGTAGACCACAGGGAGAAACTCCAGGCTCTTAAGCATTGCACCCAAGTCCCTCTTCTGAGGCCTTTTCTCCAACACATAAAACTTTGATATTTACCAAACGAATGAAAGGTAAGAATGACACGGCTATTCTTTGTTTTCTGAAGAGGCTGTCTTTCAAGTTATCTTAAGCCAATGAGTACTTTCTGAATTTTAACCTTCCCTAGGATGGGACACATTATCTTTTTTTTTCTTTTCTTGTTTAGGTACATAATGTCAACAATCCCATTGCCCTTCACTCCTCCAGACTGTTTTGTGTCAGAGAAAATTACATTTCCTAGGCCCCTTTGCCTTCTGGTTTCATGACGGTTTGGCCAGTGAGAAACATGGGTGGGAAAGGGAGAATGGTCAGGTATTTCTCTCTCTCTTTGCTTGGCTCCCCCCACCGATCATGGCAGCTCTGCCGCTTGTGATGTGTCTTCTGTGGTCCCAGCTCTTACCAGGCAGCTCCCACTGAGCTTCCCCAGGATTTGGACTCTAGGATACCTCAGCATCCCACTGTTCCCCCAGCTCTAGTGCTGGTACGGATTCTTGCCATCAATAGCGTGATGGTCAGTCTTCTGTATCAACTAAGCTATGGCACCCAGTTATCCATCAAACTCTGATCTAGGTGTCTCTGTGAAGGTATTTAATAGATGTGATTAGCAGCTACAATCAGTTGATTTTGAGGCGATGATGATCAATAATGTGGGTACACCTGATCCAAGGCCTTTCAGTTGAAAGGTCTTAAGCGCAGAACTGAGGTTCCCTTGAGAAAGGAGACATTTGCCTGTGGCCCTGTGGCCTGCAGCATCACCGTCTGCCCAGGCATCCCGAGGGAAGGCTTTTTGACAGCCTAGCTGATGGCTTCAGCCTAACTGATGCCTAGCCAGCAATGACCTGAGCTAGTTTCTCACAAAGTGTAACGTAAGTAATAGCTATCTATCCACCTGTCTCTCTGTCTAATATGCTGGCTCTGTTTCTCTGGCAGAGCCTGGAGTCATGCAGGTCCTCTCTAGGTTATCTCTCTACTCTGTGAGCCCTCACTGACACAGTATATTTTAAAGAAACTTTTCAAGGACATTGTTTACAGACTATGCCAACATTACCTTAAAAATTCATGTGTGTCATAGATCAATGGAACAGTATAAAGAGCCCAGAAATAAACTCACGTGATTGTGATCAATTAACCAATGACAAAAGAGGCATGTATACACAATGGAGAAAAGACAGCCTCTTCAATAAGTGGTGCTGGGAAAACTGGACAGCTGCATGTAAAAGAATAAAAATGGAACGTTTATCACACCCTACACAAAAATAAATTCATTAAAGATCTCAATGTAAGACCAGAAACCGTATAACTCCTGAAAGGAAATATAAGTAGAGCACTCTCCGATGTAAATTGTAGCATTATTTTGGGGATCTTGTCTCTTAAAGCAAGATAAATAAAAGGAAAAATAAACAAATGGTACCTAATTAAGCTTAAAAGCTTTTGCACAGCCAAGGAAACCATCTACAAAACAGACAGCCTTCTGAATAGGAGAAAATATTTGCTAATGATTTGACTGATAAGGGGTTAATTTCCAAAATATATAAAGAGTTCATGCAACTCAATATCAGTAAAACAAACAACTCAACTTAAAAATGGGAAGAAGACCTGAATAGACAGTTTCCCAAAGAAGACATACAGAAGGCCAACAGGCCCATGACAAGTTGCTCAGCATCATTACATCAGCGAAACGCAAATTAAAACCACAGTAATACATCACCTCATGCCTGTCAGAATGGCTGTCATCCAAAAGAACACAGATAATAAATGGTGGCAAGAATGTGGAGAAAAGGGAGCCCCTGTGCATTGTTGGTGGGCATGGAAATTGGTGCAGCCACTGTGGAAAAATAGTACGGTGGTTTCTCAAAACAAAACAAAACAAACAAACAAACAAAAAAAAACAGAATTACTATATGACCCAATAATTCCATTCCTGGGTCTAAATCTGAAAAATAAATGAAAATGCTAATTTGAAAAGATACATAGTTTCCAGTGTTCATAGCGTTATTTATAATAGCTGAGATACAGAATCAACCTAAGTGTTCATCAACGATGAATGGATAAAAAAGATGTGATATATATATATATATATATATATACACATGCATACAGTGGAATATTACTCAGCTATAAAAAGAATGAAATAATGCCAGTTATAACAACATGGGTGAATTTGAGGGGTATTAAACTAAGTGAGATAAGTCAGACAGGAAAAGACAAATGCTATATGGTATCACTTATATGTGGAATTTAAAATAATAGAATAAATGAATACAACAAAAAGGATACAGAAACAGATACAGAGAAAAAACTAGCGGCTCCCAGTGGAGCCCTCCCAGTGGAAGCGGGGAGGACAGTACAGGGATAGGGGCTTAAGAGGCACAGACTATTGCATATAAAATAACTAAGTTGCAAAGACATATTGTACAACACAGGGAACATAGCCAATATTTTTAATAACTAGTATAACCTTTGAAAATTGAGAATCACTGTTAGTACATCTGTAACAATATTACACAGCTCAGTGAGTAAAGAATCTATCAACAATGCAGAAGACACAGGAGATGGGGGTTTGATTCCTGGGCCAGGAAGATCCTCTGAGGAAGGAAATAGCAACCCACTCCAGTCTTCTTGCCTGGAAAATCCCATGGACAGAGAAGCCTATTGTGCTACTGTCCAAAGGTTCTCCAAGAGTCAGGCACAACTAAGCCCAAGCACGGATATCTTGGTTTAAAAATTGAGTGTATGTGTAATTAATGCTTGAGGAGAAGTTTATGATCATGCAAAGATGGGCTCGATAAAGGACAGAAATGGTCTGGACCTAACAGAAGCAGAAAATATTAAGAAGACATGGCAAGAATATAAAGAAGAACCATACAGAAAAGATCTTCACAACCCGGATAATCACGATGGTGTGATCACTCATCTAGAGCCAAACATCCTGGAATGTGAAGTCAAGTGGGCCTTAGGAAGCATCACTATGAACAGAGCTAGTGGAGGTGATAGAATTCCAGTGGAGCTATTTCAAATCCTGAAAGATGATGCTGTGAAAGTGTTGCACTCAATATGTCAGCAAATTTGGAAAACTCAGCAGTGGCCACAGGACTGGAAAAGGTCTGTTGTCCTTCCAATCCCAAAGAAAGCCAATGCCAAAGAATGCTCAAACTATTGCACAATTGCACTCATCTCACATGCTAGTAAAGTAATGCTCAAAATTCTCCAAGCCAGGCTTCAGCAATACATGAACGGTGAACTTCCTGATGTTCAAGCTGGTTTTAGAAAAGGCAGAGGAACCAGAGATCAAATTGCCAACATCCGCTGGATCATGGAAAAAGCAAGAGAGTTCCAGAAAAACATCTATTTCTGCTTTATTGACTATGCCAAAGCCTTTGACTGTGTGGATCACAAGAAACTGTGGAAAATTCTGAAACAGATGGGAATACCAGACCACCTGACCTGCCTCTTGAGAAATCTGTATGCAGGTCAGGAAGCAACAGTTAGAACTGGACATGGAACAACAGACTGGTTCCAAATTGGGAAAGGAGTACATCAAGGCTGTACATTGTCACATTGCTTATTTAACTTCTATGCAGAGTACATCATGAGAAATGCTGGGCTAGATGAAGCACAAGCTGGAATCAAGATTGCTGGGAGAAATATCAATAACCTCAGATATGCAGATGACACCACCCTTATGGCAGAAAGCAAAGATCTTCTAAAGAGCCTCTTGATGAAAGTGAAAGAGGAGAGTGAAAAAGTTGGCTTAAAGCTCAACATTCAGAAAACTAAGATAATGTCACCTGGTCCCATCACTTCATGGCAAATACATGGGGAAACAGCAGTAACAGTGACAGACTTTATTTCCTTGGGCTCCAAAATCACTGCATATGGTGATTGCAGCCATAAAATTAAAAGATGCTTACTCCTTGGAAGAAAAGTTATGACCAACCTAGATAGCATATTCAAAAGCAGAGACACTACTTTGCCAACAAAGGTCCATCTAGTCAAGGCTATGGTTTTTCCAGTGGTCATGTATGGATGTGAGAGTTGGACTATGAAGAAGGCTGAGTGCCAAAGAATTGATGTTTTTGAACTGTGGTGTTGGAGAAGACTCTTGCGAGTCCCTTGGGCTGCAAGGAGATCCAACCAGTCCATCCTAAAGGAGATCAGTCCTGGGTGTTCATCGGAAGGACTGATGTTAAGCTGAAACTCCAATACTTTGGCCACCTGATTTGAAGAGCTGACTCATTGGAAAAGACCCTGATGCTGGGAAAGATTGAAGGCAGGAGGAGAAGGGGACGACAGAGGATGAGATGGTTGGATGGCATCACTGACTCAATGGACATGAGTTTGGGTGAACTCCAAGAGTTGGTGATGGACAGGGAGGCCTGGCGTGCTGCAATTCATGGGGTCACAAAGAGTCAGACACGACTGAGTGACTGAACTGAACTGAACTGAACAGAGGAGAAGGAGCAGGAATAGGGGAAAGCATGAAAAGGGTAAAGGGGATCAACTGTACTGTGACCAATGGCAACTAAATTTTGGGTGGTGAGCATGCTGTAGTGTATGCATGAGTAGAAATATAATGTGGTACATATGCAACTTACATAGTGTTATAAACCAATGTTACTGATAACATTTTTTAAAAACAGGATAATTTTATTTTTTAATTAATTTATTTAATTGCAGGCTAAGTAGTTTGCAATATTATAGTGGGTTTTGCCATACATTGACATGGATCAGCCATGGGTATACATGTGTCCCCCATCCTGAATCCCCCCACCCACCTCCCTCTCCATCCCATCCCTCTGCGTTGTCCCAGTACATTGGCTTTGAGTGCATTGTTTCATGCTTTGAACTTGGACTGGTCATCTATTTCACATATGGCAATATACATGTTTCAGTGCTAGTCCCTTAAATCATCCCACCCTCGCCTTCTCCCACAGAGTCCAAAAATCTGTTCTTTATATCTGTGTCTCTTTTGCTGTCTCGCATATAGGGTCATCATTACCATCTTTCTAAATTCCATATATATGCATTAATATACTGAATTGGTGTTTTTCTTTCTGACTTATTTCTCTCTGTATAATAGGCTCCAGTTTCATCCACCTCACTGGGCCTTCTCCTGCATTTTCTTTGTGGGTTAGTTGCTTAGTCATGTCCAACTCTTTCCCCAAGGACTAGCGCCTGCCAGGCTTCTCTGTCCAGGGGTTGTCCAGGCAAGATTACTGGAGTGGACTGACATTCCCTTCTTCAGAGGATCTTCTGGACCCAGGGATCAAACTCTGGTCTCCTGTATTTTCTTTATATCTTTAAAAACTGATAAAAAATAGGACTTCCCTGGTGGCACAGTCCACCTGTCAATGCAGGGGACACAGGTTCGATCCCTGGTTTGGGACTATTTCATATGCCACGGAGCAGCTAAGCTCATACACCTGAGAGCCTTGCGTCACAACAAGAGAAGCCAGCACAATGAGAAGCTCAGGCACCACAACCAAGTGTAGCCCCAGCAACTAGAGAACGCCTACGCAAAGCGACGAAGACCCTGTGCAGGCAAAAATCTTAAAACAAATAAATAAAATGAAATAACTGACTAAAACAGCTAAATTGTTTTGTCTCACTTAATGTGATGAGATGAGCAATCACCAGAATTATGCTCCCTTGTAAACTGACAGTCCAGTGATCAAAGCAGAAATAGAAGAAGACTCTAGACAGACAGCTCAGACTGAACACCAGCACATAACTGAGTGTCATGAGGTCTCAGGCTGGAAATGATCACACAGGATTTAAATTGGATAAAATGGGTAAAGGGCTTAGCAGAGGTTCTATTACTATTACGACGGCAGTTGAAAGCCTTCCTTCTACAGACTCTGGAAACTAGGAAATGTAGCATTTAGCCTCTGAGTTAGCAGCATCTTAAAGAAACAGAATCCTGAGATGGAGAGCCATGTTACTCATCATTTCTAGCTCTTTTAGACTCAAACCCAGAAAACATGCCTGACTTGGCAGCCTCAGCACAAGTCTGAGACCAAAGGCCAGAATTCCGAAAGCCAGTGCCTTCCCTCGCCCAGATGTGTGAGAGGAATTCCAGCAGTGAGACTAAAGGATGGAGAGCAGGAGAGAAGAGGGGTGGGGCAGGGGTTAGCACGGAGCTACATGACCAGCTAACCTAGGTCAAGAGTCAAGCCTACTGGGAGGGGAAACATCTCCTGGAGAAGGAAACAGCAATCCACTCTAGTATTCTTGCCTGGAAAAGTCCATGGACAGAGGAGCATGGCAGGCTACACACAGTCCTCAGGGTTGCAAAGAGTTGGACCCAAGTGAGCACACACACATACATACATATATATGGAGAGAGAGAGAACCTGTGTGTGTAAAATTTGGTTATTTACAGTACTTAATCTTACTATCTTGCATTTCTAGATAATATTTTTCTTAGGTTTCTTTCCTAAATAATATTTTTTTTTTGTTATATGTCAATGTTCAGCAGAAATCAACACAATACTGTAAGGCAATTATCCTTCAATTAGAAATAAATAACTTTTTTATTTTTATTTTTCTGTTATTAAAAAAAAGAAGAGTCAAGCCAACTCAGAAGCCAAGATGAGAGCCTGGATGGAAGCCAGGATGGCCCACCCTGGGCTGCAGTGAAGGCAAATCTGCCTCAGTCTCTGCAGCCACAGTTCTGAACTCCTTCTCTGGTTCATTCACAAAAGTAAAATGGGGCAGGAGGCCTATTCTCCACACGTTGCATCTTATAAATCCAACTTTGAGTTCAAATCTCCAAACGTGAAGAGCTAAAAAAAACATGCAACAGAACAAGACTGAAATTCCCCCTCCAAATCCAGTGACTCGGGGTGGGCAGCTTGCCTTCCATCCACCAATGGGTGGTTCAAGCTTCTTCAAGAGAAGGGGCTCACTGGTTTTCACTTACACCAGGGGTTTGATGCTTTCCTGCTCGCATACCTTTGCACTGCTACTTTCCCACATGGAGTGCACCTTTCCCCCTCCCACATCTTTCTGTAGCAGACTCTGACATCCCCTGTCCACATGCCTTCAGCAGGAATCTCAACGTGCTGAAGGCAGGTGACTAGAGAAACCTAAGACTTGGCTTTTTTCTACCTCACAGGAGACAAGAGCAACATGCTAAAGAGGTATCGCTCCCAGAAACAGCCCTTAACCAACAACAGACTGCAGTTAGTGGAAAAACTCCAGTTTCCTCCATCCTCAGTTGGATAATATTCTGGCATGTTCTAGAGAATGAACCCAAGAACTCCCAGGATTTCCTCAGTGGGAATGAGCCCCAGTTGGGCACATGGGAAATCTCTCTTTTAAAGCTCCCACCCCATCCACATCTCACTTCCTAACTCCCTGAAGGTATTTCCTGGAAATCCTGCCTCAGGATCTGCTACCAGGGGAAGCAAACCCAAGACAGCATCCTTTAAGACAAATATTAAATCTCATCTTCCCCACAAGACCTTCCAGCACTAAGCCTCCCAAGTCACTTCCTATCATATTTAATACAATTTGTATATATTTTATTCTCTGTTGTGGGCTCTTAGAGAGAAGGGATTCTTTTACACAGTCCTGAAACCCCTGGGTTGCTCAGCACAGTATCTTAAGGCAAACTAGATGCTCAATAAAGGTTTGCGGCTGAACAAAGAATAAATTAGTCATATTAATCAGCATGAAAGCCAGGGTTTCTATTTAATCTAGCTGAAACTACATCAATGTAACTGTTTCCTTCTTTAGTTTTTATATTACTTTTGTGATTTTGTTTGCTTGTGTTTTTTTTTCAATTATTTATGTATTCATCTATTTTTGGCTGTGCTAGGTCTTCACTGCTGCACAGGGTTTCCTCTAGCTGCGTCGAGCAGGGGGCGGCAATTCTCTACTCACGGTGTTCCGGCTTCTCATTGCAGTGGCTTCTCTTGTTGCACAGCATAGACTCAAGGGTGCAAAGGCTTCAGTAGTGTGGTATATGGGCTCAGAAGTCACAGTTCTTGGGCTCTAGAGCATAGGCTCAATAGCTGTGGGGCACAAACTTAGTTGCTCTGCAGCATGTCAGATCTTCCCAAACCAGGGATCAAACCTGTGTCTCTTGCACTGGCAGGCAGATTATTCACCTCTGAGACACCAGGGAAGCCCCTCTTCTTTTAAAACCATTACATGAACTACTTTTCATAAGCAAACCACTGTATGCATGTACTTCTTTAAATCAACATTTTCTAGATATTCATCTTAAATCAAATACCCCTGATTCTCCCCCACATCAGAGCAAAGCCACTAACCTCCCAGGGAAATGGAAGAATAAAGAAGGGTGTCTTCCATACAGATGGCTAACAAACACATGAAAAGATGCTTAACCTCACTCATAATCAGAGAAATTCAGATCAAAACCACAATGAGGTACCATCTCACGCCAATCAGAATGGCTGCTATCAAAAAATCTACAAACAATAAATGCTGGAGAGGGTGCGGAGAAAAGGGAACCCTCTTACACTGTTGGTGGAATGCAAACTAGTACAGCCACTATGGAGAACAGTGTGGAGATTCCTTCAGTTCAGTTCAGTCGCTCAGTTGTGTCCAACTCTTTGCGACCCCATGAATCGCAGCACGCCAGGCCTCCCTCTCCATCACCATCTCCCGGAGTTCACTCAGACTCACGTCCATCGAGTCCATGATGCCATCCAGCCATCTCATCCTCTGTTGTCCCCTTCTCCTCCTGCCCCCAATCCCTCCCAGCATCAGAGTCTTTTCCAATGAGTAAACTCTTCGCATGAGGTGGCCAAAGTAGTGGAGTTTCAGCTTTAGCATCAGTCCTTCCAAAGAAATCCCAGGGCTGGTCTCCTTCAGAATGGACTGGTTGGATCTCCTTGCAGTCCAAGGGACTCTAAAAAACTGGAAATATCACTGCCATATGACCCAGCACTCCCACCGCTGGGCATACACACCAAGGAAACCAGAATTGAAAGAGACACGTGTACCCCAATGTTCATTGCAGCACTGTTTACAATAGCCAGGACATGGAAGCAATCTAGATGTCCATTGGCAGACAAAGTGATATGAAAGCTGTGGTACATATATACAATTGAATATTACTCAGTCATTAAAAAGAATGAATTTGAATCAGTTCTAATGAGGTAAATGAAACTGGAACCTATTACACAGAGTGAAATAAGTCAGAAAGAAAAACACCAATACAATATACTAATGCATATATATGGAATTTAGAAAGATGGTAACGATGACCCTATATGTGAGACAGCAAAAGAGACATAGATGTAAAGAACAGTCTTTTGGACTCTGTGGGAGAAGGCGAGGGTGGGATCATTTGAGAGAATAGCATTGAAACATGTATATTATCATATGTGTAACAGATCACCAGCCCAGGTTCAATGCATGAGACAGGGTGCTCAGGGCTGGTGCACCAGGATGACCCTGAGGGACAGGATGGGGAGGGAGGTGGAATGGAGGTTCAGAATGGGGAACACATGTACACCCATGGCTGATTCATGTCGATGTATGGCAAAACCACTACAATATTGTAAAGTAATTAGCCTCCAATTAAAATAAATTAATTAATTTTAAAAAGAGACACCAAAGACCACACAAGTTTTTCATCCACAACCTTCCCCTGCACTTCCCCTAGAGTGACCCATTCACGACAGAACTCTGCTCACGCTTTAGTGTGGAAAGCAAACCACAGAGCGCTGATAACTATACATGCATAATTATTTTAGTTTGGTCCCTGTTTGACAATAATGATACAGCTTTTAGCATTCTGCCTTTCATCCAAAATCAGAGTTGGTTTTGGCAGTTCACTTAGGTCCCATGAGGCAAAGTCCTTACTCTCCAAGCTGCATTAGGCCCACTCCTCAGTTTTAAGCTACAATCATCCAATATTGATGTCTCACATAAATTTCAGCCAGTTGGAGCTTTCCTGATTGTTCAAGACAAATGTACAGGAGAGACTTGTAAGACTGCTTATTCTCTCATTGCATAGTGTTCTCTCAGGAACAAACTGTTGTCTTATTGCACCTGAGACATCCTGAGATTTCTTCCATCTCTGTGCCAGGCAAAGGCCAGAAGGACTGCACGGATTTCACTTTACAATAAACATGAGAGCATGCTGAAGGCTTCAGCAGCCACATCAGACACAATCAAATGGAAAGTTAAATATCCAAACAGTCAATGACTTACAAGTCTTGTCATGCTTTTTAATGGATTTTGGGTAAGCAGCTGGAGAAGGACCAAATGTATTGCAAATAGGTTTTTAACTCAACAAAAGTATGCTGTCTGAATTCTCAGTGCTCATTACCTTGAATGCATATCAACCTCGGCCTGTCAAATTGTCCTCAAGTTTTCCTTCAGTCTAACTTTCAGCAAGGTAAAGATCAGAGTATACTACCCTCATGTACAAAAATAAGAAAAAAAAATACTGACAGAAAACAAAGACTTATTGTGCTTTTCTTATTAGACCATAAGTTCCATGAGGTCACTGATTTTCTTTTTTCAATCCTAAATTTCCCAACACCCAGGCCCATGACTGCCTGCTGTGCAATAATAATTAAGCATAAATACAAATATATATTGAATGTGTTAATCAACTCAGGCTGCCACTATAAGATACCATAAAGTGCATGCTTTAAACAACTAGAGATTTATTTCTCACACTTCTGGAGAGTTTCCAAGAACAACATTCTGGCCGATTCAATTCCTGGTGAGGGCTCTCTTCTTGGCTTACAGACGACTGCCTTCTTGCTGTGTCCTCACATGATAGAGAGAGAGAGACAGCAAGTTCTCTGGTGTCTATCTGATAATTACACTAATCTTATTAGATCAAGCCTCCACCATATGACCTCATTCAACCTTAATTATCTCCTTAGAGGCTCTGTCTCTAAATAGAGTCGTGTTTCAGGTTAAGGTTTCAACACAGAAATTTTAGAGGGAATTCAGTCCACAGCATTAAGCATGTCTTTCCAATCAGCAGACATGTATAAGTACCACACATTATCTCAGTTAGTCCTTATAGCAACATATAGCTTAAACAGGAAACTAAAGCTTAGGAAGCTAAGCCTCTAGCCCCCATCTCTTCCCTGTACTTCAGACTGCTCTATCCAGCCTCCACGTAGACATGTCCCAGAGCCCTCAAATCAATGTTGTCTACCCTGATTTCACATCCTTTTCTCTTCACCATTTAACTTGTTTGTTCCTTGTGCTGCCCATTTCAGCTTGATACCATCTTCCACCCAGTTATGCAATCAAGGTACCAGTTAACTTTTAAGTCTTTTTTCTGCCTTGTCACCCACATCAAAGCTATCCTAATGATTTTTATCAATCAAAGATTTCTTAAAAGCATTCCCTCTCTATGCCTTTTAGTATTTTTTGAGAATAGAACTTGTGTTTATTCCCCTTACTTCATTTTTCACAGCCTAGGCTATAATAGCCAAGTACTTAAACATGGCATACAAGATCTTCCAGGAACTGAGCTGTCCCTGGGTCTACCTCTCCTGACTTATCGCCCTCTGCATCAATCTTGTAATTTACCAAGAAATTCAACAAAACTTAACTTGCACACTGCTGCATGGCCCTGCCTCCATAGCATATACTCTCTGCTCTGCCTAGAATACAGTTCTCCATTTTCTCACTCTCATCCATCCCTAACATGTCTCTTCCTCACTAGCACTTGCCTTCCAAGATTTAGTTCAGGCATCACCTTTCCTAAGATGCTTTTCCACATTCTTCCAGCCTAAAGAGCTTCCAATCTTCAGTGCCTCCATAGCATTCCAACCAACATGGATTGCTGGTTCATTATCACCAGCACAATGAATTTCACACTCCTATAAAATTATATCTATTGGCCTCTCCCAAATAATAAGCTCCTTAAGGCAAGGGCTGCTCACAGCAGGTGCTCAACTTGATTCCTCTGCATGTTAAATATTAGTGGTAAATAATTTTGGGACGTGTTACAGACCTCTAAGTACCCTGGACATCCCCGTATGATCCTTTCTCAGTCCTCTGGGATGCTGTGCTATGGCCAGGACGTTTTGATGTTCAGCCACATAGCAATGTTGGTTGCTATCACCAAGGCACAGTCTGATATGACAGCATCCATTGCAGTAAGAGTTAAAGGAACAGAAGATCTAAACAAACTAAAATTAGCTATATCTTGTTACTCAACATAGTTTAAGTATTGGCAAGACAAATTTCTCAGGCAGGCACAGTGCTGACCCAGCGTGATGAAAAGGAACTCAACTAATACTCAGCAGACTCAAAGACGAAAACCTGCAGTATCTGTAACACAGGAAATTCTGAGTTCTGCTGATTCATCCTGACTTAAAGCTGCAATTACACTTGAGTAAGGAGTACCCAAGGTGACTCTGCATTTTTTTTTTCTGCAGAGCTCTCAGAATTTGGCACACAAGAAATTTACTAGTTGTTCTTTAGAGTCTTTTGTAATTTCTCAGATATTGAACTGTGGTCACCTACATTACAGCATTACATGGTATCTTTCTGGCAAAAATGCAGTCTTAGTCAAAATACTGATGAGAGTTTAAGATACTGACTGGAGCTTCTCAAACTACAGAAAACATGCAGAATGCTCCTTCACCAAAGAAATATTCACTGCTGGCTCAATTAGAGACTGAAGGGTCCTGCTTAAGGCAACAGCTCTTGTTCATGCTTTGTACAAAGACATCTGTGCAACTGGTTCCAACTTGGGAAATAGCATTTAAATATCAACATAAACACATGCTCAGAGGAGAATTGGGTAAATCTTCATCAGGATCAAAATTTCTAAGAAAGTGTATTAGAGTAAATTAGGAAGCAAAGAACCTTCTCAAAATAGGTACTATTTGCAAGTCATCATTTTCTTTACTCTTCATACAGAAGTCATGTGAACTGCATACTGAAAGGTAAAGTGGAATTTCTAGACTGAAGTCTAATTACACTTGAGTCAGTAATTTATCATGCTTGCTATATATATATAGTAGGGATTATAGTTAGCACTTAATTAGCTAGCATCACTTCAAATATTTATTCCATTTAAAATCACATTTAAGTACTCCACTTGAGATTTTTAATATATTAAATGTCTCTTCTTTCAGCAAAATAAAATGATTAACTTCAGGCTTTATATTTTTCTTTAGGTGCTATATGACATAATTAGCTAAAAAAATATCAGTTGCTTCAACAACAGATATTATTTTGACAAAACTATTATCATGAAGTAGAGTTTTATTGCAATTATTTCTTGACAATATCATAATTAAATACTTACTTGTTCAATGTGAGGTCAAGAATGAATTTGGAGCCAAAGGCTTCAATCTGGAAGCTTGCCTGGGCCAGATGGACAGCCTATGGATTCAAAAAGACAGAAAGAACCTTAGTTTACTTTCATATCTTTAAAGCTGATTATACTGATATCAAGAATGATATTTAATGAGAAGAATATTTTATGGACTGATTCATTTCTTTATGTATCCCTATATAATGATTTATTTATTTAAAAAGAGAACAGGGATATCGTCATGGTTTTACTTGGAAGGCCTAAATATCTGTTCAGCAAGAAACTAATAAAAGTCCTTTAAAAAGGAATCCATCTTGATAAAAATTAAGACAGATTCAACTGAACTTTCAAAGTGACTGTGATGAATTATGCAAAAGTCTGACTAATTAAAGCTTGATTTCAGCCTATTTTGTGCACAAAGCTAACCAATTCTTTCTGCACACCTAAGTGAAAACTCATGTCAGCGTTCTGCTCTTCTTCAGGAACTGGAACTTTCTCTAAATGAACTATCAGCAGAATGTCCTGGTAAAAAACCTTTCAAGTTCAGAAAGCACGTCAAACCAGGCCCTCTGTGGATACTGAGAGTTTCTGTCCCCCTTTGAAAATCACACATTTACAAATACTGTCCTCATTGTGATTTAACCCCAAATGTAAAGATAATCTCATCTCAACATGAGTCATATGTTCTAGGTATTAAAGGGGCTTCCCAGCTGGTGCTAGTGGTAAAGAACCCACCTGCCAATGCAGGAAACATAAGAGATTCGGGTTCAATCCCTGGATCAGGAAGATCCCCTGGAGAAGGGCACGACAACCCACTCCAGTATTCTTGCCTGGAGAATCTGATGGATAGAGGAGCCTGGTGGGCTATGGTCCTAAAGATCAGAATAGCTCACAGAAGCATCTTGAATAATATAAATCAACAAATCAATGAAGTTTTTTTAAAGTATTATCCAAGAAAAAAACGCTCCTTTGTCACCCTATCAGAAAAAAAAAAAACAAAGATAAATGTAACCTACCCCCCACCACCCCTTGCTCACAAACACCCTTCCTCCAGACTTCATTCTTAAGGCACAGTGGGTGTCATCTATGAAGTGTTACATGCATAGCAACCAGACACTTTTCACTCCCACTCTCCTCAATGCCACTGCTTGTTCCTCTTGTTCCACTCTTGTTCCTCCTCCACTTCCCATTATCAAAATCCTACTCTTCCTTCAAGGGCAGACCAATGACATTACTTTCCAGTAAGCCTTCTTCACACACACCTGCTGGGAATGAACTTGAGGCTTCAGGAGCACTGTGCCCTCCCTCCAAGTGATGGATAATCACTTTCCATTCTGGACAGTTTGCCTCACACTGATATCACAGGGGTCTTGCAAACATCTGTACATTAAGCATCCTTCCCCAAAATATATGAACTTTCATTAACTAACCAAATATTTATAATTAGGACTATTTCACCATGCCAAATCCATAAAATACTATAAGTAAACCATGACTTCAACTTCTTGTCAAGGATAACTGCTGATCTGATAGTCACTCAATAATCAGCAAATAAAATTAAGAGGAAATTAACAAATTAAATTTTAAATACAGAACAATGAGAGAGAAGGTGCCTCAATCCCTAATACAATGGGATATCATGTCAGACCCCAAAAAACCATGTAGAACAGGGTCATTATCCTTGATCTGAGCTTCCTGTATTCAGACAACTCCTTGAGAGAAAAATCTCTGTCTTGTTAGGTGTGGTCTCTGTCATCTGCAGCAAAACCTCTATTAACCTAATATAACTATCATAAAGTCTTTCATCTAAATTCATTCTATCTTTAAGCACTAATTTTTGCATGAAAATTTTTACTTGATGAATAATTTGTATAGGGGAAAATTTTTCATCTCTGTGTCCCAAAAGCTTAAGAAAAGAAAACAGCTTTTTTTCCTGGGAATAAAACACATCCCTTAGGCATACTTTCTCTTAAGAATATTAAATAGTAGAGAAGAGTTCATTAAAGGCACTCTGGCTTAAAAGAGCTGCTAAATGTACTTGTTTGAGCATCTTTATAAACAAGATCATACTGTGGTGAAAAGAGAATGCCGCTGCTAAGTCACTTCAGTCATGTCCAACTCTGTGCGACCCCACAGACGGCAGCCCACCAGGCTCCGCCGCCCCTGGGATTCTCCAGGCAAGGACACTGGAGTGGGTTGCCATTTCCTTCTCCAATGCATGAAAGTGAAAAGAGAATAGCTATACATAAAACACTACACATAGGGACTTCCCTGGTGGTATAGTGGATGAGAATCTGCCTGCCAACTCCGGGGACATGAGTTCAATGTCTGGTCCAAGGAGATTCTGCATGCGGCAGAGCACTTAAGCCTATGCCCACAACAACTGAAGCCCACGCACTCTAGAGCTGGTGCTCCACAACAAGAAAAGCCACTGCAATAAGAAGCCTGTGCACCACAAGGAAGAGCAGCCCTAGCCCCCTGCAACTAGAGAAAGCCTGCGCGCAGCAGCAAAGACGAGCACGACTGAAAATAAGTAACTTGCTTAGTACTGAAGAGAAAAACCTCACGTAAATTATATGACATCGAAACAAACGGAGTAAAACTTCCAAATGAGTAAGTATTCCAAGGAAAAGTGCTTATAATTCAAACTTGGATAAATCTCTGTATGTCTGTAACTAATCTAAAGAACCTGATAGTGACCCAGCAAAAGACTCATTTTACAGCAAATAAGCACTGAGACAAGTACAAACCCCAAGAAAACTCTGCCGCAAAATAATGTAGCCGGGTAATAACTGCTTGTGTGTGTGCGTGTGTGTCAGTTGCTCAGTTGTGTCCTACTCTTTGCGACCCCATGGACTGTAGCCCACTAGGCTCCTCTGTAACCGCTTACTCCATTTCTAAGAAATTATTGAGAGTCAGACAATTTGATCGTTGTTAAGTAAGTTTATACTGAGTCAATGTGGCAAGTTTCAGTTTAACAGAATTTAACGAAAAACCTGGCAAATAATATTAATACTGGGATTTTCCTTTGTTTATTTTACTTAGTCCTTCCACACACAGGTGTCGAGTCCCACCCTATGTAGAAAGATGGCTGGGACACAGCCCAGGCTCAAGAAAGCAGCATCTGTCAGAGAAGCAGGCAGGGCTGTCAACCTCCACATATCTAAGGGGCCACAGGGACCAAGGCTTCAGTGACAAGGTGCAGTTTGAACAAAGTTTTTAAAAGTGAGTAAGAATCCACCTGCCAGAGGACCTACTGTGTATAGCACATGGAACTCTGCCCACTGTTATATAGCAGCCTGGATGGGAGGGGAGTTTGGGGGAGAATGGATACATCTTCGCTGTTCACCTGAAACTATCACAACATTGTCAGTTAAACAATACAAAATAAAAAGCTTCTAAAGTACCTATATTTGCATACATTCTATGTGAGTAGCCGACTCACTGGAAAAGACCCTGATGCTAGGAAAGATTAAAGGCAGGAGGAGAAGGGGCGACAGAGGACAAGATGGTTGAATGGCATTATTGACTCAATGGACATGAATTTGAGTAAGCTCCAGGAAATAGTGAAGGGCAGGGAAGCCTGACTGCTGCAGTCCATGGGGTCGCAAAGAGTCAGAACACAACAGAGCAACTGAACAACAACAACAATAAAAATAAAATTAAATGCTATAGATAAAAAAATAAAAAGAATCCACCTGCAAGGAGAAGAAAAGATATTCAGGGCCTGGGGAAAAAAAATTATAAAAATAGAGTAAAAAATTAACATGGAAAACAAATTTTTAAAAAAGGGTTTAATGAAATCGCCTATAGGAAAATGGCTTTTGGTGGAAACGTCAAACAATGAATCTGAAAAGGTGGGCTGTGGAGCTCTGTGTGACGTGCTCACTGACACATCTGCTCACATATACATGTGTACATGTGGCCCAGACAGACAGCTTTCCTTTAAATGTGCCCACACTTACTTAGCACAGTGTCTGGCTCATGCCATCATCATCACCATCAATAACAACACTGGGATTCAAACATATTGACAGAATCCTCTTCACAACAACTGAAACAATTAGTACAACATCAAAAACATTCCTGTTTCTCCATAGGAAAAAAAAATTTATTTTGTTACCTTTATCAGAAAGACTGTTTTAACATCTGAATTCACTTTAATGCTGAGAGGGAGTAAATTTTCCTATAAAATGACTTCAGATTTCCTTAAATATTCATCTTCATTGCATAGATAGCAAATGGAATTAGTATATTCATCTAAAATATCTGTACCCAACCAATACAATATTATAAAGTAATTAGCCTCCAGTTAAAATAAATAAATTTATATTAAAAATAAATAAATAAAATATCTGTACCCACTGAAGCAATTTCAATACAATGCTATTTTTCTCATATTCTCTTTCCTTTGCTATCATTCTGCCTTCGTACACAAAGAACAGATTCTTCTTTAGACCAAAATAAATACCTGACAAATGCTACTTTTCGCTATCATTCTGTTATTTCTGCTCTGTCCTAGACATGATTAAAATGGGCTTTAACTTTTGGAGTCTCTATGCTATTCCACATCAATTGATCATTTTTTCTTCAACAAAATACCATGTATATAGTTTTGATAATAGTCAATTTTAAATATGTTTTCAAATCAGGTAAAATGAGTCATTATTGTTTTACAAATTACATTTTTGGATACTATTTATTTTTATTTCATATTAACCCGATTCTTCTAAAAGATAAAAAAAAAATTAGAAGAATGGTCAGGACAGGTAGAAAAATTTTATAATACATGGCCATATTGCCTATAGCTTATTAAATATTTTAGAGTTAACTGACCAGCACCACTGAAAACACAGACTACCTCAAAGAGCACTGCTCTTCTTTTACAAACAAGGACCTGCACAGCGAGGTTTAGAAATATGTTCAATAATACAGAATCACAGGAATACTCCAGAGAAGAGTACATGAACCACCCATCAAGTCATAAAGGGTTATTTTCTCCATCAGGATATCTGCTAAACAGATTCAAAGATTAACACTTGTTTTTACAAGCCCATCACTATAATAGCACTGTGGAAGAATGCAGGGTTTTAGAGTCAAAGAGCGTCGTTTCACAACAAGAATAAGCACAACCCTGGGCTCAGAACTACCACCCTAAAGGACTGAGAGCAGCTGTTGCCTAAGCGCTTTGGTATTTTTTTGACTCAGAATCTGGCACAGAGAAATTACAGGAGCCCAATAAACAAAAACAACTAAACTCAATTATATACACAAACCTCCTTCACTAAAGAACAATTTACACATCTTAACAATGTGCTGTTGCTTCCCTGTGTTTTTTTCCTTTTAGTAGATGGCACCTAATGGTTTGGGTTGGCCAAAAAGTTTGTTCAGGTTTGTCCATAACATCTTCTAGAAAAACCCAAACGAACTTTGTGGCCAATTAATATCATATTAAATAACTTACAAGACCATTAGATTCCTCAGCTAAGACTGGCTTTGCATCTTACCCACCAGTGTTATGCTACTAAGCAATCATAAATATTCAGCTTTAGGTAAGGTACACTATATAAGCGAAAGAGACATAGTGGTTTTCTTGGGACTTATGTTTTAGAATAATTAACATTAATATGGACATGAAAACAATGGGAAAAGATGACTATCTACTTATAAAAATGAAAAGCAAGTATTTCCAGGATATACATGTTTTCATGCAAAAATGCTTCACACATAACAAGTATTCAATTAGTATTCTGTACTACTTATAAGGACTTGTGAATTCTACACAGTATGTGCATAACTGAAACAGAATATGGGAAACAAGCAGTTTATACTTTCTCAAATTCAGAAAACATTACAAGACTGAATTCCGTATTTCAATAGAAAGTGAGCAACTTGAATTGTGGTATCCATGCTATCAATGTCAACATTCACTGAACATATATTTTGCTTTACTATGCTCTATAAGAGACATGGTTAGGGTAACAGAGGAAAATTTAGATGCTTCCCTGCCCTTAAGATATATTAAGTTTATTTAAGTAATGAAGGAAACGTATCCAGAGTCGCATAGCAATAGGGAAAAGCTTTACAAATAGGAAGCAGAAGACCTGGAAGGTATCAAGCAAGCCTGAGCAGACACCACTGAGATGATTTCAGCTCTGCTTCCTAAAGAGGAGAGCTGTGGGCTCTAGGAAAGAAGGTGCTTGAGAAAGAAAACTGCTATAATTGGAGTTTGGAGAAAGATTAATAAAACTGTCTCATCAGACATGGTCTCATCAGTAATCAACTGTTTGGCTGTTTCATGTTTTCCATTATCCCTTCCAGCAGAAAAGACACTGTAGGTGGGCTTCCCAGGCGGCACTAGAGATAAAGAACTTGCCTGCCAATGCAGGAGACATAAGAGAAGCAGGTTCGATCCCTGGGTCGGGAAGATCCCCTGGAGGAGGACATGGCAACCCCCTTCAGATTCTTGCCTGGAGAATCCCATAGACAGAGGAGCCTGGTGGGCTGCAGCCTGTGGGGTCACAGAGTTGGTCACAACTGAAGTGACTTAGCACACACACATGAGACTGTAGGTAAAAATTTCTCATTTCCTTCATTGCTATGATAATATTTCTTATTCTATGTTCATTAAAATATCAAACATAGACAGTGTGTGTGTCTTTGTATGCACAGGTGCATAAACTATAACTTTTTCAGGAATTGTTTTTCCTCCCTTTATCTTTTTGCTCATGGTTTCTTCCCCTACTCTCAATGATTTTTTCCAAAGATCCTTCAAGAGTCTACTCTTTTTTCTTCACAGTGAGAAGAGTTCACAGAATTTCAAAGACTACCTTCTTTTGAGGTCCAGGACATTTTACGATATTTCAGAAAAGACAACCTTGGAAATACTCCAACTAAGAAGGAAGAGAACCAGCAGCTCAGATACAAGGAGCCTCCTTTGTTGTAATGAGTTGAGCTGTTGAAGAAAGATGCTTCACTAGGGAGCCTTGCATCAATCCTGGTTGCACAATATGTTTTTCTCTTCACAGAAAAAGAGGAGACACAGAATCCAGTGACCCAAATAATTAAATTGCAATAAGAAACAAACTGCCAAGTTTAAATTGAAATCAGTTTGAGGGAAAGATATCACTTTCTTAAGAAAAGATATATGTATATGTATAACTGAATCACTTTGCTGTATACCTGAAGCTAACACAACACTGTAAACCAACTATATTCCAATATAAAAAGTTTTAAAGAAGTTAAAAAAAAACAGCAAAATGTAAAAGAAAATGTTAAACACTGTCACTATCAAGAGATTTCCTCATAAGCTGTACAAAATCACCACTTGAGAACTGAACCGATCTAATATTCTATTAAATAAAGCTGTGTAGCAAAGATTTATAATCATAAATCAACAAGAAAATATATTACTTTTCTTTTAGCTCATTCAGGCTTTTCTATACCTGACTAATCTGGGTTTCTCACACAGCTAAAGAAACATAAAGTACAACTTGTGGATTTTTTTCTGTGTAATGCAAAAACTCAAATATGGGAACATGTTTTAGGAGTTTTAAAGTGCAAAAGAAAACATCAACAGATCATTTTAAATTACAATCTTGTTCTAATACCTTATTCTAAGTTTGCTCATTGGTGATCACCAATGTGGTCAAGATTCATATATAATAAAAATAACAATGCCCAATATTTCTCATGTTTTAATTATCTCAGTTATCTAGAATAATATGAAGCTAGTAAGGTAGATTTTTTTATTAGCCTCTTCTAGAAGAAAGACATTTTTAAAAAGCAGAAAGGAGTCAAATGATGTTTTTTGTCCAAGGTTGCACATCAAAGAAATATCAGGTTCAGTGAGAAAAAGTGCCAAGTTTCATGCCAGAAGTTCTTAAGCCTCCAAACCTCAATGTTTCCTGGTCATTAAAATATAAACAATAACAGCTTACCAACAGGATGTATGCAACGATTAAATTATATAATAATGTAACAGAAAGTTCCTAGAAAAGGCTGGCCACATAGGAAGAGCTCAATAATTTAGAAAGGAGGGGGGTAAAGTAAAAGGAGAAAGAAAAACAGAAAAAGAAAACTATATTACTGTTTTACAAAGGTTATCAGTCAGCTCCATCTTAAAAGCTCCCTCCCATTATAGCTGGCCACATCCTAGCAAATCCAATGTGCACTTAAATTCTTCAAAATTTGCAGCTTTTATATCTGTATTGCTAATTACCGTCAGGTATTATGTTCTGACCTTGTTCACGTTCGTGTCTTTAAAATAATATGAATCATTTCCCTGAGAAGTGGACTAGCTGCAAATGTTACATGAAGACAATTTTGCAAATTAAGGTAATTTGTTCAGTGTTCTTCCCAAGATTCATTTAAATAGGTAGCTTGTGGGAAAGAATATCACATTTCCTTCTAGGATGTTCCATTTCACAGGATTATTGGTTAACCCGTTAACAAACTTGCACTGAACCTCTACCTTGTATGAAGTACCGTGGCAGCTATAAAAGTAAGGAGGATGAGTATTTACACAATCCATGGAATTCTCCAGGCCAGAATACTGGGGTGGGTAGCCATTCCCTTCTCCAGGGGATCTTCCCAACCCAGGGATCAAACCCAGGTCTCCCACATTACAGGCAGATTCTTCGCTATCTGAGCCACCAGGGAAGCCCAAAAGTATAGACGAATGAGTATTTATATCAAAAAGTTTATAGTCTGGTTAGGGAAATGAAATGAGAAGCCAAAAAGAAATATAATACTTTAGTTAAGTGATAATAGTAATATTATTTATAAAGACACCACAGATGATGTAACAATGATTGATTACTCAATTTAGTATGAACAAGTATACAATATACATAGCAAGTGCACTTAAACATGAGAAATGAGAATGTTGAGGTCTAGAGAGAACTAAGAAAAGCTTGTTGGAGACATCCTTCTCAGCATTTAAAGATAGAATTCAGATAGTTCTAGGACTGATTCAATAGGATAAAATTTCAAAGTGTTTCTAAGTGTTTCCTAACAAATATAGACTTAAGAAACATGCTTTAAGGTAAAAGACAGGAAGCCTTCCATTCTGGAGGGTTAAACTACAGTTTGGATTGTAGAGTTTAATTGTGAGAATTAGAACAGGTAATTTATTACAAAACAAGGAAATACGCGAGATCAGTAAGTCATGTGAACACATGCAAGTCCAACAAATACTAAGATATTTTGTTAATTAATCTATTTTTCACCCTTAAACTAGGAAGCGGAAATCCTAGCCTGGACGGATATTACAGAAACAGTACGAAAACACCCTAAAGCACAGACTTTGCACGGGTCAGAGCAGATCAGGCTCTCCCTGTGAAAGAAGCAGGACACCGTTTGACCTTGTTCTCTGTGGCAGCCTCGCCAAGGAAGACAGAACGTCTGTTCTGAAAGAAATCTAGCCAACATCCAATTATCCAATCTGATAATAGAGAAAAAAAGGACAGCAGGTTGAATTCTAATTTCTGACCAAATCTGTTATAAGAGCGCTCTTCTAAGTAAACCGTTTTAAAAAGAATCCAGTTTCAGTTTCCTCCCTTTTTTTTACCTACCCCTCAGTCTGAGGTGCTCTCAAAGTAGGATTCAGACAAAAGACAGACACTGAAGAAGAGAGAAAATAGGCATGGATAATCCATTTATTTTGGGGGGCTCCAAAATCACTGCAGATGGTGACTGCAGCCATGAAATTAAAAGACGCTTACTCCTTGGAAGAAAAGTTATGACCAACCTAGATAGTATATTCAAAAGCAGAGACATTACTTTGCTGACTAAGGTCTGTCTAGTCAAGGCTATGGTTTTTCCTGTGGTCATGTATGGATGTGAGAGTTGGACTGTGAAGACGGCTGAGAGCCGAAGAATTAATGCTTTTGAACTGTGTTGTTGGAGAAGACTCTTGAGAGTCCCTTGGACTGCAAGGAGATCCAACCAGTCCATTCTGAAGGAGATCAGCCCTGGGATTTCCTTGGAAGGAAGCTAAAGCTGAAACTCCACTACTTTGGCCACCTCATGCGAAGAGTTGACTCACTAGAAAACACTCTGATGCTGGGAGGGATTAGGGGCAGGAGGAGAAGGGGACGACCAAGGGTGAGATGGCTGGATGGCATCACCGACTCGATGGACGTGAGTCTGAGTGAACTCCGGGAGATGGTGATGGACAGGGAGGCCTGGCGTGCTGCGATTCGTGGGCTTGCAAAGAGTCAGACACGACTGAGTGACTGAACTGAACTGAATCCATCAGATATTTCAGTGAATAAATCGTGAGTTATCTCTACTAAAAATGTATTTGCAAAATTGCTCATGATCAGCCAAAGAAGAGAAGCTACCTCTAATATTATAAGAGGGCTCGAGGGGGTCTTTTAAGCCCTAATGGGTCACATTAAGATTTTCCTTAGTGATCATTTGCTAAGTTGCTTTAGTCGTGTCCGACTCTGTGCAACCCCACAGATGGAAGCCCGCCAGGCTCCCCCCTCACTGGGATTTTCCAGGCAAGAACACTGGAGTGGGTCGCCATTTCCTTCTCCAATGCAGAAAGTGAAAAATGAAAGTGAAGTCGCTCAGTCGTGTCCGACTCTTAGCGACCTCGTGGACTGCAGCCCACCCGTCTCCTCCGTCCATGGGGTTTTGCAGGCAAGAGTACTGGAGTGGGTTGCCATTGCCTTCTCCAGTGATCATTTAGCAACCCAAAAGAATTTTGTGAACAATATACTTTCACAGACAAATCATCTATGGACATTTATATGAACTGTCTTCTATACATTTACCCTTAGTGATTAATGTTGGCAGATATTAAATCGACAATGCCAATTCAAGAGAGAGATGAAATCATAAGCCTTAGGGCTCTTGCCATTTGAAAAAGAGTTAATCATTACAAGTATCACTACAGCTATATTATTTAGCTTTCATATATTTTCTGAAAGATGAGTGAAAATACAACTCTGACAACAGTTACCATGGAAGCAGTTTCTTTCTGTTGCCTTCCTGAATAGTAACATTTAATTTGATGCATTAATCTAGTAGCTGAGGTGTGATTCACCTCGTTCTTTTTCCTCCTCAATTTCTACATCACCAAACTGTGAGTCTCCAAGGAGTGCTTCTCTCGCTGCTGACAATTCCATGATAAAACAAGAACAAATTCTGCCTTTCTAGCAAGAATTACTGAACAGTCACTAAATAATTTAAATAAAAGAATAGAAGTAGGATATAAGGTTCAGAAAACAAAAAAGAAACAAACACCAAGCTCCATGCTTAATGCCTTTGACTCATATACTTGACAGGTGTTGTTTTTTTTTTTAATTTGCTTATTTAACATTAATACTTTCCTGAAAGAAAAAAAAAACACTTTGAGAGGTAGCTCTCCATGACAAGCCCTACTTTCCTGGGCTTCACACTCTGGTCCTTGGAATGCTGCCTATGAAGTCCAGGGGACTCAAGTCAACTCAAATATCTATCTAGAGAAAAGAAGGTTTTTTCACTTGGATCTTTAAGATGACTACATAAGGATTAATGAAGAATGAATGAGTCAATACAAAATGAGACAGTAATTTCACTGTCACCTAAGCATTATTATATACAACAAACCATAAATTATACAGAGCAAATTCAAATATTAATGTCCATGTCTCCTTCATTTAAAAACTACTGAAAATATATAATCTAGAGAGGCTAAGCAGACCTGTCCAGGCCAGATTTCTCTTGAGTTACCTTGACTCCATTGATCTTCACTGGTGGGCCTAACACTATTCTTGTCCAGAATTGATTTGTATTGGAATCTCTAGATCAGCTCTGTTATTTCTACTTGAAGAAATGTTTCAGGCTCTGCTTATGAGTTCATGGTACATATATAGCTGTTTGACAACAGTATTCCTAAGATGTCTCTGCTTCCCTTAACTACCCTCTGGAAGATGTGTGTTACAAGTTGTATGTTACAACTCAGCTCTGTCTTGTAGCACAGACAGGTCCTGGGTAGACAGGACCCAGCTCTGTCTACATTTATGGATTAGAAAGAGTTCTGTGTTTTCCAGTTCTCAGCTGTGTCTGGCTCTGTCCTTTCTTCTGATCTTAGTTTTGACTGTAGAAGGGTTGCATTCTGCCCTTTCGCATGAAAAGAGTAACTTACAAACGGGGCCAAACCGAAAATGGATTTTCCCATTTCACAAACAGATGCCATTAGGCTTCAAAAGTCACACTGTTAAACTGTGTTCCGGGACAGAGGCTTACAACTGTCAGGTATCATAATATTACTCAAAACAAGTAATATGGGCACTACACATACCTTCAGTTCAGTTCAGTTCAGTTCAGTCGCTCAGTCGTGTCCGACTCTTTGCGACCCCATGAATCGCAGCACGCCAGGCCTCCCTGTCCATCACCAACTCCCGGAGTTCACTCAGACTCACGTCCATCGAGTCAGTGATGCCATCCAGCCATCTCATCCTCGGTCGTCCCCTTCTCCTCCTGCCCTCAATCCCTCCCAGCATCAGTCTTTTTCAATGAGTGACCACTTCCAATTTGCCTTGATTCATGGACCTGACATTCCAGGTTCCTGTGCAATATTGCTCTTTATAGCACCTTACTAAAGTTAGATGTAGAAAAGCTAATATTGATGTGACCTTATCTTCTCTAACATTCAACTTCTATAGAATTCTTCAAAATGCCAACCACAGCCTGTAGTCACAGAATTTTTAAAACTAGCATTTAGAATACTGACTGCTATGCAGAATATTCTGATTATTTTAGAAAACAAATGATAGCTCTCCCTATTTCTCCAGAATGTTTTAGGTTCATTAAAGCTCATTTTTATTTCTAAATGAGAACCTATAATTACATGGAACCTTGAAGACATACAAAAATAAAAATAGTACTTTGGAACACATCTATTTCCTCAAATTATATGTGATCTCCTTGGCTTCTACATCACACATGAAATCATTTACCCATTCAACAAATAATTATTGTATCTACCATGTTTCGACCTGAAGCTCCGGTTTCCTTGCGTTTATATTTTATTTTTTTTAATTAATTTTTATTTTTTAGTTTGTTTTGCTTTACAATACTGTATTCGTTTTGCTATACATTGACATGAATCAGCCACAAGTGTACATGAACTCCCGCGTTTATATTTTAGAATGTGTTGAGGGGCAAAGGGAGAAATTGAATCAACTAGTAAATGTAAAACACATTGGATGGTGATAAACGCTATAGGTAAAAGGAATAAAGGAAGTAAGAGGCAAAGGGAGTGTACAGTATGAAGAAGTGACAGTATTAAATAAAGTGGACAGAGAGAACTCTTTGAAAAGGTGCCATTTGAGCAAAGAGTGGGAGGTGAAGGAACGAACCACAAGGATATCTGCGGAAAGAATTCCAGGTGGAGAGAACAGTGGTTGCAAAAGTTCAGAGGCAGGACCATAGTAGGTATGTTAAAGAACTGCAATAAAGCCAGTTTGGATCAAGCAGAGTGTTATAGGCGTTGAAGTTAAAGAAGCAACCGAAGTTAGAGAAGTTCAGCTATATAGGATCTTGAGAGTCCTCTGCATTTTATTCTTAATGAAACAGGAAGTCACTGAGGATTTTGAGCCAAGGAGTCACATAACCTGCCTCCATTTTTCAAAATTCACTAAGGCTGTTGCATTGACAAAAGACTAAAGGTGAGGGGCCAAGAGAGAAAGCAGAAAGTCCAGTTAAGAGGCTGCTGCAATAATCCAGGCAGGAGTTGATGATGGGTTTACCATGGGTAGCAACAGTGGAGTTGATGAGACATGGTCAGATTCTGGGTAGCTAGTGAAAGCAGAGTCAACAAGAGCTACTTACAGATCAGATATGTATTATAAATGAAATAAGGGGACCAAGAAATTTTGGCCTAAATAACCAGGAGTGAGCAATGTATTGAAACGGGGGAATGCTGCAGAAGGAAAACATGGTAGTGAGAATTCAGAACATCTATTTGAAATCTATTAAGCAGATAACTTACTGTCTAAAATAATTTGGGCTTGAATGAGAAAGCTAAGATAACTCAGGATAATGGGATGGGGAGAAGGGGACTATAGAAGTCAGTACAAAGCAACTCACTCACTGGGTTTTACGATAACATTTTCTGTTACAGCAGTACCACTTTGGAATCCAAGTGGTATATAATGCACTACAAATTCCCCCAAAAGAATTTAAGTCCAAGAGCATCATTTTCATATGTCTTGTGTAAATATGTGTGTGTGTATTAAAATTACAAAACAATGATTAGCAAATGAGTATGTTAGTTCTTTAACAAACCAAATGAGTTGAAAGTATTAACGTATCTGTATTAAGTATTCCAAAGAAACAATACAATGTTTATCTCTGATTTTCCAAAAGTCCACCTCCATATTGTGAAAGTGGTCGTATCTTAATTGCTTTTAATATTTCAAACTGGTCACTGCTTTTAGAAATACACTGTTATATATCTCATTTTAGGAATTTTTTAAGGTATACACCTTGTGATTTTTACCTACTAACTGTATCTACAATCTTAGGGGCCTAATCATTTTTTTTTTACTTGACTTTTCTTCTCTTTGTTAACAAGAAACTTTTAGTCCATTTTTTCAACTGTTATGTCCCTGGAGAATTAAAATGCACAACCTCTAAATATTCTTTTTAACCACTTTTTAAAATCACGGTATAGTTAATTTACAATGTTGTGTTAACTTCTGGTGTACAGCACAGTGATTCAGATCTGTACGTATATATATCCGTTCTCATATTATTTTCCATTACAGGTTATCAAGACACTGAATATAGTACCTTGTGCTATACAGTAGATCCTTGTCGTTTGTCTATTTTATACAAAGTAGTGAAAGTGAAAGTTGCTTAGTCGTGTCCAACTCTTTGCAACCCCATGGGATATACCATCCACGGAATTCTCCAGGCCAGAATACTGCAGTGGGTAGCCTTTCCTTTCTCCAGGGATACACAGTAGTATGTATATGTTAATCCCAAACTCCTAATCTATCTCTTCCTCCCCACTTCCACACTATACCCTCTGGTAACCATAAATTCATTTTCTAAGTCTGTGAGCCTATTTCCGTTTTGTAAATAAGTTCATTTATATCATTTTTTTAGATTCCACATATAAGTGATATCATATGGTATTTGTCTTTCTCCATCTGACTTACTTCACTTAATATGATAATCTCTAGGTCCATCCATGTTGCTACAAATGGCATTATTTCAATCTTTTTTATAGTTAATATTCCACTGTGTATATATTCCACATCTTCTTTATCCATTCATCCATCAATGAACACTTAGGTTGCTTCCATATCCTGCCTATTGCAAATAGTGCTCTATGGAACTTATTGGACTGCATGGGTCTGTTTTTTCTATTTTTTTAAATTGCAGTATAATTGCTTTACTGTGTTGTATTAGTCTCTGCTGTACAATGAAGTGAATAAGCTAAATGTACTCAAACCCCTCCCTTTTGAACCTCCCTCCCATACCCTTCCATTCCATCCCCTTAGGTTATCACAGAGCACCGAGCTGAGCTCCTTGTGCTTTACAGCCCATTTGGGATGCATGTATCTTTTTGAATTATAATTTTCTCAGGATATATGCCCAGAATGGAACTGCAGGATCATATGGTGACTATTTTTAGTTTCTTAAGGAACCTTCATATGTTCTCCACAGTGGCTGCACCAATTTACCTTTAGAGGCTTAATCTTAAATTGCAAGAAATTAAAGTATATTCCACACCCTACTAAATAATGTGGGTTTCTGAAAATCTCTAAGCAATTTTAATTAAAGTTCATATTGCATCTAGGAGTGAAAAGACTTGAGATCATCGTACAAATGTCTTTATTCCCACATCTGTTCCTGACTGCTACTTAAGTTAGCAAATGATAGGAAGGAGGCTTTTCTTCAATATATTAATACATTTTAAAATCAAAATGCTTATTCTATTTCAATAATGCCAAAGAATAAGAAGCAAAGCAATTTTTACAATTTTATTTTTTTCAATTATAGCTACTTCAAATGATTTTTTTTTACCTGAAATAAGTAAATAACTGTATCAGAGCAGTATTTAATTAGTCATGACTAGAAAAGCAGAGACATTACTTTGCCAACAAAGGTCCGTCTAGTCAAGACTATGGTTTTTCCAGTAGTCATGTATGGATGTGAGAGTTGGACTGTGAAGAAGGCTGAGCGCCAAAGAATTGATGCTTTTGAACTGTGGTGTTAGAGAAGACTCCTGAGAGTCCCTTGGACTGCAAGGAGATCCAACCATTCCATCCTAAAGGAGACCAGTCCTGGGTGTTCATTGGAAGGACTGATGCTGAGGCTGAAACTCCAATACTTTGGCCACCTCATGCGAAGAGTTGACTCATTGGAAAAGATTCTGATGCTGGGAGGGGCTGGGGCAGGAGGAGAAGGGGACAACAGAGGATGAGATGGCTGGATGGCATCACCAACTCAATGGACATGAGTCTGAGTGAACTCTAGGAGATGGTGATGGACAGGGAGGCCTGGCGTGCTGCAATTCATGGGGTCACAAAGAGTTGGACATGACTGAGCGACTGAACTGAACTGAACTGAGCAAGGGCACAATATTAGTGCTACCTGATAAACAATCCAAAATTAAAACTGCTTATAGAATATGAAATTTTCCCCAAAACAAGACTATAATACATTTAGCACCTCATTTTAGCCCCCAAAGAAATCATTTAAATTTATTTTAAACTCTTCTTTGCCTTCCAAACCAGTTAACACTAAATTAGCCAGTTTCTCACAAAATAACACTTAAAGAATCTGCAAGAATGTTGAAGTACTTGCAGCTGGGCAGCAAAACTAAGTCTCCAGGCTCAGTGAGGCTGAGGAACAGTATATATGTAATGGGACAGAGGGCTACCCTGATAGCTCAGCTGGTAAAGAATCTGCCTGCAGAGGCCCCGGTTCAATTCCTGGGTTAGGAAGATCCACTGGAGAAGGGATAGGCTATTCCCTCCAATATTCTTAGGCTTCCCTCGTGGTTCAGCTGGTAAAGAATCTGCCTGCAATGCAGGAGACCTGAGTTTGATCCCTGGGTTGCCAAGATCCTCTGGAGCAAGGGAAAGGCTACCCAACTGGCCTGGAGAATTCCATGGACTGTATAGTCCATGGGGTCACAAAGAGTCAGACATGACTGAGCAACTTTCACTTTCAAAGGGACAGAAAGATAATAATTCCCATTTTCTTAACCTGTAGGTGTACAAGTTCTATTACAGGGTCTGCCAACCTTAGCACTACTGACATTTTAGGCTACACACATCTTTGATGTGAATGGGGGAGGGGCTATCCTGTGCATTATGGTATGTTTGGCAGCCTCCTTGGCCTCTACCCAGGAGATGCCAGTAGCATCCCATCCCCATAAGGACATCCAAAAATATCTCCAGACACTGTTAAATGTCCCTCAGGGAATACAAAACTGTCCCTGGTTGAGAAGCCCTGATCTATATGTTTAGGAGAAATGTGAGTTTACATAGATTGCTCTACATGGGCTGCCTTTACATAAAATTTAATTTCAAAGCTCATTTTCAACTGAAACCGTTGGAACAAAACAGCACGAGGCAACTGATACCAACAGAAAAGGGAATTTTGGTTCTTTCAAAAGTAAAGGTTATCCACCTGGTAAGAAACAAATTCTTAAAACCTTATACCCATAAAAATCCCCCCAAATTAAACTTAGGTCTAAATCTGTTAAGTGAGCTCACATGTATTCTTCAAAAGCAAAGAAGAAAGAAATACCGCAACTATCTATACAGTCCAGAAATGTGATCTTTTAAAAGGGTGCTTAATGTGGTTTTTTTTTCTTCCAAAGTGGCAGCTTATTATTATCTTTTGAAATGTCATTTGGTGACTCAAAAGAAAACAACTGTAATTTAAACAGCAAGAAATGAAGGGGAATAAGTCTGTATGTGGCCTCTGTCTGAAAGTTACTAAGCTGTCTTTCCATGATTAATGTAATATGCTTTCTCCAGGGGTGTAAAACCTCAGGTTTCAAAATATCATTTATATGTTGGTAGCTCCCACATTTCCCGGACTGCCCTTGAGACCAAGGCCAACTCACCCATCAACATATCCAAATAATGACCAACTGTCTGCCTGAAGAGGGCAGGTTCTGTTTCTTCTTAGCTTTCTTTCCTCCCCAGCCTTTCCTATAGTAACCTATTCCCATAGGTGTTGCTAGTGTTAAATAACCTGCCTGCCAATGCAAGAGATGTAAGAGACATGGGTTCAATCCCTGGGTCGGGAAGATCCTCTGGAGAAGGAAATGGCAACCCACTCCAGCATTCTTACCTAGAAAATCCAGAAACTGAGGAGCCTGGCAGGTGTAGTCCATGGGGTTGCAAAGAGTCAGACACTACTGCTGCTGCTGCTGCGTCACTTCAGTCGTGTCCAACTCTGTGCGACCCCACAGACGGCAGCCCACCAGGCTCCCTTGTCCCTGAGATTCTCCAGGCAAGAACACTGGAGTGGGTTGCCATTTCCTTCTCCTGAGCACACATCAAATACCCAAAACTATGAACATATTCCCCAGGAAAAAGCCTGACAGTCATCCTTGACCCCATTCCTATTACTACTATAACAAATTTCCATAATTTTGTGACTTGATGTTTAGTCGCTAAGTCATGTCTGACTTTTTTGTGACCCCATGGACTGTAGCCCACTGTCCATGGGATTTCCCAGGCAAGAATACTGGAGTAGTTGCCATTTCCTTCTCCAGAGAATCTTCCTGACACAAGGATCAAACCCACATCTCCTGTATTGGCAGGTGGATTCTTTACTACTGAGCCACCTGGGAAGCCCAATTTTGTGACTTAAGACAACACAAATAATTACCTTAACACTTCTGGAAGTCTGAAGTCCAAAATCAGTCTAGAACTTAAAGTTAAGGTGTCAGCAGGGCAGTTTCTCCTGGAAGCTCTGGAAGAAAATCTGTTTGCTTACCTTTCTGGCTTCTAGAAGCTATCTCGGCTTGTGGACTGTAAACAAATACGAAATAAATCTATTCTAGCAGACCCAACCTGCCTGATTGACCAGATACAGAAATGTTTACACATGGGAGCAACTTCATGGACTGGGGACTCTGAAAGGCTGAATAAGGAGCAGTAACTCATCAGGAAGTTGAAGTCTTAGAAGTGGAAGCCCTCCTTCCAGGAATGTCTGCCCAAGAGGCAGAGCTCATAGCCTTTAAGAGAACTCTGTACCGTAGGGCTAAATAAAAGATAACCACTTACACTGATTCTAAGTATGCCTTCTCTACTGTGCACACACATGAAGCCACACAGAAGGGCGAATCTACTAACAACTGGGGAAAAAAAAAATATGGAGGAGATACTGGCCTTACTAGACTCTAATATAATGATGTTAGGAAATCATACTGTATTGCCCAGGACCACCAAAAGACTGATGTTATACAGCTAATGGAAATAATTTGCCTGATCAGGTCACAAAACAGGCAGCCGGAACCAAAAATCCAGATGCTAAGGCCTTAGCACTCATCCTGAGAGCAGACCTATCCCTCTTTAAGTCTCAGTATTCAGATATGGATCTAGAGAAAGCAGATGAAGGGAGATTTCATGATGAACCTTAAGACTTAGATGATCGGTACCAAACAACCAAAGAAGATTGGATTTATAACAAACAAGGACTAGTGCTTATATCTGAGCAGTTAATGAAAAGAGTTATTACTTATCTACATCAACGAACCCATTATGGCAGTGACTACCCAATCACTGGCTACAATTTACTGCTGGTCTACAAACACAAAGGACCAACCAAAAGGTAACACAAAATTTCCTGACCTGGTCAGAAACAACCCAAAAACCAAGCCACCCCTAATAATAAAAGGGGTGCAAAACCAAGGGACAGAACCAGGCAATGATCGGCAAATTGACTTTACTGCTATGCCAAAAGCTATGGGAAATTACAGATATTTTCTGATATTTGTAGATACCTTCATGGGTCTTATAAAATTTTGTACATATTGTCTGCCTTGTAAACTTAAAAAGGTCTCCCCACTAGCATGATAAGTGCCCAAGATGTAAGAGTTCAAGGTGGGACTCAAGAATATTTACAATTAAGTACAAAATAATTTCATTCTTCTCATAAAAATCCATGCCCCTAATCAGCAGGAAGCAGCTAGAGCAGTCGGCACATAATTTCCCTCAAGACTGAGGAATGTATAAAGAAAAAGGGGGAAATCGAAACAGCACTGATGACCCTAAACTGGCTTTGCTTTCTTGAAGCAAGTGGCTGATTACTCAAACCTGGAGTTATTTTACAGACAGAATTGCAGCCACTAGAGCCCTTTTTGAATGGAGAAGTTTGTCAGCAAGGAAACCTGGCTTCCAGAGGGACTGTTTTGAGACCAGGCAATCAGCTTCTGCCAAGTCTGCCCTTAAATTTTGCCCTGAATCCTGGATGGGAGATACAGATTTGAGTCCTATCTCCTGTCTCCTTGCCAGATGACCTCAAAATAAAGTTCTTTGTTTCCTCCAAAGCCAGAGCCATAGCACTAACTTCTGTACACATCAGGCAGCCAGCTCTGTAATAATCCTTCCTCTCATCTCTCCAACCTCTGTTTCTGTGATGATAAGGACCTGTGATGACAGTGCCCACTAAAATATTCAAGGATAAACTCCTCATCTTTAACTTGATCACATCTACAAGGTCTATTTGCCATGTGCAATACTGTGATTTATAAGAAATATATGAATTTGGTCACATGACCAAAAATTTATATATTTTTTTCATCCACGGTTCCTGGTTCACAGCTCCCCAAACCCTGGGAATTTCCTGGGCAATAAGAGCAATAGGAGCATCTTTTGTCATAACAGTTGGTCTCTGTCATTAGTTTTTGAAAGTATTTCAGAGCCATAAAGGTGTCCTGTTATTCATAACAAACCCTTTTTCACCACAACTAAGTTTTTGCTATTGAGATAACTTTTAGAAAGCATCTAAGGATGGGGGCTGGTTGCCAGGGGAACCAATCCTGAACAGAGAATTGGAACTTTTAGTTCCACTCTCTGACCTCTGCGAAAGGGAGAGAAGCTGGAGGTTCAATGGCCAATGATTTCATCAATCATTCCTATGCAATTGAAGTCTTCTTAAAAACAACAAAAAAGGAGATTCAGAGAACTTGTTTGGTGAACACATGGAGATTCAGAGAGAGTAGCGGCTCGGAGAGAGCATGGAGGCTCCACGCCCTTTCCTCGTACTTTGCCTTCTGCATCTCTTCCACCTGGCTGTTCCTGAGTTATCTCCTTTTATAATAAACTAATGATCTAGTAAGCAAAATGTTTCTCTGAGCTCTGAGCTGCTGTAAGCAAATTAATCAAACCCAAGGAGGTCATGGGCACCTCTTATTTACAGCCAGTCAGAAGTACAGGTGATAACCAGTGCTTGCAACTGGCATCTGAAATGAGGGTGATCTTATTTACCTATCTCCAGTGAATAATGTCAGAAATGAACTGCAGTATCAGATACATTGCTGTGTCCTGAGAATTGCTTGCTGCTATGGGAAACCCTCTCCACATGTTAGAATTTAGTGATCAGAGCCACAGTTTACCACCACATATGGTAACATACTCAGTTTCTGGGGATTAGGATGTGGACATCTTTGGAAGGTTATCATTCTAGCAAGACTTTTCTAGCTCACCCACCCCTACATCAACAGTCTGAAGGCTCCACCACTAAATATATCTCTAATCAACTTTTGTTGTTGTTGCTGTTCAGTTGCTAAGTTGCGGGTCTTGGCAACCTTTGCAACTTAGCAACCTCTTTACAACGCCATGGACTGCAGCAACCCAGGGTTCTCTGTCCTTCACCATCTCCTAGAGTTTGCCCAAGTTCGTGTCCATTGAATCAGTGATGTCATACAACCATTTCATCCTCTGTCACCCTCTTCTCCTTCTGTATTCAATCTTTCCAAGCATCAGGGTCTTTTCCAGTGAGTCAGCTGTTCCATCAGGTGGCCAAAGTATTGGAGCTTCAGCTTCAGCATCAGTCCTTCCAAAGAGTATTCAGGGTTGATTTCCTTTAAGATTGACTGGTTTGATCTTCTTGCTTTCCAAGAGATCCTCAAGAGTCTTCTCCAGCACCACAGTTCAGAAGCAACAATTCTTCGGCTCTCTGTCTTCTTTGAACTACTTTCTTTTAATTCCTCTGCTACCATCTTTGTGCAGGGCCACATAGACTCTGCCCTGGACAACTGTGAGCATCTCCTAACTGATCCCCTTCCTGCAACTCTTATCCCTCTACAGCCCATCGATAAATTGCCAGACAATCTTCTTAAAATATAAGTCAGATAATGTTATTTCCTTGTTTAAAACCCATCAGTGGTTAGCCATTATAACCAGAACAAAATTCACTTCATCTTCTGGTCCTTTCTCACCTTTAAAAAATAATGGAGAAGAAAAAATGCAACTTTTCTCCTCCACAACATTTCTCTCCATCCCTTACCATCAGCCTTCCAAAGCCTTGTATGCTGAGCAGCAGCTGTTAGCAGCTCATCAAAGGAAGGTACATGTAGTTGAGCTGACCTTCGTGGTTCTCCCCAGAGGCAGAAGACAGCAACTTACAACATAATTCTAAACCTATGCCCTCCCTCTCCAAGTCTGTTTTAACTGTACATTCCTGCTAATGCTACCCAGAAAATTTGAAATGTAAGAAATAAAAATCAAGAGGTAGAGGAAAGAAAGGAAGAAGCACAACACAGTGTGATATAGTCTTCACATTTCATAACAGACAGACAAAAGATAATGTCTTTTGATGGGTCTAAAAATAGTGCAAGATAAATTATTTAACATTAAAAGAACTAAAAATAAAAATTTAACAGCCCTTGGGGAATTATGGGAGAGAAACTTTCCATTTCATTTTTTTAATGAACTCTGAATTCTTAGACTAAATAAATAAATGCAGCAGAGCAGTGACTAACTTTGCACAAATATTTACACAAATTTTGCCCACGAGGGTGGGCATGTTTATATATGTAAATGGATCATGAGTTTTTCACCTATTGCAACATTTTTTTCCTCTGATTCTCAGCACTGCTCTTTGGAATTCCCCTACTAGAAACTGTCCCATCAAGGACTTCTTGCTGATAAATCAAAGGGCACTGTGACCTCACTAGCAGTCTCTTTGTGGAAAATTGTTCCTTAGGCCCTCTTCTGCCTCCATTTTCCAAAAGTTCTTCCTTCCTGAATTCCCAACTACTTCTGAAGCCAGCTATTCTCACACTTTCAAACAATGACTCCACCTTTTATAATTCCCTGTCTTTTTCCAACATGCCAGAAACTCAGGAAGCAACTACTCCACAAACACAGACCTTGTCTGGAATAATGAACAATCCCTAACTCAACCACCAATCTCGGTATTTCATTACTTCTTAGGAATACCCAGTCACCTCTCAATGAAGAATACTTTACAGAATTTTAGAATTGATAAAGGACTGCAGAGAACAAACACACCCACATGAAAATAGTCTGAGATATAAAAAAAACCACTGGACTCCATACAGAACTACTAACTCAAAAGTTTTCAACAACTTACCCCAGAAAGTTCCAGTGCACACAAAAGTTTGAGATTCCTCATCTAACCCAATCACCTTATTTTTGAAATGAAGAAAGTTAAATCCAGAGAGGTAAGTGAACTGTCCAAAACTGCCCACCAGATATGCCACCAATTCATTATTCTACTCATTCATATTCTGGTATCCCTTTTAAAGAAACCTGGGAGATAAAACATGCATTAAAAAGAAACTATCTCAACATAATAAAGGCTACACAAGAAAAATCCACAGCTAACATCATACTTATGGAAGCTTTTTCTCTAAGATCAGGAATAAGACAAACATATCACTTTTTGCCACTTCTATTTAACTTAGTACTGGAATTCCTAGCCAGAACACTTAAACAAGAAAAAGAAACAAATGTTATTACCTTTCATGAAAACTAAGGGGAAAGGCATGAAAACTAAGTGGAAAAGATATAAACTTATCTCTGTTTGCAGATCATCAGTTCAGTTCAGTCACTCAGTCGTGTCTCCAAAGAAGACATACAGATGGCTAACAGCACATGAAAAGCTGCGCAACATCACTCATTATCAGAGAAATACAAATCAAAACCACAATGGAGTACCATCTCATGCCATTCAGAATGGCTGCCATCAAAAAGTCTACAAACAGTAAATGCTGGAGAAGGTGTGGAGAAAAGGGAACCCTCTTACACTGTTGGTAGGAATGCAAACTAGCACAACCACTATGGAGAACAGTGCGGAGATTCCTTTAAAAACTGGAAACAGAACTGCCTTATGACCCAGCAATCCCACTGCTGGGCATACACACCAAGGAAATCAGAATTGAAAGAGACACGTGTACCCCAATTTTCATCGCAGTACTGTTTATAATAGCCAGGACATGGAAGCAACCTAGATGTCCATCGGTAGACAAATGGATAAGAAAGCTGTGGTACACATACACAATGGAATATTACTCAGCTATAAAAAAAAAAGAATGCATTTGAGTCAGTTCTAATGAGGCGGAGGAAACTGGAGCCTATTATACAGACTGAAGTCAGAAAGAAAAACACCAATACCGTATATTAATGCATATATATGGAATTTAGAAAGATGGTAACAACCCTATATGCGAGACAGCAAAAGAGACACAGATGTAAAGAACAGACTTTTGGACTCTGTGGGAGAAGGCGAGGGTGGGATGATTTGAGAGAATAGCATTGAACCAAATGTGAAACAGATGACCAGTCCAAGTTCGATGCATGAAACAGGGCACTCAAAGCCGGTGCACTGGGACAACCCAGAGGATTGGGATGGGGCGGAGGTGGGAGGGGTGCTCAGGATGGGAGACACATGTACACCCAAGGCTGATCCATGTCAATGTATGGCAAAAACCACTGCGATATTATAAAGTAATTAGCCTCCAATTAAAATAAATAAATTAAAAAATAATAAAGAAGGAAAAAACCCTATTAGAACTAATTAATGAATTCAGCAAAGTTAAAGAATACAAAAATAAACACACAAAACTTAGTTTCATTTTTATAAATTAACAATGCAAAATCTTAAAAGGAAACTAAGTGAACAAGTCTATTTACAATAGTATCAAAAAGAAAAAGTATTTAGAAATAACCATAACCAAGCAGATGAAAGACTTGGACTCTGAACACTAAAACACTGATAAAAAAAAAAGAAAGAAACTAAACAAAACACAAATAAATAGAAAAACATTTCATATTCATGGATTGGAAAACATAATACTGTTGAGATATCAATACTACCCAAAGCAATTTACAGATTCAGTGCAATCCTTATTAAAATCCCAATGATATTTTTTGCACAAACTAAAAAATCCATCCTAAAATTCATATGGAATTTCAAGAGACCCTGAACTGTCAAAGCAGTCTTGAAAAAGAACAAAGCTGAAAGCCTCGTAGTTCCTGAGATAGTGAAGGACAAGGAAGCCTGGCATGCTGCAATTCATGGGGTCGCAAAGAGCTGGACACAACTTAGCAACTGAACAACAACAAAAGTAATCAAAACAATATGATACTGATAGAAAGATAGACACACAGACCAATGGACTAAAGAGCCCAGAAACAAATGCTTGTCAAGTGACTTTCAATGAGAGTGCCAAGGCCATTCAATAGGGAAAAGACTTTTAAATAAATGGTGATGGGAAAAAAAAACTTAATAACCACATGCAAAACACTGAAGCTGGATCCTTACATCATATACAAAAATTATTTAAAAATGAATTGAACACTTAACCATAAGCCATAAAACTCTTAGAAGAAAATACAGGAGTAAAGCTTAATGACATTGGGTTTTGCAATGGTTTCTGGCTATGAAACCAAAAGCACAGGCAACAAGAGAAAAAATAGAGAAGTTGAACTTCATTAAAATTAAGAACTAAATTTTAAAAGTAAAAAAATCAGCTCATAGAATAAGAGAAAAATATGTCTGATAGCGATTGATACCCAGAAAATGTAAAGAACTCTTACAATTCAACTAGAAAACAAACAACTCAATTTTAAAATAGTCAAAGGAATGAATAGTCATGTCACCAAGAAAAAATATACAAATGGTCAATAAGCAAATGAAAAGGTGTTCAACATTAGTAACCATCAGAAAAACGTAAAGCAAAACCATAATAAGATTCTACTTCACACAAATTAGGATGGCTGTTATGAAAACAACAACAATAGAAAACAAGTTTTGATGTGGACGTGGAGAAAATGGAATACTTGTGAATTGCTGGCAGGAATGTAAATAATGAAGCTGCTTTGGAAAATATTATAGTAATTCCTAAAAAAATTAAAAACAGAACTACCATATGACCTAGAAATTCCGCTTCTGGGTATATACCCAAAAGAACTGAACACAGAGACTCCGATATTTCTATATCTATGTTCACAGTAGCATTATTCACATTAGCCAAAAGTAGAACAGTCTAAGTATCTTCCAGCAAATTAATGAATAAACAAAATGTGGTGTGTGTGTCTGTGTGCATGAAAAAAGTGGAAGTGTTAGTCACTCAGTCGTGTACAACTCTTTGCAACCCCATGGACTATAGCCTACCAGGCTCCTACACCCATAGAATTCTCCAGACAAGAGTACCGGAGTGGGTAGCTATTCTCTACTCCAGGGGATCTTCCCAATCCAGGGATCAAACCTGGGTCTATAGTGGAATATTAATCATCCTTAAAGAGAACAGAAATTCCAATACATGCTTCAATAGGGATGAACCTTGAAGACATTATGCTAAGTAATATAAGCCAGTCACAAAAAAAACAAATACTTTATGATTCTAGTCATATTAGGTATCTAAGACAGAGTCACAGAAATAAAAAGTAAGATTCTATTGCCAGAGGCCAGGGAGAGGGAAGAATAGGGAATAAATATTTATAGAGCTTCATTTGGAGAAAATGAAAAACACTATGGAGATGGATGATGGTGATAGTTGCACAGTAAGACTCATGTGCTCAGTCACTCAGTTATGTCTGACTCTTTGAGGGCCCATGGACTCTAGTCCACCAGGTTCCTCTGTCCATGGGCTATTCCAGGCAAGAGTACTGGAGTGGGGTGCCATTTCCTCCTTAATACCACAGAATGTACACTTAAATGATTAAAATGGTAAAGTTTATGTTATATCTATTTTGCAACTATAAAGAAGTTTAACTTGAAAAAACAGAACTACTCCTTTTTCTTTCTCTTAAATAATACTCTCCATTCGTTTTATTCATCTAGCAATTAGCAAATCTCAGTTTCCAGCAAAACATCTCCAAATACTTCTTTTGAGCAATTTTCTTCTTAAGAGCTTCAGTTGAAACCCACCTTTCTGGGATCATCCATTCGTCAGGAAGTCCAATGGTTACAGTACAATCCATTTCCTTTAGCTCTGATATTAAGAGTCCCCTTCCAAAAATTCTGTGAAGACTCCTGACCTCACAAGGAAGCTCCTCTTCTCTGGCCTCAAGCAATCTCCCCAACTACTAAAGAAAGCACTGCTCTTCGTGGAAATAAAAACTGTGACACTCATTATTACAGCAATAACCCTTCTCTCATTCAGCCCACTGTCAGCTGATCTCAAAACCATCATCTACCATTTTGCCGTAAATAATACAGTATAATCTTTTGAAAGCCACTGACACATCAAAAGCATTTTTAAACAGTACAATCTTGAACTTGTCACAAGGTCAAAAAATATATTTTGGTGTTATTCTTACTTTTATTATTATAACAAAAAAAAGGCTCCACTTTAATTACTTGATCTATGGCTTGAAAACAGAAAAAAAATCAAAAAATTTTAACTAAAATGTGAATGGGACAAAGTAGTTCAGCTGATCTCAAAACCATCATCTACCATTTTGCCGTAAATAATACAGTATAATCTTTTGAAAGCCACTGACACATCAAAAGCATTTTTAAACAGTACAATCTTGAACTTGTCACAAGGTCAAAAAATATATTTTGGTGTTATTCTTACTTTTATTATTATAACAAAAAAAAGGCTCCACTTTAATTACTTGATCTATGGCTTGAAAACAGAAAAAAAATCAAAAAATTTTAACTAAAATGTGAATGGGACAAAGTAGGTAAATCCGCTTATTACAGTATTTGTAAACCATGAGTGAGCGTGATTCTTACGTCTTAGCAACCTTCCTAAGCTGTGTTCCAAACTGGAAAAGGAATACATTAAGGTTGTATATTGTCACTGCTTATTTAACTTATATGCAGAGTACATTATGCAAACTGCTGAGCTGGATAAAGCACAAGCAGAATCAAGATTGCCAGAAGAAATATCAATAAGCCCAGATAAGCAGATGACACCACCTTTAGGGCAGAAAGCAAAGAGAAACTAAAGAGCCTCTTGATGAAGGTGAAAGAGGAGAGTGAAAAAGCTGGCTTGAAACTCAACATTCAAAATATGAAGATCATGGCATCTGGTCCCATCACTTTGTGGCAAATAGATGGGGAAACAATGGAAACACTGACAGACTTTATTTTCTTGGGCTCCAAAATCACTGCAGATGGTGACTACAGTCATGAAATTAAAAGACGCTTGATCCTTGGAAGAAAAGCTATGACAACCTAGACAGCATATTAAAAAGCAGAGACATTACTTTACTAACAAAGGTCTGTCTAGTCAAAGCTATGGTTTTTCCAGGAGTCATGTATGGATGTCAGAGTTGGACCACAAAGAAGGCTGGGCGCCAAAGAATTGATATTTTCAAACTGTGGTGTTAGAGAAGACTCTTGAGAGACTCTTGGACTACAAGGAGATCAAACCAGTCAATCCTAAGGGAAATCAGTCCTGAGTATTCATTTGGAAGGACTGATGCTGAAGCTCCAATACTTTGGTCACCTGACCTGAAGAACTGATTCATTGGAAAAGACCCTGATGCTGGGAAAGATTGATGATGGGAGGAGAAGGGGATGACAGAGGATGGTTGGATGGCATCACTGACTCAATGGACATGAGTTTGAGCAAGCTCCAGGAGTCGATGATGGACAGGGAAGCCTGGCGAGCTGCAGTCCATGGGGTCACAAAGAGGCAGACACAACTGAGCGACTGAACTGAACTGAAGCTGTGTATATAAAGCATATACAAAACTTCCTACTAGCAGTGACTGCTCTATGATTGAGAGAGATAAAAAATCACTCTGAACCAGATGGGAAGCCCTTGCAGGTTACTGAGCTGAAGAGTGACATGATCCCAATTAGTATTTAAAAGAATCACTATGTCTGAAGAGTGTAAAACAGACTGGAGCCAGACTGACAGGGACTGGACCAAAGGAGGGATTAAGAGGTAGGAAGATATTTTAATAATACAAGGTAATGGTAGATTAGAGCAGGTTGGCATCAGTGGAGCCAATGAGAAATGGTCAGATTCTAAATAGCCCTAACGAGATAACCAACAAGATCTGATGGCTTGAAGTTATGTTTAAGAGAAGGGTAAAGGCACTAGGGCTTAGTTGGGAGGATAATTTTCTATTTACTCAAATGAGAAGAACATGGAAGGGGCACAATGCGGTAGGAGATATTAGAAGCAAAAGTTCTTCTTCGAACATGTTAAGTTTGAGTCATCTTTTAGACATCCAAGTGGAGATGTGAGATAAATAGTTGGAAATGTAGTCTGGGAATCAAGGAAGATGATGCTGTTTGTGAAAGAACTAAAATTCTTAAATGTTACATGACAAACAAGTGTATGACACAAATAAATCAAAGACATTCCTAAACATTTATCACATTAGGGTGTTAAAACACATCAGGGCAAAGCCAGGAATTCCAGAAAACTAAAATGGAAAAACAACATAAGATCGGATAAGCAGACAGGATAGTTTATAAATATACTGAGTAATAATCCTAAAGTCCATCAGCAGATCTTAAAAGAATTAATGTCCCAAATAAAAGAATAAAAAGAAAAATATAGATATATTTCATTAGAAAGGAAGCAATAATAGTTAACTATTTCCAAAAAAAATGTTTTATGTACCACTGCAAAGCCAAAAATAAGACAGTATCATCCCAATGCCCCACTGGTTCTGAAGGGAACGAGTAATTGCTTTTATGCTGCCCAGCAGTGATAAATGCCTCTAACTATGGTCTGAACATTCTACAGAGATGAAAGTCCGTTACATTGTACAGGGCAGACCATAGTAATTAATAAGAGTTCACTAACTATTTTTAGCCATGATTTATAAGGAGAGGAGTCAGTGTATGAACTCCACTTGGTTAAGGCAGTTAAAAGGCAAAGCCCAAAATTTCACTTCTCAGTCATAACATGTTCAATAATATCACAGGGTCCAAACAAAAACAGAATTGTACTTCTAATATCTTTACCCTGTTAAATATTTCTGGCTATGAGGACTACATACTATTGTGTCTGCTATGATTTTATAACTGTTGGCATTCCTTTCCAAAGCCAGAAAACTATCAATGGCAAACGAAAATATTTCTTGGGTTTTGTTTTGTTTGGGGAATTTGGGAGAGGAGAGAAAGGGGAATGTCCAACAGGGACAGTTCTAGGGAAGTTATCATACGAATGTGTGTTACATATAGTGTGCGGTGCCACGCCATACCTATAACTTTGGCAGTTACATAGATGCTGTCTTTGTGTTTAGTTGTTCAGTCGTGTGCGACTCTTTGCGACCCTGCGGACTATAGCCTGCCAGGCTCCTCTGTCCATGGGATTTTTCAGACAAGAATACTGGAGCAAGTTGCCATTTCCTCATCCGTGGGAGCTTCCTGACTCAAGGATCGAATCTGCGCCTCCTGTGTCTCCTGCACTGCCAGGCAGGTCATTTATCCATTGAGCCATACACAGTTATATAGACATATAATTAGGGATTCCAGGTGGCTCAGTGGTAAAGAATCCACCTGCCAATGCAGGAGACACAGGAGGAACAGGTTTCATCCCTGAGGCTGGAAGATCCCCTGGAGAAGGAAAAGGCAACCCACTTCAGGATTATTGCCTGGGAAATCCCATGGATAAAAGAGTCTGGCAGGCTACAGTCCATGGGATCACAAAGAGTCAGACATGATGACTGAGCAACTGAGCATGCACACACAAACATTAATTAGACACAGAAAACAGTTCACCTTAAAAACTGTGTCAAAATGCTTGATTCTAAGCCTACCTTGGAGTGTACTAATCACTGCAAAGGTTCAAGGAAAGCTCTTCTATCTGCCAGACTACAAACACCAGGTAGACACACTGCAGTTTAGAGGGTGGAAACCTCCAAGGCATCATATCACATCCTTGAGTACTTAGTGACAGCACATGCCTGCTCAGTCGTGTCCAACTCTTTGTGATCCCATGGACTGCAGCCCACCAGGCTCCTTTGTCCAGGGGATTTCTCTGGCAAGAATACAGGAAGTGGATTACCATTTCCTTCTCCAAGGAATCTTCCCAACCCAGGGATCAAACCCGAGTCTCCTATGTCCCCTACATTGGCAGGTGGATTCCTTAACAACTGCACTGCCTGGGAAGCCTCCCGTGAGTATTTATTCTTGCGTAAATACTCTAGTCTCATCTAAGGTGGATCAGTCAAGCTCACCAGCAACCACAAAACCAGGAAGACTCAGAGAATCACCCTTCCCACAAATGTCCTCATAATTACTTCTAGACCCACCTTCTTTTCTAATAAAACAACTGTTTGACCATAAAAGAGCACAGCTTGGATTCCCTAGTCAGTAATTAACAGATAACATTTACTGAGTACTTACTACATGCCTGGCACTGTGCAAACCACTTTACGTGGGTGATACCATTTTGACCAAGCATAGCCTCTGGGGTGGGTACTATTATTAAGTCCATGTTATGGACTCCCCCGCCCCCCCAAAAAATCTAGAGCTTAGAAAGGCTAAGTAACTTGCCCAAGTCTAAATATCTGTATTAGCAAGTCTGACCCTCTGACCCCTGACTCCCCAATCATTCTTCCCCTGCTATGTGGGAAAGGAGTTTAAGATAAGTCAAATAATATCTGACACTCTAAACAGCCTACTGCTACTGCTAAGTCACTTCAGTCGTGTCCAACTCTGTGCAATTCCATAAACGGCAGCTCACCAGGCTCCCTCGTCCCTGGGATTCTCCAGGCAGAATACTGGAGTGGGTTGTCATTTCCTTCTCTAATGCATGAAAGTGAGAAGTGAAAGTGAAGTCTCTCAGTCGTGTCCAACTCTTCGCAACCCCATGGACTGCAGCCTACCAGGCTCCTCCATCCAGGCAAGAGTACTGGAGTGGGGTGCCATCGCCTTCTCCGCTAAACAGCCTAGTGTGAATCATATTTATCCCACAAATAAATGCCTATACTGGATCATTAAAATGCCAGTTTCCCTGCTTAGGACTGAAATATCATATCTGTGTGGAAACACTGGTTATCACATGCTGGCAAAACATTTAAATTGGGCATTAATGAGGAAAAGAAGGCAAATAAACCAGTTCTTAGTAAATTCAGCTCTTTATGAAGACCTATTTCTTCAGGCTGCATGCACACTACTATATTAAAAAATATTTTAAAATATTAAAAAATAAGAGGCTCTCATAGAACAGTCAAATGCCCAACACATGATTTGGAAACGCCCAACAAGAACTCCCTTGTTCAGTAAAGAAGGCAGAAGGAGAATCTGATAGAAGAATAAAGAAATTAAGGAAAACTCATGTACGTGGTGGATTCCTGTTGATGTATGGCAAAACCAATACAGTATTGTAAAGTAAAATAAAGTAAAATTTAAAAAAAATAAATAAACAGAAAAAAATAAAGTACCAGAAAAAAAGAAATTAAGGAAGATCAATAAGCAAAGGTAAGCAGATAAACAAAATACTATTAAAATGGCAGCATTTTCAACAAGATTATTTATCTGGAGTTCATTTAGGAAAAAAAAAAAGGTCAAGAAAACCAACTGGTTGCAGAGGAAGACCAGGGGAGGTGTATGTGGTTGTGAACCCTTGGTGTGTGATTAGTTCATGTGCTGTGCTGTGCTTAGTTGCTCAGTCGTGTCCAACTCTTTGCCACCCCACGGACTGTAGCTGCCAGGCTCCTCTGTCCATGGGGATTCTCCAGGCAAGAATAGTGGAGTGAGTTGCCATGCCCTCCTCCAGGGGATCTGCCCAACCCAGTCTCCTGCATTGCAGGTGGATTCTTTACCATCTGAGCCACCAGGCAAGCCCTGGATCATAGGCCCTTATTACTGAGATGAAAGGTGCCTAAAAATGTTGTAAACTTCCTTAGTCAAATCCAAACTCCAGATGTGCTAAGATAAGAGAACAAGGGCCTAAAAGTCTACAGACCAAGGTTCTGATCATTCTGGTCATGCCAATAATTCAAGGCCTAGAGTAACTGATCTGGCCTCTTTGGATTCAGTTTTCTCATCTAGAGCACAGAAATAATAATCATCTAGTAAAAAAAAAAAAACACCCTTGTGTTATTGCTCCAAGGACCATGTGAGATTATAGATATGAAAATGCCTCAATAAAACTGCTCAGGTTCACTGCAGAATGAGTATTATATGTGTTACTACCAGTGTACTGCAGAATGAGTGCAGGCTGATTTAATGCTGAAAAAGTAAAGAGCAAGGAGGCACATGCAGGTGGGGAGAGTGATCTAAATGTTGACTGGTTTATATTACTAATGGACCCCATCTGCAACACAACTATTAACTATTGATATTAGAGTATTATGGTATTAGCAGGCCTGTTAACAAGCAAAAGACAATACGAAGCACCCAGCTAAGTGATCCAGACTACAACTTGATACAGCAAATTCCTGAACATCCACAGTTAAAAAAAAAAAAGAAGCAGCAACAGCACTGGAACAGATACTGGAATTCAAGAAGATGCTCAAAAATCAATGTCTTCATGGCTCTGGACTGTTTTGTATGATACGTCTTTAGTTATGCTTAGATTTGACTCATACACTTAATCTTCAGCCCCACTGAGGGCAGAAGGAGAAGATCTAGGAGTGTGTGATTATCTTGTTCTTCCTATCCACAAAGGGTTTAAAACATGCCAGAATGACTCCCTCATGTGGACACTGCCATGCAAATAAAAAAGAGATGAATGTCCCCAGCTGTATAATAACAAATCAAAGCTAAAGAGCAATACGATCACTGGTTATGGGGTCCCACTTATATTTCCCTGTTATTGGTTTGTTTAACTTAACTCTCTGTAATTCATGTCTATCAGTAGAAGAGATACTTGGATACATATTTCTATCCATTCTATGTCTAAATAGAAAGCTTTGAGAACACTTAGCACTGAGGCAGTTCTCATTGACAAATATTTATCACAATAGATTTGAACATAGATTTTTGAATTCATTAATTTGCAATGTTCCAGATGAGGAAAGTAACCTCTGTCTACTCTTGAGCCAAAGAAGACACCTGTATTACAAAACCTTATCTGGAACATAATTCCCAGTCTGGCTCTGTCTGTACTTAGTAACCAATGATGGAGGACACACCTCTCATTTCCTCTTGAGACACAAAAACCATATCTTGATTTGCTGTGAATGAACGTAACTGTTTTTAACTTCTCATTATTCTAACTAAAATATGATAACTGAATCAACCCTTTCATAATAGAATTCCTAGCACTGGATTTGATTTAAATTGTACTGAATTTATATAAATTATAAACACAAAAGCTCCTTTGTAAAATTGCAAAATTAAGAGGCTCTCTGTATTGTGAATGAATGAGGTTTCCATAAAGCTACAGATACCCATGTCATTTGTGAACTGAATACTTTGAATAAACCCTTATGGTTACATACATTTTTGAAAGGAATAAAATATTTTCATTCTGAAAACATATTCTCTAGGAGCAATTAATTATTCATATCTTAAAGATGGACAGGAAGAACCTTCTGAAGCAGGACTTTAACCTAAAAATTTAGGTATTTGAACCTAAAAAAAATCAAGAACACATTACTGACAGTTTGAGTTATTGCCACTGATCACAAGGGTTTTCCATAACTAGCTCCCTTGGGGCTTCTCTGGCTCAGACTGTAAAGAATCTGTCTGCAACGCATAAGACCTGGGTTCGATCCTTGGGTCGGGAAGATCCCCTGGAAAAGGGAATCACTACCCACTCCTGTATTCTTGCCTGCAGAACTCCATGGACAGGAGAGCCTGGTGGGATACAGTCCATGGGGTGGCAAAGAGTTGACACAACTGTGCAGCTAACACACATACACACACAAGGGTTTTCTGTAACTAGACCCAGAGTGTGGATGGATATGAATGGAATCATCTGGACAAAATTAACTCCTGCCATGGACTGACTTTTGGGTTAAAAGAGGCCTGGAGAAACGCTGAAAGGAGAAAATACCAGCAAATGTGTAGGATTCAGAAGAGGGAGTGGTGCAGGGGCAACAGCTCTCTTCCAGAGCACTTCACTTTCTCTTCTTCATCACACAAGGAAAATTCATCAGCTGAAATCATGCTTGCTGCATGTGGATAAAAGGAGTCATGTGATGCACTAAGTGTTCCAGGAAGATTAATCTGTCAGCAGTGGGGCTGATGGATTGACAGAGAGAAAAAGCAAGACAAGAGGCGATGACAAGAACACAATACAGAAGAGGAGGCAAGGATGGATTTGGGGAGAAACGTCAAGACTTAATATGTGACTACTTATAGACAGAAGGTGAAGGAGAGAAAAGAGTCAACGATGACTCCCAAGGTTCACTCTCAGGGGGCTGAGAAAACAGTGGTACCACTGAGAAACATGAGCAAGGCAGGCAGGACAGCTCTGGCCCTGTGTGACTTTACCCTCAGCCTGGGTGATGCCACCAACCCCGGGCAAAAGTGAAGGTGAAGTCACTCAGTCATGTCCGACTCTTTGCGACCCCATGGACTGTAGTCTACCAGGCTCCTCCATCCATGGGATTTTCCAGGCAAGAATACTGGAGTGGGTTGCCATTTCCTTCTCCAGGAGATCTTCCCGACCCAGGGATTGAACCCAGGTCTCTAGCATTGTAGGCAGATGCTTTACTGTCTGAGCCACCAGGGAAGTCCCTGGGCAAAGCCAATGAGCAAATAAATACTCCTTGTTATTTTATGACTGGCTTTGGAGAGGACAGTTACTTGGCTGACAAAGATCTGTCTAATCAAAACTATGGTTTTTCCAGTAGTCATGTATGGATGTGAGAGTTGGACCATAAAGAAGGCTGAGCGTTGAAGAATTGATCTTTTGAACTGTGTTATTGGAGAAGACTCTTGAGAGTCCCTTGGACTGCAAGGAGATCACACCAGTTAATCCTAAAGGAAATCAACTCTGATAATTCATTGAAAGTACTGATGCTGAAGATGAAGCTCCAGTACTTTGGCCAGTTGATGCGAAGAACTGACTCATTAGAAAAGACCCTGATGCTGGGAAAAATAGAAGGCAGGAGGAGAAGGGGACGACAGAGGATGAGATGGTTGGGTGGCATCACTGACTCAATGGACATGAGTTTGAGCAAGCTCCAGGAAATGGTGAAGGACAGGGAAGCCTGGTGTGCTACAGTCCATGGGGTCACAAGGAGTCGGGCATTACTGAGGGATTGAACACTAACAACAACAAGAGAGAACAGTAGCCTATAATCTGTTAACAAAACCTGAGAATAAGTAAGACAGAATGACACAGTAGTTATATAGTTCTCAGGAAGGAGCCAACCCAGGAACAGAAAGAGTGGAATATATAATGTAGGGACACAGGATGAAGCAAGACTTTGAAGGGCATGACTTACCATGGAAAGCATGTGTGCTGAGTCACTTCAGTCACATCCAACTCTTTGCAACCCTAAGGACCATAGCCCACAGACTCCTCTGTCCATGGGATGCTCCAGGCAAGAATACTGGAGTGGGTTACTATGCCCTCCTCCAAGGGATCTTCCCAACCCAGGGATCAAACCTGCCTCTCTTGCATCTCCTGCATTGGGAGGTGGGTTCTTTACCACTAGTGCCACCTTGGAAGTCCTACCATGGAAAGCACTGTGGCCATCAAATCAAACCAAGGTGAAAGGATCCAAAATGGTTCAGACTTTGTGGGAGGGAAGAATCAAAGACTAGGGTCCAAACGCAAACTCCTATAAGGGCCCAGCAAGAAAGAGAAGGACAGGTAGGTATTTGGCAGCGAGGATGGGGTGGGGGGGCCCTGACACAGCACTCACCCACCCCATCTAAAGAGAAGCCACGGTAGGTAAGTTACTGCCACCCAAGACCACAGGCCAATCTTCCAGGTCACCAAGAGCAACCGTCCCACCCACGATTCTCCACCACATGTGCCATTTTAACTGCTTCAAGCACTTGTCAATACCTGAAATCTTTGTGCTGTTGTTGCTACTGTGTTTACAGTCTGTCTCCTCCCACTGGAAGGCAAGTTCCCTAAGGAGCCAAGAACTGGCCTTCAGTGTTCAACCAGTCACACGCTCATCTATGGACTTGTCAGGACTGAACCATGTGACACAAAATAAATCAAAACGCTTGATCTCTTCACAGTCTTCATAGTCTTTCCCCTTGGCCACCTGCCATGCCCAACACACCCAAGTCTCTCTCCGGCCTGGCCTCTGGAAAGGGTAAGACCTGGGTTCGAATCCTGACTCTGTCAGCCATGCACTAGCTCTTTGTACTACTACTAATAATTCTCAACTGCTGCATCTATAAACATGTACATTACTGGATTTCTGGAGGAATTAAGTGAGTCTTTTTTAAGTTGACTCTGAATGGAATGAGCTTCCCTTGTGTTTCAGCAGTAAAGAATCTGCCTGCCAATGCAGGAGATGCGAGTTTGCTCCCTAGGTTGGGAAGATCCTCTGGAGAAGGAAATGGCAACCCACTCAGTATTCTTGTCTGGGAAATCTCATGGACAGAGAAGCCTGAGGGGCTACAGTCCATGGGGTTGCACCAAAAATTGGACACACCTTGGCAACAAGAACAACGTGAATGTAATAATAACACCTGTTTCTTTTAAATTTCCCACAGGTGGATTTCCCCTTCTCACACTCACCTCACTGCCTCCCCACGGCCAAAGCTGCTGACTGTGGGCCCCTCTCCACCTCTCCCTTCTCTCCATCTCCCGAAAACTTGTCTCCTAGTTGGTCTTTAGGGCCAGCTCCATCATTTCTTCCCGGCTGAGGTTTTCTCTGACTTTCCTGAGTCCCTGCAGCCCTTTCTTCCTACAATTAGCAATACTCTGACAGGAACCACACATAACACCACCAGCTGCCTTGTTGCTGATGTCCAGCAAGTCAAGCAAAGGGAGGGACTGAGTAGTTCTCTTCCTCGCTTTTCCCAGAGTCTAGCACAGGGCCTCATTCAAAACAGGCATTAACCAAATGGAACTGAACACCTCACAGATGTAAATCTGATTGACTGGAAACTATATGAGTGGACACCTTGGGCTCCACCATTGAGAATTAACCAGTTGCAATGACAAAATCTCCCACACAGTCAGCTCATGATTATCCACACTAACGGTGAGTGACAGGGATAGGAATAATCTAAGAACTGTTAATACAAATATTCTCATAATTTTAGGTAATGTAAGTGCAATTTATGCAGTGCTAATAACTCGAGACCAAAATTCTGTCTCTGGCTGCTCTGTCACAGTGCCAAAAATACTTAACAGTAATTTCAGCCTCTTTTGAATGTCAATTTAATTATAACATGAAATTTCACAGAAAGCACTGCACTCTTTCTAACACAGGAGTGTTCAACCATTAGTTCATTAAACAGATATTTACTGACAGCCTATTATATGCCAGGCATTATAAGCAAAACCATTACAGGCCTGAATTCTATGTATTACAATTTTGTAATGACTGCTTAGGAAGACCTAGACCACTGAGGCCAATACCAAAGTCCGTTTTACCAAATAACCTAGTAGTGGTCACACTATCAGTTCTGAGGACACTGTATTTCTTTCCCTTGTCCCACCTCCAGAGCAGTGGAGCAGCTGGCTTCTGGGTGGTTAAGAAATGTGGAACCAGCCTTGTCCTGAAGCAGAGTAGGCAGTAACAATAACCATGGAGATCTAAATACACTTAAACCTTTCTATTCACCCTGGGGTGGTGGGAATAGGTGTGACAAAAAAACAACTTTTGTTTTTCTGGGTTACTGCTAGGGCATTTTACAGAATGAAAATCCTGCTCACACCCAGGGTCTGGACATTTAGATAAAAATTTGACTTTGGGATTCCCACCAAAAGTCCCTCTTTGCTTTCCCCAGATGCCTTCAAAATAATCACTTAGTGACTAAGACTCAGCACTTTCAAGCACAGGGGGCCTGCGGTCAATTCCTGGTCAAGGAACTAGATCCCACATGCCTCAGCTAAGACTTGGTGCAGCCAAATGAAAAAATATTAAAATAATAATAATAACCACTTAGAGGTAAGCCTGGGAAGAGTTAGTGACCTCTGACTCAACCACCTTATAAGTGATAGGTGTTTGCCACCCTCTCTATCTTTTGTTCACTGGTGACCTGGGACAATGGACTCTCCTTCCTCACCTCCTTCTCAGTCACTGCCCCACAACCCTTTCTAGGATCTGTAAGTAATAATCTTGTAACTCTACTTCCTTTGCACAGATATACTGAAACTGTGCTTTCAATCCAAATGACTCAATTGATTACACTTCCCCAAAGTGGGAACCTGGATGCTGAGGGAGTTACTAGCCAACCCATGTGGGTGGCTTGAGCCCCCTCATTGAACAGGTCATAATGTTCTTAATTCAATACACCAGCTCCAACCCCTCAATACAGTAATGAGGGTCACTGCGTGTGTGCGTGCTAATTCACTTTAGTAGTGTCTGACTCTTTGCGACCCTATGGACCGTAGCCCACCAGGCTCCTCTGCCCTTGGGATTCTCCAGGCAAGAATACTGGGGTGGGGTGTCATGCCCTCCTCCGGAGGACATTCCTGAGTTGGTGGCTCAGACAGTAAAGAATTTGCCTGCAATGTGGGAGACCCAGGTTCGATCCCTGGGTTAGGAAGATTCCCCTGGAGAAGAACATGGCATCCCACTCCAATATTCTTGCCTGGAGAATCCCAAGGACAGAGGAGCCCAGTGAGCAGCAGTCCATACAGTTGCAAGGAGTCAGACATGGCTGAGCAACTAACACTTTCAACACAGTAGGGAAGGTAACAAAAAACTGAGCCAAGGAGATGACTTTCATCTTCCCCCAGACCCTGTGCTGTCCATAATGTACCTGTTCCATCCCTTCCCAACTGCAAGAGAAAAGAATCCTAAAAAAGTAGGATTCAAGGCAAGTATTATGACTAAAGGCAAGTTTGAGGAAAGATTTGAAGGGGAGCAGAATATACTATCCCAAAATATGCCTCTTTGGCATAAACATTATTTTAAGCTGGTTATTTTTAAGAAACAGCAGACACAGGAGAAGCTCTGTAAACCAAGCAGAAGTTACTCTTTGGTAAGAGACATTTACATGTATAAGAAATCTCTATTTATAAGGTGTTTCCCTCTCCATACCGGAAAGAAGAGGATGCTCAAAGCCGCCAGAAACACTTAATCAGCATAAAAGGCAACGATTTAAATCTGCATACAATCTTACCCTCGTTTACTGTGCTTTTCCTAACAGCCTCCCATCAGTGGCTCCCCAGTTCCCTTTCAGCAGGACAGTTATTTAAGCTGATGGCTGGGCCATTTCAAAGTTACTCGGTTTTCTTTGCTCTCTCTCATGCACACAGAAGACATACACATTATTAAACACAACTATTAAGTATTGATATCATAGTGTCATGGTGTTAAACTTCTATTTTTCTCCTATTAACCTGTATTTAATTACAGGGTGTGTCTCAGCCAAGAATCTTGAAAAGTAGGAGAAAAATTCCTTTTCTTCTTCCACAGATTCATTAACTTTCTCAGAAACAGCTCTCATAGGATTATCTATTAATTAATTTATTTATTTATTTATCTAAATGGATTCTTTTCCTTTTCAAATGTATATTTTATCAATAAACTGAATGAATGGTTGATAAAATGCTTGTGTTTAGTAATCATAAATTCCATTTATGCTTATAAAAGTCTCTACAAGTAAAGAAAAGTCTTGATAACACAGCAATACTATGTTTCCAGTTCAGACCCTATTACTTCCACATGGTGGTAAACTACCTTCCTAGTCAGTAAGAAAAAAATTACAATAAATCATCAGAAAATAATGTTGTCTCTAAAAACACTTGAATTTGGGTAAGCTCCAAAAGTCAAGGAATATTACTACTTAGGTCTGAGGTAACCAAGTTTCCAGTCCGCCCTGAGCCATCTAGGTTTATGCCCAATTATCCTGGCATAATTATGAGGTGCCCTATTTTCACTCTCAAAAAATGTCACAGTTTGGACGGTGAGTTACACAAAGCCCTATCTAGAAATAAAAAGATTCCTAAACAATCTTTGACAGAGAAAAGTTTAAGATTTTCAAAAACACTAGTGTTCACAGCAGTGCTTTGCACAGTCTGCTTTTAAACTTATTGATTTTGAAAGAGTTAACATTTTAACTTTCACAGCTGTAAAGTAGTAGTGCCTGGTCAACTCTGAATATTTAGGAAGTAAATACGGAGCTCTGCCTTGCAATCTATATCTGGAAATCTCCCTCTCCACCTCTAACCCCCAATCTAGGGACCCAGGAGAATGGCACAGTGATTCAGCATTTCTAAGACATTCATTAAAATGTGCTTGAGTGCAATGAAATCAGGGGAGAAAAAAAGGTGCAAAATACACAGATATTAAAATCAAAACTTCTTTTATAAAAGCAAAAATAAGGAAATTGTATACTTTCTCTCTTACTGAAGCATCTGGAAAGCTGCTGAATTGACATGCATCTCCCATCACTACGTTAGGTAAGTCAGCCAAAGATCTAGCAGAAAGCATATGGAACACTGTTCGTCAACGAGTTCGAGAGAAGCTTCAAAACAGAAGCACAGGGTAAATAACAGGACACAAAGGGAAATTTCAGTGAAACCACCATACAGGAAGAACACTGCTTACACCTGTCCAAGAGCACTGTTTGGAATCTTGCTGATCTCATTTCTGCATCTCCTAGAAGACAGACCATGTCTTATTCATCCTTGTTCTCCTTATCTCTTATCTCTGAATCTTTAGCATACTAGTTTGCACATGAGAACAGTGCAACAAATACTTGTTGAGTCAAACTAATAAGTAGAAAAATGTTTTCAAATGTAATTTTTGCATAAACATTTGTTTTAAAGATAGAAGAAACTCAACCACTAAGGGCGATAGAAATAGAGGTAACATCCTTCCAAAAGCAAGTGTGTGCTCCACAGTGAGAAATCTCCTCCTCTGCATGTGTACATGAGTGCATGCATGCTAGTTGCTTCAGTCATGTTCGACTCTTTGTGACCCTATGGACCCTACGGAGCCTGCTAAGTTTCTCTGTCCATGGGATTCTCCAGGCAAGAATACTGGAGCAGGTTGCCATGCCCTCCTCCAGGGGATCTTCCCAACCCAGGGTTAGAACTTACATCTCTTCGTCTCCTGCATTGGCAGGTGGGTTCTTTACCACTAGCGCCATCTGGGAAACCCATTCCTCTATATGAGTGGTGGGTAAAGTTTTAACAACCTCATTATCATAAAACTTATGATATATTGTAGTCAAACCAAGTCCCACCAAACAAAGCAATCACATAACATTAGGCTAGAAGACAGGAGTCAGCCATAGCCAACAATACCTGAGTTGTTAAAAAAAAAAAAAAAGTTCCCCTAAAGTTTCCTCCGTCTCAACTCAAGAGAACTTCTTTAAAATAGACTTTCAGGCCATTTTTTTTCTTCCTCCAGCACCCTATGCAAAAGGCACTGGTGAGTTTGAGAACTTGTCACCAAACTATAGAAGATCTTATTAATTAGTAGGAAAACCATAAAATTGGCCTCAGTGTCTTTCTCAAGAGGAACTTTTTCTTCCTTGAAGACTCGCCCACTCCTCCTACCAACAAGACAAATGGGTAGACAAGATCCAGTAGTCAACCCATCAAGTTACATACAAGCAGTTGGGAAAAGGGCTGTGAGTATGGAGACCCCTGCACCTCAGCTAAGGTGGGGAGCAGCCACTTCACAACGTGAAGCAAAGTTAACTTCTCCAATAACATCTTATATGAAGGAAGCATTTTCTCAGAAACCTGACCTGTAAATATTAAATATTCAGGCCCCTTGAATTTTATATTGGTGGTTTTACAGTTATGGAAAGTCATCTGATGGCCTTAAATGTCTAACTCCTCATTTGGAAAATGGGAATAAATACTGTTACCTAAATTTTAGAAAACTAAGGAAAGTAATGATGCAAACCATCTACTTTCCTTAAGTTCCAGATATTTAGAAAATGATTGCTCTTCTCAACGAACAAGTATAATCTGTAGGTGTTCAGAACCACTTCCCCCAAAATGTGTCACTTTTGCATCAGGATTATTTTGAGCTAAAGGTACAATCAAGACCCTGCAAGTTCAAGAGAAGCTACTGCTCCTCCCTTAACAACTCAGAAGAATTTAAATTGAGGATTTTTCCCAGAAAAGTTTTATTACCAGAGATAAATTTTAGCTAAGTGGCCCCATCTATATGTCCAGCAAACATCTAATTACCAACCATCCACTCTTTTTATCATCTTATGAATGACTCTCCTGTCCCTGGAAGCTCCAGGGCCCTGTGCCATTCCTTAGCTTAAGATGGTACATATGCCTCATTTTATCTTTCAGTCTCTGACCCTCTCAGGTATGCAGGGGCCTCGGACCCTCACATGTATACGTATGAAAGTAAATTTCATTTTCTCTTGTTAATCTAACTCATGTCAATTTAATATTTGGACCACCTAGAAGAACCTAGAAAGCTAGAAGAAAATTTTCTTCCTCCCTGACAAGTCCAAAGTAAAATATTTAACACAGAAACTCTATTTTCTGTTACCAATAAAGAAAAAGGCACTGATAATTACAGAAATCTGCTTGGGGTCCAAAATACTATTAACTCAAATAGTGACTAGTAAGCAGGGGAAAAAAAAAGGTCCCTTAAACTCTTTGGATATTATGCACCTTCATCTTCCACTGAATGCTTTTTTTAAAAAAATCAGTGACACTTTCTGAACTGAAGTAAAGCAACTGCTCACAATGAACAAGACAGATAGAAAGTCTTGAAAGAACTGGTCTCTGAGTTATATAAATTGTTTGTTTATATTCACCATAATCCTTCAATATGTCATATTATTTACCTACTGAAAATATAACCGAAAGAAAAAAAGTATTGACTAACTAAAGAAAGAGGTTGTTTAAACTTAATGACTCGATTTCTAAGTGAGTGTAGATGCGGAATCTATGGCCCAACAGCTTCTTATAGCAATTTTCTGGGTGCAGACTGAAAGCAGTTTTCATCATGGAGGTAGAACACTGCACCCTTACATAAAGCCTCACAGATAGAAGTCAGGACTATCAACATAGTGGTTTAACTACTGTTCAGTGTTCAAAGCACCTACAAGAAAAATGGACCACATTTCAGCTGTTAAACTTATAAGGCCTTAAGAAAATTCCAATTCCAGTTTAGAGTCAGCAAGGAAAGAGAAACAGCAACCCTATCCAAGTAGATTCCAGGTGAAATCCCTTCAGCTTCTCCCCTATCATTAATTAGTTTCCTAATAAAATGCTGCAGTAAAATTTGTAAAATCAGATTCTGGCAGAAAATCAAACCAAAGGACAACTCTTCACAGCAGCCACTGTTGCATTCCCAGTCCCTGCCTACCTTGTTATGTTTTTGCTGGTGTCTTGCCTTTGTGTCAAGAACATGGTAAGGGCTCTCCGAGTCTTGGTTGATGTAATATATGAGTCTTGAAGGCAGGGTGATTTCTTTCTGCACTGCATGGCTGGAACTGCTATTACTGCTGCTATTCTGTTGCAATGTGTTGTTCTTATCTGCCAGGACTCCCAATTTTTTTTCTGCAGTTTCATTCCAATACGGAGCTGGGGTGGAGGGAAGGACACAAACAGAGACAAACACACAAGTACCCTATCAATACATAAGTACCACAATGCATTTTTTCCATTAATTGCAAAAACAAACTTTTCTACTTAAAAGCATGTGAGGAGTAGAGACACAGGAAAGCAAGTTATTGCCACAATGAAATGGCCTGGATAGGTTAATAGCCAATCAGGCATATACAACAATGTACTGTTTATAGTCTTAAATCTATATGTCTAAATATGGGGGTGGGCGAGAATGGACTTGAAGGTAGGGTCATTAAACAAACATGCTCAGTGGTTCTTGACCCTCATCTCCAGCCTTTCGGCTTCTGCAGAAGCTCAATGGGACTCCGACTAGCAGTATCCCACCTGAGAGCTAAGAACACTCCTAAGATAACTTGAGTGTTGAATTCATGAACACTGAATGTTAATTGATTCGTTAAAAAAATGGACAATTCCTTTTTCTTTTAACTTTGAGATGAGAAAAAATCCTTTGCCAGAGAGGGATGCAGAGGCTGGCCGCTTTCCAATTTCATTTTCCTGCTACGGCCAGGTTTCTGCTCTCACTGATTTTCCGTCATCAATGTAGTGAACATTACATTATCTTAATTGTTCATGATAATAAGCATTTTGAGAAATCACAAGCCAAAGGTTTAGAGCCCCGGTTTCCCTCCCCCACCTATAATTCCAACAGCAGTGAATAAACCCACTAGGCAATCTAAAAAGATACATTAGCACTGTTCTCATCACATCTTCCCGCATTCGCGTTCAGGCTCCACCACCCAAGAAAAAAAAACTTGCTCCCTCGCTGCATCTCCCGTCCACCGGTCTCCCCAAGTTGCACAGAAATCAATTAGAGACCCCGCATCCAGTAAATATCTTCCGGCAGTCATTTAGTGACTGCAACAAAAAATGGACTTCAAAAAGTGAACTGGAGTGAACGCGGGTTTGAGAATGAGAGAGGTGGACAGGCAGGGAGGCTTGGAAAGGCCGAGCCCTGGACGTGTCCGGAGCGCACGGTCCCGCGCGCCCTTCGCTTTCTTCTGCAGGGCCCGTTGGGCAAGGCAATGCAAAGGGCACCGGGGCCATACCCACCGCTGGGTGCAGCAGCCCCCCAGGCGCGGGGCCGGGACGAGGCGGCGAGCGGAGGCAGCAGGAAAAGGACGAGGAGCAGGCGGCAGGGAGGCGCGCGGGCCAGGGCGCGGATGGGCGCCGGGGCGGCGGAGGCGCCGCGGGGGCCGCTGGAGGCTCGGGCAAGGCTGCAGCCCGCCGGGGGGGGCCGCCGGGAGCTGCTGCCGGGTGGCTTCATGGCTCATAGCTCCCGGGCGCCGCTTGGTGTGGCCAGCAAGAGCGCGGGTCTAGGCTGCAGGGGAGGCTGCGGGCGGAGCCGGTCACGCCGGCTCGTCGCGCATGGTGCGGCCGCGGACAGGGGTCGAGGCTAGGGGCTGGGCGGCGCCCCCTCCCTCCTCGCCTCTCAGCCCCTCCCCGGGCGGCCGCGGAAGAGTCCGGGGGTTCCCAGTCGCTCCGCCAACTTGGAGCCTCCCCAGATGCTCCGCCCTCCCTGCGGCGGGCGCGGCAGCTCCAGCGACTGCGGGGGCTGAGGATGCTGAGGCTGCGCGCGGACGCGAGTGGCGCGGGCGTGCTCCCCGCCCTCGAGAGCGCGCCCGAGCGCGGCTCCGCGTCCCGATGCTGATGCTGATGCTGATGCTGTTCCCTGGCACGGGACGCACTGCGCATGCTTTATTTTGGAAGAAAAAGAAGAGATGGGGGGAAAACGGCAGCAGAGTGATGCAGCATCAGAGGTGATGGTGGCACCTCCAGAGGTGGGGGCGGGGGAGAGAGGACGCTGGTAGTCAGGGATTAGCCAGAGGGATAAAAAGAAGAGTGTGAGGATTTCCAGGGCCAAAGGATATGGAGGAAACAACCACCCAGAGAAATCGACCTGCCTTTTCCACCGCCCCAACCTTACATACCCGCTCCTAGTCCAACCCCCTCCTTCTAGTGTAAAACTTAGGCCAAGCCTTTCCTTCTCAATCCTTTATTTATTTCCTTCCTGCAAATATATGTAAGGGATTGCAGCCGGGAAGGTAAAAATAGCGCAGCTCCTCATTTAGCTCGCCGGCAGCGCCGGGGAACTAAGACTGGGAAGCACGCTGGTGCGTAGCGGGCTGGCTGGCCCGAGGATGCCTAGAGGCCTTGCAGAGTCAGACCTCGGGTACAGGGATCCCCCAGCTGGGCCCTCCGCCCTGGCCTCTGTCGCCCGACTAGTGCCCAGGGGCTTTGTGGAAAGCAGAAGGAGCTCAAAAGTTCAGAAAGGATGGCTGGACGTACTGGAGAAGGATTTAGAAATTCTGGCGGGGAATAAATACGGAGATTAGAAACCGAGCGTGTGGCAGCTATCTTGGGAAATCTAGCATTTGTCAACCCTGTGGGTGGGCATGCATCGGAGAGGACGCATTTCAGATTTTGAGATCTGAAATGACTTCTGAGAGAAAAAGAGATTTCTCTCTCACCGCTGTAAAAAATACGGAGGAAAAAATAAATGCCTGAATTGAATGGATTAGCAGCCACTGGTTTCCGGTTAGGGCCTGTGGCAGATTTCGGCTCCCAGCTCCCATAATACAAGCACTCATTTATTCCCCCTCCCGATGACAGTCTGAGTAATAACAATAGTGTTTTTCTCCGTTATGTGTGTTTTAAATGGAGATAATAACATCTACTTTGGGGGATCAAGAATTCCACAATTTTGAAAAAAAAAATGTATAAAATAGATTTTATTTTTTAAAAAACTGATGTGTTAGGGTTAGTTGGAAGCCACTGTATAGCACAGGGAGTTCCACTCAGTACTCTCTGTTGACCTAGAGGGGTGGGATGGGGGAGTAGCGGGAGGCTCAAGAGGGAAGGGATTTATGTATACATATAGCTGATTCATGTCCTACAGCAGAAACTAAAACAACATTGTAAAGCAATTATACTCCAAGTAAAATAATAATCATAAAAGAAAAGATGTGGGTATATTGCACCATGCAGGACTCTGTTGTTAGCTGTCTTCTCCACTTTCACTTAAAAGAGAGGGAATAAAAAAAAAATGTATAAAATAGATTTTATTTTTTAAAAAACTGATGTGTTAGGGTTAGTTGGAAGCCACTGTATAGCACAGGGAGTTCCACTCAGTACTCTCTGTTGACCTAGAGGGGTGGGATGGGGGAGTAGCGGGAGGCTCAAGAGGGAAGGGATTTATGTATACATATAGCTGATTCATGTCCTACAGCAGAAACTAAAACAACATTGTAAAGCAATTATACTCCAAGTAAAATAATAATCATAAAAGAAAAGATGTGGGTATATTGCACCATGCAGGACTCTGTTGTTAGCTGTCTTCTCCACTTTCACTTAAAAGAGAGGGAAGAGGGGGAAAAAGAGAGATGAGACACACCCACAGAGACCAGAGATCTCAGAACTGTTAGAGAATTAAACACTAATATTAGCTCTTCCTCTCTGTATCAGAGGTAGGATAATTTGTTATCACACATTTATTAATGTGAACTTGTAATTGATGCTACCTCCCCCGAATGTGGGCAGCAACAGTTTTCCTTTTGACTCAATTTGTGTCCCTAGAACCTAGCATGGTGCTTGTGGCACAGAGAAGGCTCTCAGAAAATGTCATGAATGACTAGACCAGCCGGTGGTGCCCATAGCAGGAGTCACATGGGGCAAGCTGATGAAACACACTCAAAACCCCACAGTTCCTACTTGCAGCCCAGTACTCTTGGGGATATCCTCCTCAAGACTAGCAGGTCATGACCAGGTTTTCCCAATTTATATTTGATATATCAATATAATCCTGGAAAAGGGTTTGGGCCAAAGGAGGTAGATAAGGAATGAGAAGGAAAAAGGAAATGAAGACAATGGATGCCCAGATGCAAAGTTCTTTAAAAGCTATCTCTTGCAATCGAGTGACAACCTCTCAAAGCCTCTTCCAATAAGTAAAGCCATGAATCACCCTGGATCAACTGCACACCCACCTGTCAGCAGACACCATCCCACAGACTTGAGAAACGGAATAAGGACTGAATTCCATTTCTAGTAAGAAGCAGGAGTGTTTGCAAAAAGAAAAAAAGAAGATGTTGTCTTTTGCACTATAATCCAAAAACTGCATTTATTTACAGAACTTTACCGTTTATAGACTTGACTGGAGACAAGATAACGTATCAGTAAATGAAACTGAGTCAGAGAAGGAATAAGTCACTCAGAAAAAATGTCCCAGGAGTTTGACCTTTAAACTATATCTTTAAGGGAAGGTTAAAAACAGAATCAAGATTCTTTAAGTGGTTAATTTGTTTAATTTAGCAATATCCTCACTAGGTAGTTTGGAAGTTTTATCATTAGAGAGTTTAGTTCTAAACAGTCTCCTCTGCTCTCATAATGTTTAGTAATTGTATTCATCACCACCCACTGCTTTGCTCTATATTCATGTCTGTGCATATCATCTTTCCTCTGTCAAAAAACACTGAGACCTAGGCTGCCTCTCAGTCATCCCTGAACTGCAGAGCCTAGATAGCACCCAGAATAGGGTCAACACTTGATAACTGTGTATTGGGTAGAGGAGGCTCTCACAGGTAGGAGGGAGGGATTCAGTAAGCTGAACTGGAATGAAGGGAGAAATGTACCAGAAGTTTGAATGCTGTAATAACTCTGATTGGGCTTCTCAGGAGGCACAGTGAAAAAGAATCCACCTGCCACTGCAGGAGATGCAGGATGCAGGTTCCATCTCTGAGCTGGGACAATCCCCTGGAGAAGGAAGCAGCAAGCCACTCCAGTATTCTTGCCTGGAAAATCCCATGGAGAGAGGAGCCCAGCAGGCTACAGTCCACGGGTCACAGAGTCAGGCATGACTTACCAACTCAGCATGCAGTAGCTCTAGTTAGACATGTGTGCTGGACCCCAAGAGCAGCCGGCACCACTGGAGGGGACTGGTCAGTTTGGTACATGGGGAAAACTGCTGCAGTTATAGGGGAAGGCAAGCAGCCAGAAGGTCCACGGGAAGAAAATTGCAGCAAGCAATATGGATACTAAATGAACAGGATGAAAGATGTGTGCAAGCAGTGTCCACGAAAGATAGCTGTGCTGCTCCCCAAAAGTGGTGCAGCTAGGCTGGTGAGGGAAGATGCCCAAAGTCCTCTGTCTGCTATCGTATGCAGCAGGGGCCAGAACCAGACCTGCCTTGAAACCAGCGAGCAAACTGGGCCTGCACAGGAGCAAGTAAAAGGGTAGAAATATTCTATTTGGAAGGCATCTGTCTCTACAGGGCTGAGATTCTAGTGGAGAAGGCAGGGGAAAAAAAAAGATCACAGAAGAGGGGTCTTGGAAGATGAAAGCAGGTGAAAAAGTAGGGCAATGCAGCAAAGCAAATTCACAAGAGCAATTAGAATGGAAAAGTCATTTGACCAAGAAGCCAAGGTCAAAGACAGCGGGTGGCACATTGGTGGCTGGTGATGATGTTGAGGAGCGGTCTGGGGGAGGGAGAGCAAAGAAGCAAACAAGGGCCAAAGGGTGGCAGCTCTGATTAAAGAGCCGAGAGTTCTGTTACAGCGTCTGCTACAGGAGGTTTCTCATTCTCTTTTTAGACTGGCTGTGAAGACTGATTTTACAAGTGAGAATTAATGCTTCCAAGGGAAGAAGTGTGATGAGAAAAACAACTTTTTGTTTTTCTGACTTGCTGCCTAGGCATTTGACAGTATGAAAACCCTGCTCACGCCAGAGTCAACATTTAGATGAGGACTCGACCTTCAGATTCCCATCTTAAGGTAGCATTTGCTTTCTCCCCTGTACCTCTTCAAGTAACCACCTAGGGTTAAGCCAGAAAAAAGTCAGTGACCTCTGCCCCAACCACCTTATAAGGGTCAGATGCTTGCCACACTCTCTATCTCCTGCTCATTGGTGACCTGAGACAGAGGACTGCCCTTTCTCCAGCTCATTACTCCCACCACTCCCCCAGCTTCTGGGATCTGTAAGTAATAAATCTTGTCTCTCTGCTTCCTTTGTATGGGTTTATTGAAACTGTGCCTTCAATCCAACTGACTTAATTGATTACACTTTCCCAAAGTGGGAGCTCAGATAACTGAGAGAGAAACTAGCCTGCCCCTGTGAGAGGCTTGTGCCCCTCACCATTCAGCAGGTCATAATCTGCATGTTCTTAGCTCAATCCCCCAGCTCCAGCCTCTCAAAACAAGACAATGTACTTCTTGGTAAAAGCCAAAGATGGGTGAGCTCTTTATTGGTACTTTCCACATGGTTCTGGGGTCAACGAGCACTTTCTCTAGAGTTTCATATAGTAAATATTTTAGGCCCTGTGTGCCAATGGTTTCTGATGCATATTCTCAGTATTTTTAATAACCCTTTAAAAATGTAAAAAGCATGCAGCCTACAGGCCCTAGTTTGCCAACTTATCGTTTTTAACTACATATATATATATGAATTCAGGTTAAATTTTTGCATCAACTGCATTAATATCTTTGTGAGCAGAAAACATGTGCAACAGTACACATGGCTCTAACTCCAAAAGAACTAGCTGTTCCTTGAACTTTACGATTTGTTTAATCAGCATGTAATTGCTTAATTTTTAATAGACATTCAACAGTTGAAGGGATTCCTAAAGAAAGAAGCATTCTTACATTTTGAGATCATTCCCAGGCTTAGAAAACAGAGGGAAATGTCAGAAATCATTTGCCAAAAGAATACAGTTACAGAAAACATCCCAGACTTTGTTTGGTTTTGCCAAGATGCATTTTCTGGTGAGCAGAGAGATGCTGAATGAAGGTTCCAGCAGTGACAAGTCAGAGGATGGACTAACACACGCAGTGACAGCCCTTCCTGGAGGCTGTCACCATAGGTGTCCTGAGTATGTGTTCGTCAAACTCAACCCTGAAGAGTAGCTCCAAGGCAGCAAGTACACAGCTGCGTAGGCAGCCTACAAATTCATGAAAAATAAGTCTGCAAGTCTGTACTAAATACACTTGCTCACTCTGAGGGACAGACCACAGTGGGCCGATTTCAGAAGTCAAGGTGTAACTTACTCTAACTCTACTGGGAAAAGTAAAAGTATTTATTACCAAAACTGCAATGGTCACAGACATATTTCTAAAGGAATAGTTGAACTGACATAAATGTATCCAAGTGTCAAAACATGAATATATCTAAATAAAGATAACCATTGGGAACACATAAAATTTAATTCTTAGAGGATGTTATTTATACTAAATGAAGGTTAAGTATGAATTCCTGACAGAATAAGATACAGCTTTAAAACAGTTGACTTCTCTCCCCATTACACGAACGTTTGACTAGTTTATCCCAGTTTGCTGCACTTACAAGCTGTAGTAAAAGGGATAAACAAACGTGTCATGATGATTTGTGGTGATGATCAATGCTGTGCAAAACTTGGAAGAATTGTGTTTATTGGTAATAATCACTGAGGCCACACGTCACTATTAAACTCTCTCTGGGTCACAGAGCAACTCTTCGAGTTTCTGCAGTAGTAAATTGCCAAGTACTGACTAGGGAAGGAGCTCCTCAACTATCAATACTTTTAGAGACTGTAAGTGAATTTTATCTGAAAGGGTAGAATCGCACCAACAGAATTAATGTACTAAAGCTAATCCCTACATTTACATAATAATAATACTTAAGCTCTTTAATAACATTTGCCTTAATACTTACTGTGCATTTACACATCACAAAGTGCTTTCACATGGTGCACACTCATGGTCAGTAGTGTCTGGCTCTTTTTCAACCCCATGGACTGTAGCCTGCCAGGCTCCTCTGCCCATGGAATTTCCCAAGCAACAATACTGGAGTGGGTTGCTATTTCCTTCTCCAGGCGATCAAACCCGTGTTGCGTCTCCTGCATTGGCAGGCGAATTCTTTATCACTATGCTACCTGGGAAGCCTTAAAGTGCTTTTCTCTATTTTATTTTATTTGATCTTCAATTCTGTCACAGAGAGGACAGTAATTACTATTCTTTTTAGGGGTTCCATCTTGGATGCAAGGACATTAAGGACCCCTGGTTTTTGCAGTGATCCTCAATCCTGCCTTTCCATTCTAGTCACCTAGAAAGCTTTAACAACCTTTTGATGGCTAAGTATTTAGAACCTTCATGAACGGAGTCTAACATCAGTGTTTTAAACTTTCTCCCAGTTTAACTGAATGTGAAGCAGAGTTAATATATACTGAGAAGAGGGATTTCCCAAGATCACACATCAGAACAAGATTAACACATCAGAACTCAAGTTGGAACCCTGAATTCAAGTCCTGCACTGTTCCCAAGGTCTTCTTCCCTATTTCTGCTTTTATAACAAGTTTACCCTGAACAAGGAAAGTTTAAAAAATTAACTTAGAGCAATTCTGCAGGATTTAAGAAAATACAGAATTAGCATTTGAGCTGGAAGTTATCTTTGAAGACATATAGGATTTCATACCCATTGTTGTGGAAACAAAGACGTAGAGCTTAAGGTTGTTACCCAAGATCACATCAATCTGTGGCAGAATTGGGGCTGGATTCAGAGTTCCTCTTTCCAGGCTTTCCAGTACATTCCATTGTACTTTGTAGTTTGCTTTAAAAAATTGACTTGCAAAAGTCTTGGTCAGTCTGCAATGTAACTCATTTTTAGTCTTCCACTCGACATTCTTGTGTAAAGATAAAGAAAGATAGAGCTATGAGGTCTGGGCTCAACAGCATCAGTTCCACTAAGCCCAGTTCAACAGCATGGAAACACAATACAGTCTTGTATAGCAGCATGGAGGCAGCTCAATATAAGAGGGGTGGAAACTATGGGGCAAGGTCCCACACATCTTTAGAGGTAATCTGTCGAAATACAATACCTATTTTTCTCCTATTTCTCTTGTCTTTTGTCTCAAATATTTCCAAGGGACAATTTTCTCATCCAATGAGTTTCTTGTAATACCCTCAGTATATTTTAAGAATTCAACAACTGTAACTTCTTAAATCATGGTTTAGGTAGTACCAAATTTGGTGAAACAGTGGAAACAGTGTCAGACTTTATTTTGGGGGGCTCCAAAATCACTGCAGATGGTGAATGCAGCCATGAAATTAAAAGACGCTTACTCCTTGGAAGAAAAGTTATGACCAACCTAGATAGTATATTCGGGCTTCCCTGGTGGCTCAGAGGTTAAAGTGTCTGCCTCCAATGCGGGAGATCTAGGTTCAATCCCTGGGTGGGGAAGATCCCCTGGAGAAGGAAATGGCAACCCACTCCAGTAGTCTTGCCTGGAGAATCCCATGGACGGAGGAGCCTGGAAGGCTGCAGTCCACAGGGTCGCAAAGAGTCGGACACGACTGAGCGACTTCACCTACCTACCTACTAGATAGTATATTCAAAAGCAGAGACATTACTTTGCCGACTAAGGTCCATCTAGTCAAGGCTATAGTTTTTCCAGTATTCATGTATGGATGTGAGAGTTGGACTGTGAAGAAGGCTGAGCGCAGAAGAGTTGATGCTTTTGAACTGTGGTGTTGGAGAAGACTCTTGAGAGTCCCTTGGACTACAAGGAGATCCAACCAGTCCATTCTGAAGGAGACCAACCCTGGGATTTCTTTGGAAGGAATGATGCTAAAGCTGAAACTCCAGTACTTTGGCCACCTCATGCGAAGAGTTGACTCATTGGAAAAGACTTTGATGCTGGGAGGGATTGGGGGCAGGAGGAGAAGGGGATGGCAGAGGATGAGATGGCTGGATGGCATCACTGACTCGATGGATGTGAGTCTGAGTGAACTCCGGGAGTTGGTGATGGACAGGGAGGCCTGGCGTGCTGTGATTCATGGGATCTCAAAGAGTAGGACAGGACTGAGTGACTGAACTGAACTGAACTTTGGTGAGAAACCAAAAAAGAACACATATAATAACAACAAAAATAAAATATTGCACGCATGCTCAGTTGTATACAACTCTTTGTGACCCTATGGAATGTAGCCCACCAGGTTCCTTGCTCATGGGACTCTCCAGGCAATAATACTGGACTGGGTTGTCATTTCCTCCTCCAGGGAATCTTCCTGACCCAGGGATTGAACTCACTTCTCTGGCGTTTCCTGCATTGCAGATGGACTCTTTACCACTGAACCACCTGATAAGCCTCCAAAATAAAATAATAACAATAATAACAAAGAGAAATTTTTATGCAGCACCTAAGATGTGCTAGATACTGTGTTAAGCACTTTAACTGGATGATCTCGTTAAGTCTTCATGCAATTCTACAAAGAGCTACTGTTCTTACTCCCATTTTGACTGATTAGAGAACTGAGGCTTGGGAGAAGTCAAATAATTTATCCAAGGTCATATGACCACTAAGAAGTAAGGCTGGATCAGGAAATGTGTTTGCCTGACTCCAAAGAATAAACTCTCAACCACATCATGGTGAGTCATAAACACTGTCAATTTATCAAGTCTAATCAAATTCACCACAAAATAACTAAAATTCAATCCTCTATCCATTCCACATTTAATCAGAAATTAATTTTGTTTGAAACTGGAGCTGAAAAACACCAATGCTATATAATTTATTTGGCCACAGCCTCAAAACAAACACCTGGAACAGTCGTTTCAAAGGACTTATAGCCCTCTGAAATCATGGCACTTGACTATAAATAGAATTTTTATTTTTATTTTTGTCTGTTTAAAGCCATAAACATACTGATCCACACACAGAATTGTTCTGAATTGTGTTCCTTACTTCACAGTAGAGATTTTTTGAATCTTTATAGCCATTCTATGTAATTATTGTATAATTCCAAAACAAAACCTAGCTACGTCCAGATATTTAGTTTCCTAATTAAAATACCATTCCACAAGAGAGGGCCAAGATCCTCACTAGAGAATTCAACTTATTCTAAATTTCAAATTAACCAACATAGCTACCCATTCAAGTTAGTTTAATTATAATTAGCAACATTTATTAATCTACTCCTATTAAATAATATTAGTTTTTTCCAACACATTAATACACTCAGATTTCTAATGATGTAACAAAGAAAGCTTAAACTCTGATCAGCAGCTATTAAATATTTTTATTCTTTTGTTATTCTGAGGCAAAGGGAATAGCTAACAGCTCCTTAGATCATATAGCGTGCGACATTTGTCACTTACTATATTCTGGCACATGAGTTAAAGCTAAAATAGCTATATTATTTCTGTAAGACTGTCATGGAATTAGACTATTCATGTCACGGACATAGACATAGCTTAGAGATAGAAAACAAGTGATAGAGACAATCACTTCTCTAGAAGGAAACGATAAAACTCTAGGCTTCTCTTGAATCCAATTCTAAGACTTTTTTGTTTGCTATTTTGGTAAATTATCTGAGGGATAGATTGCATGCTGAAGATGCTCTTGCAGAAAACATGAAGTTTTTCCATGTAATAAAATGTTTGGCTGAACTGAGATAAACTATAAACAAAAATTTTTGAAGCTGTGCGAACTGGCCAAAAAAAAAAACTAAGAAAAGATTTTCATTATCAACAAGTAAATTTTGGAAAAAGTAATCTAAACTATTTATATATCAATATAGCTATACATCCCACCTTCAAATATCACAGCACACATAGTGTATTATCCACATCACAGCTGGCAATAACACACATACACACACACACACACACACACACACACACACACCCCTGCACACCAACATGGGAGTTAGACTGTGGAGCTGACTCTCCCTTGAATAAAACAACTTTATTTTAAAATGCCAACAAAGCAATATTGATAACCAAATAGAAAATATGATCAAAATTATACCAAATCTGATGCACAAGTTCTATAAAGCAACAGGGCATGATTCAGGAAAGAGCATTTTAAAAGACCAAGCTGCTGCCAGATGAGAACAACCTGTGAAGATAAGAACCACATCATCTGGAAAGATAAAGAATGAGAAGGAATATTTTCAAAGAATTTAAAAGCATGAACAGTGTAGATAAGGTGAACATAACCATCCAAATCCTAAAATATTTTAATGAAGGTGAAGCATGTGAAATTTGAGAGAGAAATTTTGAGCAGACAAGTAGTCTCACACATGGACCCCTCTTGGGAAATCCCCACTGCTGAAATCATTCTGAGAGTAGGTGCCCATGAATATGTCTATATTTCATGGTCTTGCTCCCTCACCTCAGTGTGGCCAATCAAGTTGTTACCTGAGATTTTAAAAATTAAGACTATTTTTTAGAGCAGTTTCAGATTCACAGCTGGGGCAGCGAGCAGCCCAGAGGAGATACCCGACGTTCAAGGTCAGCAGCAGCAGCGGTGAGAAGATAGCCCACGTCCAAGGTAAGGAGCAGCGGCTGTACTTTGCTGGAACAGCCGTGAAGAGATACCCCACGTTCAAGGTAAGAGAAACTCCATTAAGATGGTAGGCACTGAGAGAGGTTATCAGAGGGCAGACAGACGGAAACCACACTCACAGAAAACTAGCCAATCTAATCACATGGCCCACAGCCTTTTCTAACTCAATGAAACTAAGTCATGCCATGTGGGGCCACCCAAGATGTATGGGTCATGGTGGAGACTTCTGACAAAATGTGGTCCACTGGAGAAGGGAATGGTAAACAACTTCAGTATTCTTGCCTTGAGAACCCCATGAACCGTATAAAAATGCACAAAGGTAGGACACTGAAAGATGAACTCCCCAGGTAAGTAGGTGCCAATATGCTACTGGAGATCAGTGGAGAAATAACTCCAGAAAGAATGAAGGGATGGAGCCAAAGCAAAAACAACATCCAGTTGTGGATGTGATTGGTGATAGAAGAAAGGTCTGATGTTGTAAAGAGCGTATTGCATAGAAATCTGGAATATTAGAACCATGAATCAAGGCAAATTGGAAGTGGTCAAACAGGAGCTGGCAAGAGTGAACATCGATATTCTAGGAATCAACAAACTAAGATGGACTGGATTGGGTGAATTTAACTCAGATGACCATTATATCTACTACTGTGGGGAGGAAAAGGTCAGTTTTCATTCCAATCCCAAAGAAAGGCAATGCCGAAGAATGCTCAAACTACCACACAATTGCATTCATCTCACATGCTGGTAAAGTAATCCTCAAAATTCTCCAAGCCAGGCTTCAGCAATACGTGAACCGTGAACTCCCTGATGTTCAAGCTGGTTTTAGAAAAGACAGATGAACCAGAGCTCAAATTGCCAACATCCTCTGGATCATGGAAAAAGGAAGAGAGTTCCAGAAAAACATCTATTTCTGCTTTATTGACTATGCCAAAGCCTTTGACTGTGTGGATCACAATCAACTGTGGAAAATTCTGAAAGAGATGGGAATACCAGACCACCTGACCTGCCTCTTGAGAAATCTGTATGCAGGTCAGGAAGCAACAGTTAGAACTGGACATAGAAAAACAGACTGGTTCCAAATAGGAAAAGGAGTATGTCAAGGCTGTATATTGTCACCCTGTTTATTTAACTTCTATGCAGAGTACATCATGAGAAACGCTAGACTGGAAGAAACACAAGCTGGAATCAAGATTGCTGAGAGAAATATCAATAACCTCAGATATGCAGATGACACCACCCTTATGGCAGAAAGTGAAGAGGAACTAAAAAGCCTCTTGATGAAAGTGAAAGAGGAGAGTGCAAAAGTTGGTTTAAAGCTAAACATTCAGAAAACGAAGATCATGGCATCTGGTGCCATCACTTCATGGGAAATAGATGGGGAAACAGTGGAAACAGTGTCAGACTTTATTTTGGGGGGCTCCAAAATCACTGCAGATGGTGACTACAGCCATGAAATTAAAAGACGCTTACTTCTTGGAAGAAAAGTTATGACCACCTAGATGGCATATTCAAAAGCAGAGACATTACTTTGCCGAATAAGGTCTGTCTAGTCAAGGCTATGGCTTTTCCTGTGGTCATGTATGGATGTGAGAGATGGACTGTGAAGGAGGCTGAGCGCCGAAGAATTGATGCTTTTGAACTGTGGTGTTGGAGAAGACTCTTGAGAGTCCCTTGGACTGCAAGGTGATCCAACCATTCCATTCTGAAGGAGATCAGCCCTGGGATTTCTTTGGAAGGAATGATGCTAAAGCTGAAACTCCAGTACTTTGGCCACCTCATGCAAAGAGTTGACTCACTGGAAAAGACTCTGATGCTGGGAGGGATTGGGGGCAGGAGGAGAAGGGGATGACCGAGGATGAGACGGCTGGATGGCATCACTGACTCGATGGATGTGAGTCTGAGTGAGCTCCAGGAGTTGGTGATGGACAGGGAGGCCTGGCCTGCTGCGATTCATGGGGTCGCAAAGAGTCAGACACAACTGAGCAACTGAACTGAACTGAACTGAACTGTGGGCAGGAATCCCTTAGAAGAAATGGAGTAGCCATCAAAGTCAACAGAAGAGTCTGAAATGCAGTACTTGGATGTAGTCTCAAAAATGACAGAATGATCTCTGTTCGTTTCCAAGGCAAACCATTCAATATTACGGTAATCCAAGTCTATGCCCCGGCTACTAATGCTGAAAAAGCTGAAGTTGAACGGTTCTATTAAGACCTACAGGACCTTTTAGAACTAACACCCAAAAAAGATGTCCTTTTCATTACAGGAGACTGGGATGAAAAAGTAAGAAATCAAGAAACACCTGGAGTAACAAGCAAATTTGGCCTTGGAGTACAGAATGAAGCAGGGCAAAGGCTCATAGAGTTTTATCAAGAGAACGCACTGGTCATAGCAAACATCTTCTTCCTACAACACAAGAGAAGACTCTACACATGGACATCACCAGATGGCCAACACTGAAATCATACTGATTATATTCTTTGCAGCCAAAGATGGAGAAGGTCTATACAGTCAGCAAAAACAAGGCCAGGAGAGGACTGTGGCTCATATCATGAATTGCTTATTGCAAATTGAAACTTAAATTGAAGAAGTAGGGGAAACTATTAGACCATTCAGGTATGACCTAAATCAAATCCTTAAGTATTATACAGTGGAAGTGAGAAATAGATTTAAGAGACTAGATCTGATACATAGAGTGCCTGATGAACTATGAAATAAGGTTAGTGACATTGTACAGGATATGGGATCAAGAACATCCCCAAGAAAAAGAAATGCAAAAAACCAAAATGACTGTCTGAGGAGGCCTTACAAATAGCTGTGAAAAGAAGAGAAGCGAAAAGCAAGGAAGAAAAGATATACCCATTTGAATGCAGAGTTCCAAAGAATAGCAGGAAGAGATAAAAAAAGCCTTCTCCAGCAATCAATGCAAAGAAACAGGAAAACAACAGAATGGGAAAGACTAGAGATCTCTTCAAGAAAATTAGAGATACCAAGGGACTATTTCATGCAAAGATGGGCTCGACAAAGGACAGAAATAGTATGGAACTAACAGAAGCAGAAGATTTAAGAAGAGGTGGCAAGAATACACAGAAGAACTGTACAAAAAAATATCTTCATGACCCAGATAATCATGATGGAGTGATCACTCACCTAGAGACAGACATCCTGGAATGCGAAGTCAAGTGGGCCTTAGAAAGCATCACTAGGAACAAAGCTAGTGGAGGTGATGGAATTCCAGTTGAGCTATTTCAAATCCTGAAAGATGATGCTGTGAAAGTGCTGCACTCAATATGCCAGCAAATTTGGAAAACTCAGCAGGGGCCACAGGACTGGAAAAGGTTAGTTTTCATTCCAATTCCTAAGAAAGGCAATGCCAACAAATGCTCAAACTACCACACAATTGCACTCATCTCACACACTAGTGAGGTAATGCTGAAAATTCTCCAAGCCAGGCTTCAGCAATATGTAATCCATAAACTTACAGATGTTCAAGCTGGTTTTAGAAAAGGCCAAGGCCTTTAAAAAAGGCCAGAGATCAAATTGCCAACATCTGCAGGATCATCAAAAAAGCAAGAAAATTCCAGAAAAACATCTATTTCTGCTTTATTGATATGTCAAAGCCTTTGACTGTGTGGATCATAACAAACTGGAGAAAATTCTTCAAGAGACGGATACCAGACCACCTGACCTGCCTCTAGAGAATCTGTATGCAGGTCAGGAAGCAACAGTTAGAACTGGACATGGAACAACAGACTGGTTCCATATCGGGAAAGGAGTACATCAAGGCTGTATACTGTCACCCTGCTTATTTAACTTATATGCAGAGTTCAGTTTAGTTCAGTCGCTCAGTTGTGTCCGACTCTTTGCGACCCCATGAGTGGCAGCATGCCAGGCTTCCTTGTTCATCATCAACTCCCGGACTTCACTCAGACTTACGTCCATCGCATCAGTGATGCCATCCAGCCATCTCATCCTCGGTTGTCCCCTTCTCCTTCTGCCCCCAATCCCTCCCAGCATCAGAGTCTTTTCCAATGAGTCAAGTCTTCCCATGAGGTGGCCAAAGTACTGGAGTTTCAGCTTTAGCATCATTCCTTCCAAAGAACACCTAGGGTTGATCTCCTTCAGAATGGACTTGTTGGATCACCTTGCAGTCCAAGGGACTCTCAAGAGTCTTCTCCAACACCACAGTTCAAAAGCATCAATTCTTTGGTGCTCAGCCTTCTTCACAGTCCAACTCTCACATCCATACGTGACCATAGGAAATACCATAGCCTTGACTAGATGGACCTTAGTCGGCAAAGTAATGTCTCTGTTTTAAATATTCCATCTAGGTTGGTCATCACTTTTCTTCCAAGGAGTAAGCGTCTTTTAATTTCATGGCTGTAGTCACCATCTGCAGTGATTTTGGAACCCCCCAAAATAAAGTCTGACACTGTTTCCACTGTTTCCCCATCTATTTCCCATGAAGTGATGGCACCAGATGCCATGATCTTCGTTTTCTGAATGTTTAGCTTTAAACCAACTTTTGCACTCTCCTCTTTCACTTTCATCAAGAGGCTTTTTAGTTCCTCTTCACTTTCTGCCATAAGGGTGGTGTCATCTGCATATCTGAGGTTATTGATATTTCTCTCAGCAATCTTGATTCCAGCTTGTGTTTCTTCCAGTCTAGCGTTTCTCATGATGTACTCTGCATAGAAGTTAAATAAACAGGGTGACAATATACAGCCTTGACATACTCCTTTTCCTATTTGGAACCAGTCTGTACCATGTCCAGTTCGAACTGTTGCTTCCTGACCTGCATACAGGTTTCTCAAGAGGCAGGTCAGGTGGTCTGGTATTCCCATCTCTTTCAGAATTTTCCACAGTTTTTTGTGATCCACACGGTCAAAGGTTTTGGCATAGTCAATAAAGCAGAAATAGATGTTTTTCTGGAACTCTCTTGCTTTTTCCATGATCCAGCGGATGTTGGCAATTTGATCTCTGGTTCCTCTGCCTTTTCTAAAACCAGCTTGAACATCAGGGAGTTCACGGTTCACATATTGCTGAAGCCTGGCTGGGAGAATTTTGAGGATTACTTACTAGCATGTGAGATGAATGCAATTGTGTGGTAGTTTGAGCATTCTTTGGCATTGCCTTTCTTTGGGATTGGAATGAAAAATGACCTTTTCCAGTCATGTGGCCACGTTGAGTTTTCTAAATTTGCTGGCATATTGAGTGCAGCAGTTTGAGAGTGTCATCTTTGGAATTTGAAATAGCTGAACTGGAATTCCATCACTTCCACTAGCTTTGTTCGTAGTGATATGCAGAGTACATCATGAGAAATGCTGGCTGGAAGAAGCACAAGCTCGAATCAAGACTGCAGGGAGAAATATCAATAACCTCAGATATGCAGATGACACCACCCTTATGGCAGAAAGTGAAGGAGAACTAAAGAGCTTCTTGATGAAAGTGAAAGAGGAAAGTGAAAATATTGGCTTAAAGGTCAACATTCAGAAAACGAAGATCATGGCATCTGGTCCCATCACTTCATGCCAAATAGATGAGGAAACAGTGGAAACAGTAGCTGACTTTATTTTGGGGGGCTCCAAAATCACTGCAGATGGTGGCTGCAGCCATGAAATTAAAAGATGCTTACTCCTTGGAGGGAAAGTTATGACCAACCTAGACAGCATATTCAAAAGCAGAGACATTAGTTTGTCAAAAATGGTCTGTCTAGCCAAGGCTATGGTTTTTCCATGGTCATATATGGATGGGAGAGTTGGACTGTGAAGAAAACTGAGCACCGAAGAATTGATGCGTTTGAACTGTGGTGTTGGAGAAGACTCTTGAGAGTCCCTTGGACTGCAAGGAGATCCAACCAGTCCATCCTAAAGGAGAGCAATCCTGGGTGTTCACTGGAAGGACTGATTCTGAAGCTGAAACTCCAATACTTTGGCCACCTGATGTGAAGAACTAACTCATTTGAAAAGACCCTGACGCTGGGAAAGATTGATGGCAGGAGGAGAAGGGTACAACATAGGATGAGATGGCTGGAGGGCATCACTGACTCAGTGGACATGAGTTTGGGTACACTCCAGGAGTGGGTGATAAACAGGGAGGCCCGTAGTGCTGTGGTCCATGGGGTCGCAAAGAGTTGGACGTGACTGAACTGAACTGAACTGAAGTTTCACAGCAAAACTGAGATAAGGTAAAGTAATTTCACCTATGCCCTCTACTACCACAAATGCATAGTCTCATTCAGCTCAATATAAAAAAAAAAAAAATCAAACAACCTGATTAAAAAATGGGCAGAAAACTTAATTAGACATTTTTCCAAAGAAGACATTCAGATAATTAACAGGCACCTGAAAAGATGCTCAACATTGCTGATTATTAGAGGAATGCAAATCAAAATCACAGTGAGCTATCACTTCACACTTGTCAGAATGGCCATCATCAAAAATCTCCAAATAACAAATGTTAGTGAGGATGAGGAGAAAGGGAATGTTTGTACCTTGATGAGGGGATATGAATTGGTGCAGCCACTATAGAAAATGGTCTGGAAGTTCCTCAGAAAACTGAAAATAGAGCTACTGTATGATCCAACAATTTCACGCTTTAATGATCAACCTGATTAAAAAATGGGCAGAAAACTTAATTAGACATTTTTCCAAAGAAGCCATTCAGATAATTAACAGGCACCTGAAAAGATGCTCAACATTGCTGATTATTAGAGGAATGCAAATCAAAATCACAATGAGCTATCACCTCACACTTGTCAGAATGGCCATCATCAAAAATCTCCAAATAACAAATGTTAGTGAGGATGAGGAGAAAGGGAATGTTTGTACCTTGCTGATGAGGGGATATGAATTGGTGCAGCCACTATAGAAAATGGTCTGGAAGTTCCTCAGAAAACTGAAAATAGAGCTACTGTATGATCCAACAATTTCACGCTTTAATGAATATCTGAATAAAATGAAAAGAGTAATTGAAAAGATCCATGTACCTCAGTGTACATAGCAGCACTGTTTACAATAGAAGTCACCCAAGTGCCCACCACACGTAATAAAGAAAATGTGATTTTGTTGTTGTTTAGTTGCTCATTCCTGTCTGACTCTTTGCAACCCCATGGACTGAATATGTCTCATATATATATATATATATATAGCATATATATCACATAGACATGTGTGTATCTGTGTATATATCACATATATACACATGTGTGTGTATCTATCTATTCTTGGAAAATAGTCTTATTGCACTAGCCAGAATTTCTGCTGTGTAGAAAAGGTGCACTGTTTACAATAGAAGTCACCCAAGTGCCCACCACACGTAATAAAGAAAATGTGATTTTGTTGTTGTTTAGTTGCTCATTCCTGTCTGACTCTTTGCAACCCCATGGACTGAATATGTCTCATATATATATATATATATATAGCATATATATCACATAGACATGTGTGTATCTGTGTATATATCACATATATACACATGTGTGTGTATCTATCTATTCTTGGAAAATAGTCTTATTGCACTAGCCAGAATTTCTGCTGTGTAGAAAAGGAGTGGTGAGAGGGGACATCCTTGCCTTGTATGGACTTTTCTTAAATCGGACCTAAGAAAAGAGAGTAGATCCCTCTCTGGAGATGTATGGAGCAGCAGCTTTCACATTCTGAAAAGTCAGAAATGGTGCCCATCCACAATGAGAAGCACTAGGAGGATCCTAAGGAGAATAGAAAATTTGTTTTCCAAATCAAGAAACTTTTGAGAGTGAAAGTAGTGTGATTAATATTTAAACCAAAAGGAGAACTGGCATAAACTGGGATATCTTGAAAAAACTCAGACGTCTGTTCCCCTTCAGTTTGATGCTTTTGAACTGTGGTGTTGGAGAAGACTCTTGAGAGTCCCTTGGACTGCAAGGAGATCCAACCAGTCCATTCTGAAGGAGATCAACCCTGGGATTTCTTTGGAAGGAATGATGCTAAAACTGAAGCTCCAGTACTTTGGCCAACTTATGCGAAGAGTTGACTCATTGGAAAAGACCCTGATGCTGGGAGGGATTGGGGGCAGGAGGAGAAGGGGACGACCAAGGATGAGATGGCTGGATGGCATCACTGACTCAATGGACGTGAGTTTGAGTGAACTCCGGGAGTTGGTGATGGACAGGGAGGCCTGGCGTACTGCAATTCATGGGGTCGCAAAGAGTTGGACATGACTGAGTGACTGAACTGAACTGAACTGAACTGCTCAGCGACTTCCCTGGTGGCTCAGGCAGTTAAGCATCTTGCTTACAATGTGGGAGACCTGGGTTCGATCGCTGCATCAGTAAGATCCTCTGGAGAAGGAAATGGCACCCCACTCCAGTACTCTTGCCTGGAAAATCCCATGGACGGAGGAGCATGGTAGGCTACAGTCTATGACATTGCAAAGAGTCAGACATGACTGAGCAACTTCACTTCACTTCACTGCTCAGTGAAGATGGAAATTTTCATGGACGTGACAGACTTGTCAAAAGAATTGTGTGTAAATACATTTTCATATGTTGAATCATTTAATACACTAAGGATTCCAGAATATAAAAGGAGCCTGTGTGGAAATCTATCTATTCCCTTATAATTTGTATTTTGTAAGCATGGATGCCTTAGTCTCTCAGTTTTCTTCACGAAGAAACTAGCCCTGACTGAGATCTAGATTTTATCAATTAAGAAATAACTTATTGAGGCAAAACAGATATAAATGACCACTTTATTTCTGTTTTCAGAATCAAGATATATCTCTATTCACACTGTCTACATTTTCTCATCTCCTGGGTACGTACCTACCTGCTCTGACTGGATTCTAATCCTACATTCCACTGCAAGAATTGCTTCCTTTTTTCCAAATATAAATTCTCACATTTTCACATTGTATTATTTAACTTCTAGGGACAACCCAATGCAACTGTCTTCTCCTTCTTATAATATTTTTTTTATACTTGCTTTCAGGTTTCCTCTCTACTAGCCTTGTCTGGTCTTCCCCTTCTTTTCTATACCTAAATATCTATTTTCATAGGAGTTAGGTTTTCTATACCTAAATATCTATCTTCATAGGATTCAGGTTTGGGGCCCTCACTATGCTCTCTTTTCTGAAACCCTCACTATACTAGACTGAAGCAGTTAAGTAAAAAGCCCAGTAATTCTGAATTTAAAAGAAAGATATCAATATGAACGTGTGATATCTCATGTGTGTGTGTGTGTGTGTGTGTATTAGTCACTTAGTTGTTTCCTATTCTTTGCAACCCTATGGAATATAGCTGGCCATGCCTTCTGTCCATGGAATTTTACAGGCAAGAATACTAGAGTGGGTTGCCATTCCCTTCTCCAGAGGATCTTCCTAACCTAGGGATCCAACCCAGGTCTTCTGCACTGCAGGCAAATTCTTTTTCATCTGAGTCACCAGGGGAGCCCTGATATGTCTCCTAGCTGTATCCAAAACAAGCAAGCCAATAACAAGCACCCAGACTATGTTCCCGAAATACCATCTTCAACTAAAAGGAACTTCAGTTCCCTGAGAGAACCGGTTGATTCCAAGTATAGGATAGGAAATGTACCCAAATTATCCAGAAACAAGACTGAAGAGGCTTTTTACAACATTAAATGAAATAGTGGATCTGGGCCATGATCATCAGTGGCTGCTATCACCAAACGAGGCAGGCAATCAGATATTATGTGCTTCATGATGAACGCACATCCACCCTCTAGGATACATTCTTGACCAAAAAATCAATCAAATCTGTGTCAAGTAAAAAGCTATAGATCTAAGTACTAATTTATAAGACATAAGGGAAAAAGAGAAAATAATGGGGGAAATGACAATGGGGAAAAATAACGGGATGCAATCCAGAATATACAGATTGTAAGAATCTCTAAAAGACTATAACTTCAGTTCAATAAATAAATTGCAAGTGAAAAAAGGAGATAAAATAAAAACAAACATAGAAGAAAAAATCAATGAATTATCATGTATAAACCTTATTCAGACCTTTAACAATCAGTAGTAAATAATTTTATGGATGGTCAAAGAAATTGGAACTCTGATTGAATATATGAAAATATAAAGAAATTACTGTTATTTTACTTGTAATAATGATATTGTGATTATATTTCTATAAAGAGCTCTCAATTTTACAAATCCATACTGAATAATTCATGATGGAAATTATATTCCACTTGGGATTTGCTTCAAAATAATCCAGTAGTGTTAGTAGTAGCAGTAGAAGGAGGGAAACAGTAAATAGCTGGATGTAGTTGAAACAAGATTGGTCATGAGTTGGTTTTTGAAGTTGGGTGAAAGGCACGTGGGTATTCAGTATTCTAGTTTACTTTGGTGTACATTTTAATTCACAATAAAAATGTTTTTAAAAATCCACATGCAGATATTGACTGAATCTAAATTAATCCTGCCTTTCCTTTGTACATGGAGTTATATACCACTATATATCTAGGGGTGGGTAGTGGTATGTAAATCCATATACAAAGGAGAGGCAGGACTAATCTATATATATACATGTATGTGTGTGTGTGTATATATATATATATATATATATATATATATATATAAGCTGACTGGCTCAGATCATCAGCTTCTCAAGCAAAATTCAGGCTTAAACTAAAGAAAGTGGGGAAAACCACTAGGCTAGGCTGGTATGCCTTAAATCAAATCCCCTATGAATATGCAGTGGAGGTAATTAATAGAGTCAAGGGATTAGCCGTTATAAACAGTGTACCTGAAGAACTATAGACAGAGGACCGTAATGTACATGAGGAGTGCACAAAATCATCCTAAGGGAAAAAAAAGCAAGAAGGCAAAGTCGTCACTTGAGGAGGCTAAAGAAAGAAGGGAAGCCAAAAAAAAGGGAGACAAGGGAATCTAACTAAATGCAGATTTCCAAAGACGAACACAGAGAGACAGGTCTTCTTCAATGAACACTGTATAAAATTAGAAGAAAACAGCAGAAGGAGAAAGACTAGATATCTCTTCAGAAAAATTGGAGATATCAAGGGAATATTTTGCCCAAAGACGGGCACAATAGAGGACATAAATGGTAGATACATAGTAGATGCTGAAGAGATCAAAAAGAGGTGGAAAGAGCACACAGAAGAACTGTGCAAAAAAGATCCAAATGAACTGCATGACTATGATGGTGTGGCCAGCCACCCAGAGCCAGACGTTCTGGAGTGTGAAGTGGAATGGGCCTTAGGAAACAGTGCTGTAAGTAAAGCTAGTGAATGTGATGGAATTCCAGTAGAGCTATTCAAAACTATCAAGGATGATTCAACCAAGGTGTTGCATTCAATATGTCAGCAAATCTGGAAGACCTAGCATTGGTCACAGGACTGGAAAGGTCAATCCTCATCCCAATTCCCAAGAGGGGTAGTACTAAAGAATGCGCTAACCATCAGACAATTACACTCTTCACCCATGCTAGTAAGGTCATGATTAAATTCTTGCATGCTAGGCTTCAGGATTTTGTGAATGAAGAACTTCCAGATGTCCAAGTTCGGTTTAGAAAAAGAAGGGGAACTAGAGATTAAATTGCCAACATTGGGTGGATCATAGAGAAAGCTGAGGAATTCCATAAAAACAATGACCTCTATTTCATTGACTATGCCAAAGCCTTTGACTGTGTGGATTATAATAAAGCGTGGAAAGCTCTTAAAGAGATGGGAATACCAGACCATCTTAACGGTCTCTTGAGAAACTTGTATGTGGATCAAAAAGCAATCGTTAGAATCCTGTATGGAACAACTGATTGGTTCAAGATTGAAAAAGAAGTATGACAGGGCTGTCTGCTGCCACCCTGTTTATTTAATTTATATTCTGAGCACATCATGAGAAATGCTAGGCTGGATGAGTTACAACCTGGAATCAACAAGGTGGGAGAAACATCAAAACCTGAGATATGCAGATGACACCACTCTAACGTCAGAAACTGAAGAGGAACTAAAGAGCCCTTTGTTAAGGGAAAGGGAGAGTGAAAGAGCTGGATTAAACTAAATATTAAAAAAACTCTAAGATCATGACATCCGGCCCCAATGCTTCGTGGCAAATAGAAGGGGCAAAGGTGGAAGCAGTGACAGATTTCCTCTTCTTGGGCTCTAAAATCACTGCAGATGGTGACTGCAACCATGATCAGATGGTGTTTCTTCTCGGCAGGAAAGCTATGACAAACCTAGACAGTGTAAGAAAAGCAGAGACATTACTCTGCTGACCAAGATCCGTATAGTCAAGGCTATGGTCTTCCCAGTGATCAAGTATGGTTGTGAGAGCTGGACCATAAAGGTGATGGAGCATGGAAGAACTGATCCCTTTGAACTGTGGTGCTGAGGAAGACTCCTGAGAGTCCCTTGGACAGCAGGAGATCAAACCAGTGAACCTTAAGGGAAATCAACCCTGAATACTCCTGGGAAGGACTGATAGATGCTGCAACAAACTCCAGTATTTTGGTCATCTGATGCAATCAGCTGTCACTGGAAAAGTCCCTGATGCTGGGAAAGATTGAAGGCGGGAGGAGATGAGGGCATCAGAGGATGAGAGGCTGGATGGCATTAACAACGAAATGGACATGAACTTGGGCAAACTTCAGGAGATGGTAAGTGACAGAGAGGCCTGGTGTTCTGCAGTCCATCGGGTTGCAGAGAGTCAGACAGAATGGGTGACTGAACAGTTATATATATATATATATATATATATATCTCAGACCTAATGTATACAAAATGCAATTCAAACACCACAATTCCACCACAATTCCACTAAAATAATAAGAAGAGCAATAAAACTTTTCTAACGGTATTTCCCACCTCAGTAATTGTTGCAGCATACACTCAATTCTTCAGCCTAGAAATCTTCAGCTCAGTTTAGTCTCTCAGTCATGTCTGACTCTTTGCAACCCCATGGCTGCAGCGTGCCAGGCTTCCCTGCCCACACCAACTCCCAGAGTTTACTCAGACTCATGTCCATTGATTCAGTGATGCCATCCAACTATCTCATCCTCAGTCATCCCCTTCTCTTCCTGCCTTCAATCTTTCCCAACATGAGGGTCTTTTCCAATGAGTCAGTTCTTTGCATCAGGTGGCCAAAGTATTGGAGTTTCAGCTTCAGCATCAACCCTTCCAATGAATATTCAGGACTGATTTCCTTTAGGACAGACTGGTTGGATCTCCTTGCTGTCCAAGGGACTTTCAAGAGTATTCTCTAACATCACAGTTCAAAAGCATCAATTCTTCGGTGCTCAGCTTTATTTATAGTCCAACTCTCACATCCATACATGACCACAGGAAAAACTATAGCTTTGAATAGATGGACCTTTGTTGGCAAAGGAATGTCTCTGCTTTTTAATATGTTGTCAAGGTTGGTCATAGCTTTTCTTCCAAGGAGTAAGCGTCTTTTAGTTTCATGGCTGCAGTCACCATCTGCACTGATTTTGGAGATCAAGAAAATAAAGTCTTTCACTGTTCTCATTGTTTCCCCATCTATTTGCCATGAAGTGATGAGACCAGATACTATGACCTTATTCTCTGAAAGTTGAGTTTTAAGTCAACTTTTTCACTCTCCTCTTTCACTTTCATTAAGAGGCTTTTTAGTTATTCTTCACTTTCTACCATAATGGTGGTGTCATCTGCATATCTGAGGTTATTGATAGTTCTCCCGGCAATCTTGATTCCAGCCTGTGTTTCATCCAGCCCAGCATTTCTCATGATGTACTCTGCATATAAGTTAAATAAGCAGGGTGACAACATACAGCCTTGACGTACTCCTGTCCCGATTTGGAACCAGTCTCTTGTTCCATACCCAGTTCTAACTGTTGCTTCCTGACCTGCATACAGATTTCTCAGGAGGCAGGTCAGATGGTCTAGTATTCCCACCTCTTTAAGAATTTTCCACAGTTTGTTGTGATTCACACAGGCAAAGGCTTTGGACAGTCAATAAAGCAGAAGTGTTTCTGGAATTCTTTTTTTTTTTTTTTTGATGATCCAGTGGATGTTTGCAATTTGATCTCTGGTTTCTTTGCCTTTTCTAAATCCAGTTTGAACATCTGGAAGTTCACAGTTCTCATAGTGTTGAAGCCTGGCTTTGAGAATTTTCAGCATTGCTTTGCTAGAGTGTGAGATGAGTGCAATTGTGTGGTAGTTTGAACATTCTTTGGCATTGCCTTTCTTTGGGAATGGAATGAAAACTGACCTTTTCCAGTCCTGTGGCCACTAGTGAGTTTTCCAAATTTGCTGGCATATTGAGTGCATCACTTTCACAGCATCATCTTTTAGGATTTGAAATAGCTCCATTGGAATTCCATCACCTCCACTAACTTTGTTCGTAGTGACGCTTCCTAAGGCCTAATTGAGTTCACATTCCAGGATGTCTCACATGGTGACCACACCATCATGGTTGTTTGGGTCATGAAGATCTTTTTTTGTATAGTTCTGTGTATTCTTTCCATCTCTTCTTAATATCTTCTGCTTCTGTTAGGTCCATACCATCTCTGTCCTTTATTGTGCCCATCTTTGCATGAAATGTTCCCTTGGCATCTCTAATTTTCTTGAAGAGATCTCTAGTCTTTCCCATTCTATTGTTTTCCTCTATTTCTTTGCACTGATCACTGAGGAAGGTTTTCTTACCTCTGCTTGCTATTGTTTGGAACTCTGCATTCAAATGGGTGTAATTTTCCTTTTTCCTTTGCCTTTAGCTTCTTTTCTTTTCACAGCTATTTGTAAGGCCTCCTCAGAGAACTATTTTGCCTTTTTGCATTTCTTTTTCTTGGGGATGGTCTTGATCACTGCCTCCTGTACAATGTCATGAACCTCTGCCCATAGTTCTTCAGGTGTTCTATCATCTAATCCCTTGAATCAATTTGTCACTTCCACTCTATTAGAGTTTCTAGTTTCAACTAGAAACTTTATGCAATTTTATCTATGTTCTGAGATAAGATTTATACATATTCACATAAGAAGAGGCATAGTTTTGAGAATATAAATACAGCAGACAACAGTACAGTTTGTAATAAAATTGTTATCCTAATGATGCTTACTTCCATTCCTCTTGTGTTATGAAGCTATAAGCAGAGTTTCTCAGAGGCATTTGAAGTTCCCTTCATAGGCCATGAGAATAATGGATGCATATGAGAAGCAAAAATTCATGAATGGAGGGGTAGAACCAGAGAGCTTTGTAGAATCTCTATCTCAGACATTAGTATTGGGAGAGGATAGAAAAACAAAGCACAACAGTAATTAATTTGTAGTGTTTAAGTTCCAAGTACATTGCTTACAGTTATAACACACTGGTCTGGAATGTGCACAGAACACATTGCACACCCATATGAGGTTCTCTGGAGTGAAATGCAGGAGACAATTTTTTTTTAAATGCCCAGCTGATTCTAAAGTGAGTGCAGCTAAGATACATGATTCCAGGGTCTTCTCAGATACAGCAGGGAACAAGCAGGAGGACTATAAATTAAAAGTACACAGAGATATTTGAACACACAGTTATATTTGGGGAATACATTCATATAGCCAGATGCACAGTTGCATTAGTTTATTCTTCGGTCGTAATGCACCAGAAGTCCTAAAGATTTCTGAGAGAGTTGATCCTATGTCCCTCAACATACCCTTGTATGTCATGGGAAGTAAATGGGAGAGTAGGACAACTTGTACTAAACACTTTTAAACATGCATGGTTAGTGTATGTTTCCAAATTTAACATCCAACCATGTAGATACATCAATCCATCATGTCTCCCTAAGCAATAGGGAAATCTCCTTGCTTTGAGGCTTCTGTCCTCCCCTTTGCTATGGCTCCTGGAATTCTTGGACTCAGCTGATAGCGGGATAGGAAAGGGAGGTTGAGCTTTGGATTCCATTGTGTAGTAACAGAAGAAAGAATAACCACCCTGTGGTTTAGCCTCACTGCTGTGTGATTTCAGGACAATAAGAACCTCAGATCTTAACAAGATTTATTCCCTTTAGCCTCCTATGTGTCCTTGGTTCTATCTGTGCCAGATCTGAACAGAAAAAGAGTGTGAAGGGTAAAAGTAGCTCACTACCCTTAGATGTGTAATAGTGTATTCAGATTCTGCCCTTTTCACTAGTTCATGAGCTCATGAAAGGAAAGACTATTATTTGTTTTACTACTGGACCCTTAGGTTGTGAAAAACATTGGCAGATACTAGATCCTCAACAAATAATTGCTGAATGAATAGATGAAGAAATGATACTGAATGGTTGGTTTTCATTTAAGGATGCACATATTAGAAAGTACCAGCAAAACATGTGATAATTCAAACAAAATATATGTTGTTTGATCTGTACGTTGACACAAAAACTGCACTTTCAACTTTTTTAACCTATGCTATCAATTTGATGATCTTTTAATACAAATCCAATTTTTCTATATTTTCAGTACACATTTAAAATATTTGGTTAAGTTTTGTTTCTGTTACATCAAAGTATGACACTTATAAATAAATATATGTTATAGTAAAATAAACAGCAATTGAATATACATCACATTTCTAAAAATAAGATAATTTTTAAATTTTCATATTTAAGTCCCTCTTCCCAATAAGGAGTTCTTAATAACAAGGGGAAAAATAAACTATTATTTTAAAAGGTGTTGTTGGTACTATAGCCAATAAGCTAATATAGCTAAGCTACCATGTTATAAGAAATAGGATGCCAAAATCAGTCATTTGAAATAAGCTAAGCCAGGCTTCAGCAATACGTGAACCGTGAACTTCCTGATGTTCAAGCTGGTTTTAGTAAAGGCAGAGGAACCAGAGATCAAATTGCCAACATCTGCTGAATCATCAAAAAAGCAAGAGAGTTCCAGAAACACATCTATTTCTGCTTTATTGACTATGTCAAAGCCTTTGACTGTGTAGATCACAATAAACTGTGGAAAATTCTGAAAGAGATGGGAATACCAGACCACCTGACTTGCCTTTTGAAAAATCTGTATGCAGGTCAGGAAGCAACAGTTAGAACTGGACATGGACAACAGTGGTTCCAAATAGGAAAAGGAGTATGTCAAAGCTGTATATTGTCACCCTGCTTATTTAATTTCTATGCAGAGTGCATCATGAGAAACGCTGGACTGGAAGAAACACAAGCTGGAATCAAGATTGCCAGGAGAAATATCAATAACCTCGGATATGCAGATGACACCACCCTTATGGCAAAAAGTGAAGAGGAACTAAAAAGCCTCTTGATGAAAGTGAAAGTGGAGAGTGAAAAAGTTGGCTTAAAGCTCAACATTCAGAAAACAAAGATCACGGCATCTGGCCCCATCACTTCATGGGAAATAGATGGGGAAACAGTGGAAACAGTGTCAGACTTTATTTTTCTTGGCTCCAAAATCACTGCAGATGGTGACTGCAGCCATGAAATTAAAAGGCGCTTACTCCTTGGAAGAAAAGTTATGACCAACCTAGATAGCATATTCAAAAGCCGAGATGTTACTTTGCCAACTAAGGTCCATCTAGTCAAGGCTATGGTTTTTCCAGTGGTCATGTATGGATGTGAGAGTTGGACTGTGAAGAAAGCTGAGCACCGAAGAATTGATGCTTTTGAACTGTGGCTTTGGAGAAGACTCTTGAGAGTCCCTTGGACTGCAAGGAGATCCAACCAGTCCATTCTGAAGGAGATCAATCCTGGGATTTCTTTGGAAGGAATGATGCTAAATCTGAAACTCCAGTACTTTGGCCACCTCATGCGAAGAGTTTACTCACTGGAAAAGACTCTGATGCTGGGAGGGATTGGGGGCAGGAGGAGAAGAGGACGACAGAGGATGAGATGGCTGGATGGCATCACTGACTCGATGGACATGAGTCTGAATGAACTCCGGGAGTTGGTGATGGACAAGGAGGCCTGGCGTGCTGTGATTCATGAGGTTGCAAAGAGTCGGACATGACTGAGCGACTGAACTGAACTGAATAACATATCTATATGACGTCAGGCAGTTAAAATATCAGATAAAAGGATATTCTGAAAATAACTATGTTGAAAATGAAGCCTGACTGCAAACCATTTGACAATACTGGATTGTGTGCCTGATGAAAATGCAGATGAAAATAACAAAAGGAAAAGGAAAAATAATTCATTTGCTAAGATATAAGCAGATTTCTTTCCCTATAGACATTCCTGGATGCAAATAATTATGTGGCTTCTCTCATATTAAGTAGACTAAAGACTGTTGGCTTCTAAGAAGATATGAAAATAAGAGGTTAGAAAATTGCAAAATCTCTACTGCTGGAAACATTTTCACAAGTTAAAAATTTTTATTTAAAAACCCACATATTCTTAGGAAAGGTAGGTAGAATGACCCAAAATAAAACAAACAAACAAACAAACAAATAGACTTTCTCTCAGTGTTTCCTGAATAGGAAAAGTACCTCTTGAAATATTCATGAAACACATTTTACCCCATCAACCATCAGTTGGAAGAAATTATAATAAAAGTTTTAGCAGAGGAATTCTTTCAAAACAAATCTTTACCGAATGAGGATTGACAACTTGCAACATAATATTGCAAAGTTAACAGCCCCTGATTTTCTTGGTCTGGCTACAGTCCCCATGTTCCTCACTTAAGCAGACCACGAACTACCTACCATGTTGTCAACTGATATACTCACTGAGTTGGAGTAATTCCTTATATCCAAACTCCTGAGAATCATGGATCATTATTTTCTTAACATCCCTGTGCCTGATCCACAAAGAAAAACAAAGCCCTTGATAAACCTCCCTGGAAAAATTACCATCCCTTGACAATGATACTTTTCCTTTTCAGACCCAGCCAAAATAACTTTACATAAATGAATATAATAATTGATGCTATGTCTGTCTCTCCCTCTAGACTGTCAACTGCATGAAGGTAAGTGTTGTGTTCAATATTGCATACTACTACTTACAAGTGTCTTGTACAGTGCCTAACTTAAAGTAGTCACTCCATTAGTGTTTGTTGAATAAGCAAAAGAATGAACCATTTTGAATGAAAAAGGGGAACATTGTGGTCCCAAAAGGAATGGTGCCAGGGTACATTCACATAGGATATTTGTAACTGCCATGAAAGAAAGGATGTCCAGGGAAACTTACATTTTTGACAGAACCATCTGGGTAGTTTGTTTTTTTATCATACAAAACAAATTATGAGAAAATATTATAACTTTATGAGAGGGGTCTAAATAAATGGCATTATGGCTTTGAAGTGGGTAAGGAAGAGGAAAGGCATCTATAGGGAAACATCCTAAATTTCATAAACATGATAATAGGCTACAAATTTTCAATTAAACCAGCAAATGAACTATTTATTAAGGACTGTTTCATAAAGACATCAGAGCAATATGACATGGACAGTAATCAAGTCAGAGGATGTTGGGCTAATTCATAAATTTTACTTCATTAAGAGCTTCTCTTAAAGAAGAAATACCATTAACAAAGTGAAAAGCCAATACAAGAAACAGGAAAATATATTTTCAGCACATGTAATTGATAAAAGACTCATATTCAGAACACATAACTCTGACTAATCAGTATAAAAATGGCAGAAAATGAAATTAAAAAGTGGACGGGAGACCCAAACAGACAGTTCACACATACACAAATATATCTCCCCATGGTCAATAAACATTAGCTACCTGGGGAATACATACATTAGGATGGATACAGTTTAAAAGACTGACATTGCCAAGTACTGACAAGAGTGTAAAGCAGTTTGCACTGTCATAAATGTTTTTTAGGATCTTATCTGAACTTATCCATAACCCATGTCTCTGGGCACATGCTAAGACTATTCAGCCATGTCCAACTCTTTGCAACCCCATGGACTGCAGCCCATCAGGCTCCTCTGTCTAAGGGATTCTCCAGGCAAGAACACTGGAGTGGGTTGCCATGCCCTTTTCCAAACCCATGACTCTACTCCAAGGTATTCATCCAAAAACAAACACTATAGATATACATTGGGAAAACGTACAAAAAGCTTCAGAGTAGCACTATTTGTATTATCTCCCAACTGAAAACAACCCAAATGCCCATCAACAGAGTGGATACATAAATTATGGTATAATATACAATGGAATACTATGCAAACATAAAAAGGAAGTTGCTTCTGCTACATTTAACAGTACAGAGAAATTCCACAGAGTATAAAAGCTAGACACACAGAGCACATACTAAATTATTCCATTTATACAAAGCTAAAAAACAGTTGAAACTAATCGCTGTGCTAGAAATCAGGACGGTTGTTAGCTGTATGGGCATAGTGCTCAAAGAGCTGGGTAATACAGAGTTTCTGGTATATTGGTGCTTTTTTCCCCTTGATCTGAGTGGTGGTTACACAAGAATGTCCACTTTACAAAAATCTCTTGAGCTGTAAATTCATAATTCTGCAACTTTCTTTGAGTTTATTATAGTTCATTAAAAATTTAGCTCAAATGGTAAAGAATCTGCCTGCGATGCAGATCCAATCCAGGTTCAGTCTCTGATTTGGGAAGATCCCCAGAGAAGGGAATGGCTACCCACTGCAGTATTCTTTCTTTAGACTATTCCATGGACAGAGGAGCCTAATGGGCAGTAGTTCATAGTGTCAAAAAGAGTCAGGTACAACTGAGTGACTAACACTTTCAATTTCACTTCAAAAAGTTTATATAAACAATAAAATCCTACACTCTACCAAAGATGCCTTAAAATAGTATTTCATTTCTCTAGGTAGGTTCCACAGATACCCTTCATGAAAAATATATGAACAAAAAAGTTGGGAAGATCATTTTACTAAATCTCTCATTTCACAGCTTTTTCATAACGAGTTGATCACCTATTCTTCATAGAAACTATTTACATTGCTCAGAAATATTCTCTGGAATACTTTAGGAAAATATTTTAAGCTGAAAGTGTTTTCTGCAGAAGCAGGGAAGTCATTCTGACCTTCTTCCCACTCACCCTTCTTCCCTGCTGCTGCTACTGCTAAGTCGCTTCAGTTGTGTCCGACTCTGTGCGACCCCAAAGACGGCAGCCCACTAGGCTCCTCGTCCCTGGGATTCTCCAGGCAAGAACACTGGAGTGGGTTGCCATTTCCTTCTCTAATGCATAAAGTGAAAAGTGAAAGTGAAGTCGTTCAGTCGTGTCTGTCTCTGGGCTGCAGCCTACCAGGCTCTTCCATGCAGTTTATAAAGTCTTCATGTGAGAGGTACCCTCTGCCTACCCAGAGGGAAGGAACATTTTATAATCAAAGACAAAGGGACACCAAGAAGAATCCTAAAAGGCAAGCCTTGCCAAGTGTCCCCTGCTACTGCTGCTAAGTCACTTCAGTTGTGTCCGACTCTGTGTGACCCCATAGACAGCAGCCCATCAGGCTCCCCCATCCCTGGGATTCTCCAGGCAAGAACACTGGAGTGAGTTGCCATTTCCTTCTCCAGTGCATGAAAGTGGAAAGTGAAAGGGAAGTCACTTAGTCTTGTCCGACTCTTTGAGACCCCATGGACTGCAGCCAACCAAGCTCCTCTGTCCATGGTATTTTCCAGGCAAGAGTACAGGAGTGGGGCGCCATTGCCTTCTCTGGAGTGTCCCCTAGTTCACTACAATTACCCCATATTCCTTAAACTGTTCTATTCCTCCATTGACTATGCACCCTTCCTCAAAGCTAGCCTGAAAAAACACAGGCTTGTTTCTTTGGGTCTTCATTTCCTTCTGAAAGCTCCCATGTGATATAAAACTTGCATTAAATAAACTCATATACTTTTCTCCGGTTAATCTGTCTTTGTCGGTTTACTTTTTAGAACCAGCCAGGTCCCTATGAGGACTGAAGAAAACTTTGCCCTCCACTACAGAGCCTAAAGTAGTTATTAATATCCATTCTCTTGTCCTAACAAAAGTTTACAGCAGAAATGAAAAAGGTCAGAGAAGAACAAGAGATTATATTGTTGTTCTATATTATAATAAAAGAAAACCTCAGAATCCAACAACACATTAAAAAGATCATACACAATGACTAAATGGGCTTTATCCCAGGGATGCAAGGATTCTTCAATACCTACAAATCAATCAATGTAATTCACCACATTAACAAACTGAAAAATAAAAGCCATATGATTATCTCAATAGATGCAGAGAAAGCCTTTGACAAAATTCAACATCTATTTATAATAAAAACTCTCCAGAAAGTAGGAATAGAAGGAACATACCTCAACGTAATAAAAGCTATATATGACAAACCCACAGCAAACATTATCCTCAATGGTGAAAAATTGAAAGCATTTCCCCTTAGGTCAGGAACAAGACAAGGGTGCCCACTTTCACCACCACTATTCAACATAGTTCTTGAAGTTTGGCCACAGCAATCAGAGCAGAAAAAGAAATAAAAGGAATCCAAATTGGAAAAGAAGAAGTAAAACTTTCACTGTTTGCAGATGACATGATCCTCTACATAGAAAACCCTAAAGACTCCACCAGAAAACTACTAGAGCTAATCAATGAATATAGTAAAGTTGCAGGATATAAAATCAACACACAGAAATCCCTTTATGGCTAACAAACACATGAAAAGATGCTCAACATCACTCATTATCAGAGAAATGCAAATCAAAACCACAGTGAGGTACCATTTCACACCAGTCAGAATGGCTGTGATCCAAAAGTCAATAAGCGATAAATGCTGGAGAGGGTGTGGAGAAAAGGGAACCCTCTTACACTGTTGGTGAGAATACAAACTAGTACAGCCACTATGGAGAACAGTGTGGAGATTCCTTAAAAAACTGGAAATAGAACTGCCTTATGACCCAGCAATCCCACTGCTGGGCATACACACTGAGGAAACCAGAATTGAAAGAGACACGTGTACCCCAATGTTCATTGCGGCACTGTTTATAATAGCCAGGACATGGAAGCAACCTAGATGTCCATTGGCAGATGAATGGATAAGAAAGCTGTGGTACATATACACAATGGAGTATTACTCAGCCATTAAAAAGAATACATCTGAATCAGTTCTAATGAGGTGGATGAAACTGGAGCCGATTATACAGAGTAAAGTAAGCCAGAAAGAAAAACACCAATACAGTATACTAACACATATATATGGAATTTAGAAAGATGGTAACGATAACCCTGTATGCAAGACAGCAAGAGACACAGATGTATAGAATGGACTTTTGGACTCTGTGGGAGAGGGAGAGGGTGGGATGATTTGGGAGAATGGCACTGAAACATGTATACTATCATGTAAGAAACAAATTGCCAGTCTAGGTTCAATACAGGATACAGGATGCTTAGGGCTGGTGCACCAGGATGACCCGGAGAGATGATATGATGAGGGTGGTGGAAGGGGGGTTCAGGGTTGGGAACTCATGTACACCCATGGCGGATTCATGTCAATGTATGGGAAAACCAATACAGTACTGTAAAGTAAAAAAAAAATAAAAATAAAAATAAAAAAATAAAGAGCACAAGAAATACAAAGAGGTTAACATAAAAAAAAAAAGAAAAAAGAAAACTTATGTCTTTAGCACCTTAGGGATACATTTCTCTATGATTAGGGTGTCCATTATTTTATAGTTAGACCTCTCAGCAACAAAGGATTCGACTTTTGGTATACAAATGCATATTTTTTACCCACCAGAAGTCTAGGCTCAAAAGCAAGAGAAGTTTGCATTAAATTGTTGAAAAGGTGAGGAGTATGTATGAGTATCCTGTCTAAGATTACGACACCCATGTGGCCTCTTTCAGACCAAAAGCAGCACCAATGACAGGGTCTTTGTTACCATGCTGAAATGGGTTTATTATAAGGAAACACTCTGAAGCATGGAGGCACAGAAAATGGATTTGTCTGGTGCACACAGATTTTGGGGGAGTCCCAGAACACGAGCCCAGGTACTCCAGCTCCAGAGTTCTAACAACAGACATTGCCATGAGCCAGCTTCCCTGGCCTCTGCCTCTTGGATTTTTTCGCCTGCTCCTAAGTGTGGCTACAACTTTTGCTCTCCACTTCATGTGTTTAACCTCTAGTTGCTTCTATTTGTGCTTACTATTTTCTCTCCAGCCTCATTTTCTATGCTGTCTATTACCGGCCTTTCTTTTTTGGTGTTTCACATTCAAACACTCCACAAGAAGATTGGATTGGGCCAGTTCTTCCTTCTCCAGGAAAGGATTTATCTATTAACCAAGTTTTACAGCCAGGTCGCTGCTCAGAAGTCAATCCAGCTTGAATATGAGAGGGGGACAGTTGCCCAAGGACAAAGCGTGATAACAGCTGCTCAAGGAAGCAGTCATGCCTTCAGAAGGGACAGGGACATGGCAAACAGTCAGAACCTTGAGGCCTGGCCAGGAAAATATCAGTTTGCCAACTGCACAAAGAAGCTTAATGTCTGTTACCATAGCTGCTGGTCTGGAGAATCCTAAGTAGGATCAAGAAGAGATAGACTGCAGATGAACACGGCAAATAAGCCCCTGTGGCCCCTTCAGTGTCACTGTTTCAGTGACACTTATCTAATATATTAAATATATTAGATAAATCTGTAACATGTATGCTAGGAGATAAGATAGTGACCTGTCAAAAAAAAAATCACAAAAGATGATTAAATGAGTAGAGACAAAGACTATGAGAAGAAGTTACACTGGCTCATGACAGGTTCAGGCAAATATCAAGGCCTCCCTCTGCAGTGAATAGTAGAAAAATGTGGATTTCCTGGAGGTAGTAAAATTTGCACAGAATAGTAGATTTAAAAAGAGAGCATTACAATAAATTTTAAAATTAGCCAAAGGAATTAGGATAAGAGCTTAGGATCATCCTGACCTGTTCATGAAATTTTATTTACAAAAAGAGAAGTAACCACATATCGGTTGTAGTGGACAGGGAAGTAGATGAATAAAAATGATTAAAACACACACACACACACACACACACAAACTTTCTTATTCTCCACCCATTGCTCAAAGACAGGATAAACTCATTGTCTTAACATTCTTCATGATGGACATGGCTGGCATCTGGTGGATGGCAGTCGTTATTCTCTAATTTGTTTAGTGGTAGGCAAAGAAATAGAGGAAAACAACAGAATGGGAAAGACTAGAGATCTCTCTCACAACAAACTTTCTTATTCTCCACCCATTGCTCAAAGACAGGATAAACTCATTGTCTTAACATTCTTCATGATGGACATGGCTGGCATCTGGTGGATGGCAGTCGTTATTCTCTAATTTGTTTAGTGGTAGGCAAAGAAATAGAGGAAAACAACAGAATGGGAAAGACTAGAGATCTCTCCAAGAAAATGAGAGATACCAAGGGAACATTTCATGCAAAGATGGGCTCGATAAAGGACAGAAATGGTCTGGACCTAACAGAAGCAGAAGATATTAAGAAGAGGTGGCAAGAATACACAGAAGAACTGTACAAAAAAGATCATCATGACCTGGATAATCACGATGGTGTGATCACTCATCTAGAGCCAGACATCCTAGAATGTGAAGTCAAGTGGGCCTTAGAAAGCATCACTATGAACAAAGCCAGTGGAGGTGATGGAATTCCAGTGGAGCTGTTTCAAATCCTGAAAGATGATGCTGTGAAAGTGCTCCACTCAATATGTCAGCAAATTTGGAAAACTCAGCAGTGGCCACAGGACTGGAAAAGGTCAGTTTTCATTCCAATTGCAAAGAAAGGCAATGCCAAAGAATGCTCAAACTACCGCACAATTGCACTCATCTCACATGCTAGTAAAGTAATGCTCAAAATTCTCCAAGCCAGGCTACAACAATATGTGAACTGTGAACTTCCAGGTTGTTCAAGCTGGTTTTAGAAAAGGCAGAGGAATCAGAGATCAAATTGCCAACATGCGCTGGATCATGGAAAAACCAAGAGAGTTCCAGAGAAACATCTATTTCTGCTTTATTGACTATGTCAAAGCCTTTGACTGTGTGGATGACAATAAACTGTGGAAAATTCTAAGAGAGATTGGGAATACCAGACTACCTGACCTGCTCTTGAGAAATCTGTACGCAGGCCAGGAAGCAACAGGACATGGAACAACAGACTGGTTCCAAATAAGAAGAGGAATACGTCAAGGCTGTATATTGTCACCCTGCTTATTTAACTTCTATGCAGAGTACATCTGAGAAACGCTGGACTGGAAGAAACAAAAGCTGGAATCAGGATTGCCGGGAGAAATATCAATTACCTCAGATATGCAGATGATACCACCCTTAAGGCAGAAAATGAAGAGGAACTAAAAAGCCTCTTGATGAAAGTGAAATAGGAGACTGAAAAAGTTGGCCTAAAGCTCAACATTCAGAAAATGAAGATCATGGCATCCGGTCCCATGACTTCATGGTAAATAGATGGGGAAACAGTGGAAACAGTGTCAGACTTTATTTTTCTGCGCTCCAAAATCACTGCAGATGGTGACTGCAGCCATGAAAATAAAAGAGGCTCACTCCTTGGAAGAAAAGTTATGACCAACCTAGATAGCTTATTCAAAAGCAGAGACATTACTTGGCCAAATAAGGTCTGTCTAGTCAAGGCTATGGTTTTTCCTGTGGTCATGTATGGATGTGAGAGTTGGACTGTGAAGAAGGCTGAGCGCCAAAGAATTGATGCTTTTGATCTGTGGTGTTAGAGAAGACTCTTGAGAGTCCCTTGGACTGCAAGGAGATCCAACCAGTCCATTCTGAAGGAGATCAGCCCTTGGATTTCTTTAGAAGGAATGATGCTAATGCTGAAACTCCAGTACTTTGGGCACCTCATGTGAAGAGTTGACTCAATGGAAAAGACTCTGATGCTGGGAGGGATTGGGGGCAGGAGGAAAAGGGGACGACCGAGGATGAGATGGCTCGATGGTATCACTGACTCGATGGACGTGAATCTGAGTGAACCCTAGAGTTGGTGATGGACAGGGAGGCCTGGCATGCTGCAATTCATGGGGTCACAAAGAGTTGGACATGACTGAGTGACTGAACTGAACTGACGTGAGGCCATATTACTAATTTCTTGCAGACAAAGACACTGAATTAGACCTCAAATGCAAGTCTGAGAAAACAAGATGGGTACTTTGTGTTTCTATAACTTGACTAAGCCCAGGGTTATTACAGCACCCAGAAGAGATTTGCCGCAGTCCCTTCCCCTGGGGTTCTATATTCAAGAAATAAACATTCTAATATCATTATTTCCAAACTTTTATCTTGCTTAAGAAAATTGTACTTTAATACTGGAGTGCCAAAAATATATATGATCAGATGCTGTGATCCAGTAAAAAAAAAAAAAAAAGATCAAATTCTTTATTCAAAAGAACATAGTGATACTCAAATCCACTCAATATTTTAATGCACACATATTTAGCATGACTATAATTCTGCCTTTCTTCAAGAGAAATAATCACAACTATTCATTAGGAAATTTCTAGTACAAAGAACTAGACACAATTTTGAGCCATGAGTCCACAAAGTCATCATGATATATTGGAAAGTCTTATATTAGGACTTTTGATGGAGAGAGGAGCCTGGTAGGCTGCAGTCCAAGGGGTGGCTAAGAGTCAGACACGACTGAGCGACTTCACTTTTTTCACTTTTCACTTTCATGCATTGGAGAAGGAAATGGCAACCCACTCCAGTGTTCTTGCCTGGAGAATCCCAGGGATTGGGGAGCCTGGGGGGCTGCCATCTATGGGGTGGCACAGAGCTGGACACGACTGAAGCGACTTAGCAGCAGCAGCAGTTCAACGCATTTAGACAAGTTATGTAAATATTCTTTACCTCCACTTTCTCATTTATCAAATGGAGATAATAATAAAACTGATTCACAGGTTTAGAGCAAGGATTGAATTAATTCAAGTAGAACATTTACAGTAGTGCCTGTCATCTCATTCATTTCAGTTCAGTAGCTCAGTCATGTCCAACTCTTTGCGACACCATGAATCACAGCACGCCAGGCCTCCCTGTCCATTACCAACTCCCGGAGTTCACTCAAACTCACGTCCATCGAGTCAGTGATGCCATCCAACCATCTCATCCTCTGTCATCCCCTTTTCTTCCTGCTCCCAATCCCTCCCAGCATCAGAGTCTTTTCCAGTGAGTCAACTCTTAACATGAGGTGGCCAAAGGACTGCAGTTTCAGCTTTAGCATCATTCCTTCTAAAGAAATCCCAAGGTTGATCTCCTTCAGATGGACTGGTTGGATATTCTTGCAGTCCAAGGGACTCTCAAGAGTCTTCTCCAGCACCACAGTTCAAAAGCATCAATTCTTTGGCGCTCAGTCTTCTTCACAGTCCAACTCTCACATCCATACATGACCAATGGAAAAAACCATAGCCTTGACTAGATAGACCTTAGTCAGCAAAGTATTGTCTCTGCTTTTGCATAAGCTATCTAGGTTGGTCATAACTTTTCTTCCAAGGAGTAAGCCTCTTTTAATTTCATGGCTGCAGTCACCATCTGCAGTGATTTTGGAGCCCCAAACAATAAAGTCTGACACTGTTTCCACTGTTTCCCCATCTATTTCCCATGAAGTGATGGGACCAGATGCCATGAGCTTTGTTTTCTGAATGTTGAGCTTTAAGCCAAACAAAAACTTGTTATTGTCAACCTATCTCAACAGCAGATATTAATACAAAGGACCCCCTACAGAGAGCTGGGAATTTCAGAGTGAGAAAAAGATATCATAGCTTATAATCCTCAGTGTAGTCACTCAGTTGTATCCAACTCTTTGAGAACCCATGGACTGCAGCATGCCAGGCCTCACTGTACATCACCAATCCCAGAGTTTACTCAAACTCATGTCCATTGAGTCAGTGATGCCATCCAACAATCTTATCTTCTGTCGTCCCCTTTTCCTCCCACCTTCAAACTTGCCTAGCATCAGGGTCTTTTCAAATGAGTCAGTTCTTCGCATCAAGTGGCCAAAGTATTGGAGTTTTAGCTTCAACATCAGTCCTTCCAATGAATGTTCAGGACTGATTTCCTTTAGGATGGACTGGTTTGATCTAATTGCAGTTCAAGGGACTCTCAGTCTTCTCCAACACCACAGTTCAAAAGCATCAATTCTTTGGTGCTCAGCTTTCTTTATAGTCCAACTCTCACATCCATACATGACTACTGGAAAAACCATCACTTTGAATAGATGGACCTTTGTTGGCAAAGGAATGTCTCTGCTTTTTAATATGATGTCTAGGTTGGTCATAACTTTTCTGGCTGCAGTCACCATCTGCAGTGATTTTGAAGCCCCACAAAATAAAGTGTGTCACTGTCTCCACTGTTTCCTCATCTATTTGCCATGAAGTGATGGGACCGGATGCCATGATCTTAGTTTTCTGAATGTTGAGCTTTAAACCAACTTCTTCACTATCCTCTTTCACTTTCATCAAGAGACTCTTTAGTTCTGTTTCACTTTCTGCCATAAGAGTGGTGTCATTTGTGTATTTGAGGTTATTGATATTTCTCCCAATGATCCTGATTCCAGTGTGTGCTTCATCCAGCCCAGCATTTCTCATGATGTATTCTGCATATAAGTTATATTTTTACAGAGACATAAATTCCCTATTTAGGCCCTTCTGAAGTTGAAGTGACAAGTGGAAAAGTACCTTGCATTGCTTCTGAGATTGTAATAGGTGCAGAATACAGTGGAGGCTCCATCATTTCCCTATCTGGTTACTTTTTTTTTTTTTTAAAGCAAAAGTGCATTAGGAGTCTGCAAAGCCATCTCACAATAGTTTTTCAAAATACATTCTGAGGAAACTGTCTCTTCTACCCACCTTCCAACCTCCACTTTGGCCTTTACCCCTACTGATAAAGATTTCAAAGTTTACTGCTTGGGAAAATATTATATCTGTAAGTGTAGAATAGAGTTTGCAATGCTCAGAAGCATATTAAAAGAAGTGCAGAAGAAAAGAAACTATTTTGATGTGTTTATGTTATCTGATTACCTTCTGGCTCCCAGCTTCATTCCCTGCCTTTCCCTAGGATCTGTAGTACTGCGAACTGCATTTACAAAGCATCCTTCCAAGGAGAGGAACTGCTGGAAACTGAAGGATAGGAAGAGGGGAGAATTAAGTATTTTCTCACTTCCCTTCAGTGGTGTCTCCTCCGAGTTCTGCATCTTCACAGTGATTTCAGGTCTATTGGAAAACCTCTCCTTTTCATGGTCTCAGCTCCCACAGATAGCCCTAGGATGGGTCTAGTTCCAGCTAGATGGCCCCAGTCTGGAAATACCATTTCTACTGGTGTTAATCTCTGGGAAGTTCCACATCTCTTGTGTATCTCTGAAGCTCTTCTACAAACTGTCCCCATGTCGAAGTCCCTCTATTTTTTCTATTAGAACTCTGATAATGACAAGCATATTTCCTAATGTATACAAGAGTAAATATATATATTTCATGATAAGTTGTTTGTGCCCTTACTGGGGACACTTTGAGCTACTGAGAAGGGTCTAATTCAGAAGATACTTAGAAGATACTCAGACAACAACAAAGCATATTAGGATAGGTCAGACATTTTGAATATATATATATATTTAGGTTTTTTCCTGACTATTTTCCTTGATGAAATTAAGCAGCTGCTCAATAAATCCCATCCCCTATTGTCCTATGTAGTCAGAGCCTTCATCTCATTTCAAATAATAGCTTTCCCCAAAGGAAGTGTCTCCTTTCAGGATATCATAATAAGATAATGGACTGAGTGATCAATGTTGTGTGCGGTGGAACATTAAAAATGTGCCATAAAATATGGAAAACAATTTAGCCACTCTCTAATGCAAGCAATTCTTGTAAAAACTATACACGAAAAACATGTACCCAACTATTTTTTTCATGCCTTATGACAAGATTAGATGCAATAAAAATCTTGTCTTAGCAAACCAGCATGTTAGAAGATGCTGTCAGCAATAACTTTGCAAAGACATGTCCATTACCAAAGAGGGGCATTATCCTAAATTTACTCTCATTGAAGATTGATGTCTGCTATAAGCAACCATCTGTCTCTAGATTCTGTGGTATTACAATACTGTCACTCTGCACAGTGGAAGTGGTTTGTGGCTTCTTGTTTTATTTCCACATCTTTATCTTTTCAATTTTGAATTACAGACAGGCGATTTTTGGAACAACCAACCAAATATGACTGACCATGTGAAGTGCATGGATCAAGTCCAAACAAACTTACTGTTTTCCTAAGTAAGATGAAGAATGCATCAAATAAATTGTTTGAAGGTCATTACCCCACAGGGATTTATCCTAGTGTATATCAGCTATTCTGTGATAAGTTATTTCAGCATATCTGGTCAGTTTTACAAATTCTCAGTGCTACTTCTCTATTGAGTAGAACAGTAGTCTCCAACTTTTTTGATTCTTCTTCCTTATCAGGAATAAAGGTTTTTGAGACTCAGGTACAAAAATTTTATATCTATCTATCTATCTAAAAATTTTATGCAAACATACACATTTTTGTGCTATTATATTAATATATATTATATAATATATAGAACAAGATAAAAATAAAATTATGGGATAAAAATAACTATAGGTAGAAGCTTGATTATTTTGACTCATTCCATGAATCATCTCAATCAGACTGCTTAGGTGAGAACTTAGAGCACTCAGGACATGTCGCGAATTCAATTTTGACACTGAGGTTCCATTTAACTCTTGTATATTGGAGGTAGAGGGCTTCCCTTGTAGCTCAGCTGGTAAAGAATCTGCCTGCAATATGGAAGACCTGGGTTCGATCCCTGGGTTGGGAAGATCGCCTGGAGAAGGGAAAGGCTACCAGTATACCAGACTATACCAGACTCCAGTATTCTGGCCTGGAGAATTCCATGGACTGTATAGTCCATGGGTTTGCAAAGAGTCAGACATGACTGAGCAACTTTCATGTTCACATTCATTGGAGGTAGGCTTGCCTCCAATAAATTACATAAAATATGGAACACCCAGTTACATGTTGATGGGACATATTTATACTAAAAATTACTTATTTATCTGAAATACAAACCTAAATTGGCATCCAGAGTTTTAGTTGATTTATATTTTTATTTATTGGTTACATCTAATAATTCTGGTTGCTGTCCAACAGTCTGAAGCTTCCCCTTAACAATTCATTCTGCCTACACCTCTCCCCAACTTCCTCAATGAGTTGTAATTATTGTCTATTAACACACAATTGACAGGTTTAAAGCCATATATTCTGCTCTGATTTCTTTAAATGATATTATCTGCAATGGGTTCTATGTTTATCCAAATAGAACAGAATACATATTCTATGTGTTCTGTTTAAACAGAACATCAAAAAGCTAGTTTTTGCATGTTATTTAACTGCTTGTGTGCATGTCTTGTTGATTGAACTGGTTTGTCCATCAGTTATTTATTCAATGCCTAATATATTTTAGACATGGGGCCCAGTACCTGTGGTATTAAGAATCATAAGACATGATTCCATTTCCTTCAGCGTAAAAGCCAATATCCTAAAAATGATCTATGTAGCCTACATATCTGGCCTATCGGTAGTCATAAAAATATACCTCTCAGCTCTAAGGATATAACTCTGCTGTGTGCTTAGTTGCTCAGTCATATCCCCATGGACTGTAGGCCACCAGGCTCCTCTGTCCAGGGGATTCTCTAGGCAAGAATACTGGAGTGGGTTGCCATGCAGGGGATCTTCCCAACCCAGGGATTGAACCTAGGTCTCCTGCATGGCAGGTGGATTCTTTACCAGCTGAGCCACCAGGGAAGCCCAAGAATAGTGGAGCGGGTACCTTATCCTTTCTCCAGGGGATCTTCCCAACCCAGGAATTGAACCAGGGTCACCTGCATTGCAGGCAGATTCTTTACCAGCTGAGCTACCAGGGAAGTCCATCTTCCCCTAAATATGGCTCATTTCCTCTTTTCTTCCAGATCTTTTTCTTAAATGTGTGCATGTGTGTGACTTTATGTGACCACTTTCCTAAATTTATATTCCTAGCTATACTTATTATCCTCCTTTATTACTTGCTTTTCCTCTTAGACATTTACCATTAACAAATTCTATGGGTCACTTGTTTACAGTACTGTCTTTCTATCCTGTGGGAATACAGAGTCCAAGAGGGCAGGCATTTTGTTTTATTCACAACTGAAGAATAATACCTGGAATGGTTCACTTAGAGCAGGGCCTGCAATAGAGTAAAGGACCAATAATTTTTGAATAAATGAACCTATGTCCTCAAAGAGTTAAAGGTCTTATGGGGAGATATAAGTCAGTGAGATAGCTTAGTCTACCATCTTGGGGATGGGAGGGCAAAAATATAAGTTAATGTGAAACTTATGCTGAATCCCAATAATTCCACTGGCTCAGGCATCCCTGTGTAGGCAAAACAGGGTACAAACAGATCACCAGGGAGCTAAAGGCAGAGGCAGGGCACCATGAAGAGTTGAAGAGAATGAAACGAGGCAGGGGGCAAAGACAAAGGGGGAGAGGTTTTTGAAAAAGAAGTTAAGATCCATTTCTAAGAACACATTGCCGAATGAGTAAATCGATAAATTTAGTCTGGTTAGTCTAAGCTTCATGGCTTCTGAAATATTAACAGATAGTCATAACAATGATACAGATCGAAACTTCTTTGGTTTGTGCCATATTTTCAGTTTATTGCTTTCTGTATGTTATTTCTTTTATTTCTCCCCAAATCATCAGGTAATTTACAGGTAAGAAAACTGAGACTTTGAGAATCTCACTAGGAAAATTTTCAAATACTGTGAATGTTAATAGGTGACAGAAGTGGGACTCAGATCCCGAGAACTTTCAGAGTATTTTCCTTTACACTAAGCCTTTTTTCTAGATTCCAAAGCACCTTACATGTACCTTTTTCATAGAACTGAGCACAGAGTGTAACTTCTTCCTGCTTGTCCTCTGTTATCCAATGATGAAGACACAGACATCTGTATTTATATATCTGATTATATATAGTGGCCCTTAGGAAGGCCTCAGACCATTGTAATATCTAATGGCTAAGAAATTTTTTATCTCCAGAAATCAATGTTCACCCCCTTTGGGGGTGATATAGCCCTTGTTTGAGAATGTATGGTCTAGCGGAATATAGGCTTTTTGTAGTTGACTTTCCATGAAGTGAAGTGAAAGTCACTCAGTCATGTCTGACTCTGTAAAGTCTATGAAATTCTCCAGGCCAGAATACTGGAGTGGGTCAGTCAGTCAGTTCAGTCACTCAGTCATGTCTGACTCTTTGTGACTCCATGAATCACAGCACGCCAGGCCTCCCTGTCCATCACCAACTCCCGGAGTTCACTCAGACTCATGTCCATCGAGTCCATGATGCCATCCACCATCTCATCCTCTGTTATCCCCCTTTCCTCCTGCCCCCAATCCCTCCCAGCATCAGGGTCTTTTCCAATGAGTCAACTCTTCACATGAGGTGGCCAAAGTACTGGAGTTTCAGCTTCAGCATCATTCCTTCCAAAGAAATCCCAGGGCTGATCTCCTTCAGAATGGACTGGTTGGATCTCCTTGCAGTCCAAGGGACTCTAAGAGTCTTCTCCAACACCACAGCTCAAAAGCATCAATTCTTTGGTGCTCAGCTTTCTTCACAGTCCAACTCTCACATCCATACATGACTACTGGAAAAACGATAGCCTTGACTATACGGACCTTTGTTGGCAAAGTAATGTCTCTGCTTTTGAATATGCTATCTAGGTTGGTTATGACTTTCCTTCCAAGGAGCAAGCGTCTTTTAGTCGTTCCCTTCTCAGAGGATCTTCCCAACCCAGGGATTGAACCCAGTTCTCCCACATTGCAGGCAGATTCTTTACCAGCTGAGCCACCAGGGAAGCCCTAAAGACATCTTATGAATAAAAAGTTGTCTAACAACAAATTGTTGGTAAAGCAGGCTAGACTGAAGTTAGGAGATAGCTCTTAGCCTTGCCCTGCCTCTAACAAGCTGTGCAATCTTGCATAACTTAAATGTTCTGGTCTTTTGTTACCTTAATTCTGAAACAAGGGACTATGCTGAATTAACTCCAAAGTCTTTTCCAGTTGAGAAACTTCATGATCTTACATAATGAAACCTGATTGTTGGCTACTTTTCACTTGCTTTTTAAACTACATAGTTCATGGTGTTAAGACATTTATTAGTGGCTTCATTTGCTGATAATAAATACGTGGTACTTTTCCTTTTCTTGTGATCTGCATTCATACTTCAGGACTTCAGGATTTTTTTGGTGAATATTGTAAACTCTTATCTCGTTAAGGGCCTCTGTGACTTCACTGATGCAGGCCAGAATGACTTGGCAACATCAGAGAGATGGATTTCCTTCACAGTTCTGGGTCAGAGGTACAGATGTTCATGGGTCTTAGCTGTGTCACTACAGCTAATGAATTTGTGCTATGTTCCACAGCATTAAGTTAGACCTGACCTTCGAATCACATTTAAGAGAGAGCAATCATAGGTCACAAATCACAAAGGTTTAAGTAATGGTCTCTTCTATCACAAGAAATTGATTTAAGCAGATTTGATTTTATAAATAATGCTCAGAATTTAGGGAACTTTAGAATAGTACTGCCTGTTATAGAACTCAATTAAAATATATGAACATTTGGATTATTTCAGAGAATTTTAATATACATTAATACAAATTAACTTTATTTGTATATGTTGAGAGAATTGAATCATCAGAGAATGAATCATTTTGGAAGTGCCTGCAGATTTCTTTATTCAAGAGAACTCTATTAGACATTCTGCATAATGAAGAATTATTTTTATATTATGAGTAATTCTCTTTACTGCACTTGTTTCACAAGTTTGCTCTCTTTGGCATTTGTTTTTGGAGAGTGGGGTTTATTCTCATATTTTCCTAGGTCTTTTCTAACTCTTCTGCTCTCTTTTTCATTTTCTGTTTTGTCAGGGAGGGCCAGGAGCTTTTCACAACATTCTTTGGATTGAGTGTATATTTTTTAGGTTATTCAGAGTAACAGATCCACAAAACAAACAAACTTTTATTTTAAAAATACTGACTATTAAATATTTTCATAGAATATGTTGATGCTTTCATGGTAACAGTCTCTGTCTTTTTACTTTGTCTTACCAAAGATTCCCATCTCTCAAGGGTGAGAAAGGGAAGGAAAATAAGTGTGCAAACGGCATCAGACAATCCATTCTGCCACACACATATTGAGTGACATTCACACTGTCTGTAGTAACTGGGATTTTCCTTTTAAATTTCAGTAGATTATTAATATGTTCTACTCATCACAAAAAACTAACAGATTACAACATCTTCAATAGTATATGACTTCACTCTCATTTTGCAGGATTGAATTTCAGAAGAAGAGTCATGTGATATTTAAAAATGAAATACAAAAATCTTCTTAGAGATTATTTATAAATATAAAGAGATTAGACTAGAGGTATGAATTCATCCATTCATCAGCTTGTTTGTTTCAATCTGATAAACTAGTTCCTATCAGAACTTAACCACTGCCTACTTTTGGAACTCTGTCAACTACTAGGTTTATTTCAAATCCATAAAGTAGGATACTGAATAGCAACTTTGCAGCCTATAAAAATTAATGTAAAACATAGACTGTTTATACAAATCTAATAAAACAGCTTGACAGAAAAAGAAAGGCCCAAGATTGTGCGGTTGTTTGGGAAGTAGCCGGGCTAAGAGGGGCTTTATTTAATTTTATGTGGTGCAAGGTAAACCTGAGCAAATTCATAAAAGGAGTAATAAAGTATAGGGAAGGTATTTAGGGATTCAAGTGAGAAAACAACTAATCACTGGATCAAGTTCCTTTACTAATTGAGGTACGGATGAGAGGGCCATGGAGGAGGATTAGTTTTAGAAGGAATTCTGAAATGGGGAGGACACTGAGTGGTGAAGAAAGGGATTTGGGGGTAGAAAGGCAGTCTGGTTCCAGCACAGTTCTTCCCAGGAATGGGCTGAGGGCTGAGTTTAAAGGCTCATATTTCTCATGATGCCCTGAATGCAGAAGTAGGATCTATCGGAAGAAGCTACAGGACACATATTTCACTGTACTCCAAGGAAGCTCTTTCTAGCAATGTGATCTGTCCATAACTATAAAGAGTGACCCTTGGAAGTACTGGGCTCCAGTCTTTGCTCTGTGTGTTAGAGAAACCTATTTGGCAGATTGCTATAGAAAAGATACAAACATGAAATGAAGGATAATCTGAAGGAATAATGGACAGCTCTTTCAGAGGAATTCAGTCATCACCCTGTTCAACTCCTTTGTTTCTTTTCTTCTACTCTAAAAATCCATTGTTAATCCCGTAAAAGCCTACTTCTCTGATCAATTCAGTAACAGGAAACATTTTGTCTCCTTAAATGAAGAAGTAGAAAGGAAAGGGATAGTAGATCTAGGTAGCTTTTATTATACCTTATTTATCAGACATCACCAAGTATCCATCTTAGCAAATTTCCTTTACATCCAGTCACTATCACAGTTATTTAAAGGAAGATATTTCCTGCAATAAGAATTGACTCTGATAATTTGTCCGTTTATTCAGCTTTAAGACTGTATACTCTTTAAGTTTGAACAGTTACTGATGGATTTCCCTCTATAGGTTAATAGAGTCTTGTTCATAAAAAGAAAATTGCTTGAAATACACTTTTAAACTAATTTGGAGAATCTGCCAAACCAGTCTGTTCATTTCAATCACTGCTGTTTCTTTGGTGTTACATTATTCTTAAGTGAAAGTAAAACAAATAGTCAGCCTTTTATTCTGAATAATTCAAATTAATTTTTGAGTTTCTCATTAGGATTCTTCATTAAGTTCACACCAACCTCATGGACCAAAATTTTAAGCATCGGATATTTTACCAGTATGCTTTCTCGCCTACTGAGTATGACCATCACAATCGATAAACACCATTAGATCATTATCTTTCACAGTGAAGAAATGTACATTTACCGCTGCTGAGAATGCTCTTTCCAGCATCTCTTCAATCTCTTCATGCTGTACTTCCAAGACCACCTCTTTGCAGTCTCCTAGGAAATGTGGCTCCAGAAATCTTGGTGTTTACCTTGCAGGTATGAGAGCTTACAGGTACAGGATCAGGGAGACCAGTGCACAAGTAACTCAAATTGATGATTTAATAATTGTGTGAATATTTTGCCCAGTATAGACTTTTTTGACTTTAGAATGAATTTGTTTCAAAATTCTTTCTTTCTTTTTTTTTTTTTTTTCTGTAAAGGACAGGCAGCATTGAAGAGCCTAATATTCCTGGATGTAGGCAACCAGGTCATCTGAATTAGCCAACCATGAGAGCACTCCAATATGCTGTTTATAATAGTCTTTATACTTTTGTCCTAATTTATAGATTATCACTCTATGATTAACTTAAAATATATCCCACATAAAATCTTAACTAATTATCTGTTTGAAATAAGGTTATTTGAGGTGATTAAATGTTCTGAACTTGGATTTTGGTGGGGTCTGCACCATTTTGTAGAATTTTATTAAAAATCATTGAATTGTACCATTTAATTACATTGAATGGTGAATTTCATGGTATGTAAAGTATATATCCATGAAGATTAAAAAAGAAAAGAAATTTGGAATTATTTCCTATTCCTACTTAGGGTTGACATGGATGAGATCTTTCCCAGCAGATATTATGCTGGGCTAATATCCATGCCTGTTTATATTTGAAATATAGATGGATGATCAGTAAGTGCCTCTTAGGACTGAGTTTCCTTTTGTATATGCTATCTCATCCAATTTGAAGAATTATACTAAACAGCTCCCAGAGAACAAGTATAAGTTCATGAGTTAATATGAAGCAACTCAGGTACCATTAAGAATAGTGTAAAAGTTTTAAGCCATCATTTTATATTTAAACTGATAATGCCACAAAAGGAAATGATAAAAACAAATCATGGTTTTAAAAGAATGACTAAATATCATGCTATAATTAAGAGGCATAATCATCTATATAAGGGTGAGCCCAGTTTAATGGGACAGACTGCACTGAGTTGGTAGAGCCAGCTGGAGCACATCTGGACTGTATGTGATCATCAGCAGAGTCCACAGCAGGCAACAGACAGTTAGTATCAGATATGTTCCAAATTTGGGCTCAAAGCAGTATGTTGGATATTTTGGAGAGGAATCAGAAGACAAATAAGATCATCTTCAGAGACAGAGATGTGGGTTCAAGAATGGAAAATAGGAAGCCATTCTAAGTAGATTAAACTTCACTTACAGGCTGGCTACAAAGAACAATGGCAGCATTCAACCTCTAATACTGAGGGAGAAGATAAAGAGAGCTCAGCCACAAGCTGGACTGAAGTTGAACTGCTTGAGAAATTTACCTAGACTTCCCTAAATTTTCTGATTTGTTCCAGAACCTTGACTGGGGGTCCAGATAAGGCCTTACCTACAGGAAATAGAGAACTATAACGCTGGGAACCCAGGGCATATTACAATGTTTCATGGGATGTGCAACCACCCATTCATATACTAGCAAAACATTCAAGCTGACTGGGACCTATTTGCTTCCCTGCCCTGCTCCTTCGGCAGAAATTGCAGCTTGAATCTCTGTCCCCTTCCCATTCTTATACATGCTTTGTGGAGTCTGAAGTGGAGACATTCTAAAATTGAGCTGCCACTCCAGTACTCTTGCCTGGAAAATCCCATGGACAGAGGAGCCTGGTGGGCTGTGGTCCATGGGCTCGCAAAGAGTCGGACATGACTGAGCGACTTCCCTTTCAATTTTCACTTTCACGCATTGGAGAAGGAAATGGCAACCCACTCCAGTGTTCTTGCCTGGAGAATCCCAGGGATGGCGGAGCCTGGTGGGCTGCCGTCTGTGGGGTCACACAGAGTCGGACACGACTGAAGTGACTTAGCAGCAGCAGCATAATATGATGTAGGCTAGGAAACACTTGTCTATAATATCCAGGTAAACATGCTCACAATTTTCAGAATGAAAAGCAAACTTTCTATGACTTAGTATTCATATTTATATCTAAAATCCAAATTTTATTTACTTATTTATTTTTAACTTTTTATTTTATATTAGACTCTAGTTGATAAACAACATTGTGTTTGTTTCAAGTATATAGCAAAGTGATTCAATTATACATACTGTCTATTCTTTTACAAATTCTTTTCCCATTTAGGTAGTTTTATAACATTGAGCAGAGTTTCCTGTGCTATATAGTAGGTCCTAATTGGTTATCCATTTTAAATATGGCAGCATGTAAAAATTTTAAAATTTAGAAAGCCATAATAGCACAGAACAAATGATTGATCAATTTATAGACTAAATTAAAGGGAAAAAGCTTGTAAATCCCTCAGTCTCTCCTTTTACAAATGTAGGTGGGATAATAATAATGAATTTCAACCATACACTACTTTCAAGCAACCCTGATCATACACACAAATGCACAAACCTCCTGCTTTCAAATAGTCACATTTTTAACAAGATGGATTCAACAGTCACCATCCTACCAACATAAGAAAAATACACAGAGATATAAAAATAAGTAGACTTAAAATGCTACATATTTATAGGCTGTGAGTTCCTAAACCAGAATGAAAAAAAAAAAAAAGGATGAGTGTCCAAAAACAATTCTGCAAGTCAATACGATAAATCAGGCCCAGAAGTCACAAACACAATAAATCAATTGAAACTGCCAAACCACTCTTCTCGACCTACTGGATTTAATTAAAACCACCACTCAGTTCATGAGAGGCCTTCTTATAGAGCAGATACTATCATTCAGTCTCAACCACGCACCCAAGCCTGCTGTGGGAGACACAGCATGCTAAATTTTAATCAAGGGGCCTGTTAAGAGCGGCAGGGTTTAGTCCACATCTACAGCAAGGCACCGTCATCTGTTCTATGTCCTCTTCTCATCCTCCCAAAGCACTCATTGAGAATGCCTTCAATCAGCCCTCAACACCATTAAAAGAGTAAGTGCCAGATAAATGCAGGAGAAATGCTGCCTTGCCGGCCCTTGCTTTTGTGTTGAAGATACAGCACAGCCATTGAAATGACTAGCATATTTAATCAAACGTGTAAAACAAGACGTGCCATGGGTGCTATATGGTTTTCGGTTCTTTAGTGAATCTACTAAGACTTCTCAACCCTAGCTCAGAGTCTATAAAGATCTGTTACCAAACAACATATAAATGCCACATGGTAGAATGATAAAAAGAATGAAGCAAAAAAAAAAAGGCACTCACAAGTGATGATGAATTCACAAGGCTGGGCAAAGGGCACAGGTTTGGCCTTTGCCACAGCTTCCAGGCATTTTGTAGGACTGGCGGTTAGGAATCTCACTGGCCCTTAAAAAGAAAAGACCCCTTGGGTTTAGTGCAGAAAAGACATAGAGATACCCACCCATGAGGTTGTTTTAACTTGAAGGATCACATTATTCATCATGAACAGTCTCTAAACTCAGTCAGCAGAAGCGTTTCTGGCACTTTTCTTGTGTATACTTGGCTCCATTTTATGAGACAGAACAGACTATGTTTGGCATTTTTGCCTTGAGTTATTGACATGTTTTAAATTATGCTGTTTTATGTCCATTCTTAATAGAACAGAAATCTGCTACAAACGATCTTTATTAACAGACCGCCTCAGGTGCTGAGACTCTCGATTTAACAACGTCTCCAAACAGACAGACAGGGAGCTTGTTAATAGGCTTTTCCAACCCTTTGGCTTCTGTGAGACGTAAGTGGATTATGGAGGTTTGTTTGTCAGGCTATCCTTTTTACATCACTGTCTGAATAATTGCCACAAAGGCCTATTGCTTTGGCCTAATTAACAAAATGTACAAAATCCCGAACATAGAACTTTTATTGATTAACCATCTCCACGGGAAGCATATGAACCCCCATGACTCCTGGCTCCAGACAGATGCTCTTGGTGATGTTACACACTGAACTATAGCTTGTTACTATACCAAGAACTTGTCTTAGGATTTTTGAGCCACTCAGAAAGTGTCACAAAAAACACATTTATTGGTTTTAGTTTAAAACTCAGTATCCTTGGTATGAGACCAATTCTTATGCAAATTTCACCCTATGTTTGCTATAAAACTTTATACTATCAGTTCTGCTTTGTTTTTTATTCACAGAAACTGATCCTTGAGGAGGTGGTTTCAATAGTATGAAAGACTTGATGGTAAAGTTAGAAATATGGAGAAAAAAATAAGAGTTTACTGTTTAAACACTTCTCATTAATTAGAAAACTACTTGAACAAAGACTTCAGGGCTTGTGTGTCAGAGGACTGTTTAGTCAGGCTCTGAGACTAAACTAGTGAGAAGACAGCCAGCATCCCTGCTCTTTGGAGCTTTTAGTATCAAGGATAGCAGATTTTTGAAAAGCCCAGGTGTTGAGGCCTATGACTATTTCTGAATTTGATATGCTTATAGCTAAAGCTAAGTCACTTCAGTCATGTCCGACTCTGTGCGATCCCATAGACGGCAGCCCATCAGGCTCCCCCGTCCCTGGGATTCTCCAGGCAAGAACACTGAGTGGGTTGCCATTTCCTTCTCCAATGCATGAAAGCGAAAGGTGAAAGTGAAGTCGCTCAGTCAGGTCCGACTTAGCGACCCCATGGACTGCAGCCTACCAGGCTCCTCCATCCATGGGATTTTCCAGGCAAGAGTACTGAAGTGGGGTGCCATTGCCTTCTCCAGATATGCTTATAGGAGTCCCCCATATCCACAGTTTGACTTTGTGCAGTTTTGATTTCAGTTACCCACCATGATCCAGAAAAATGTTAAATGAAAATTCCAGAAATAAACAATTCTTAAGTTTTGGACCTGGACTTGAACTTTGGACTTGGGCTGAAAAGAGATCAAACTAGTCAATCCTAAAGGAAATCAACCCTGAATATTCACTGGAAGGACTGATGATGAAGCTGAAGCTCCAATACTTTGGCTACCTGATGCAAAGAAACAACTCACTGGAAAAGACACTGATACTGGGAAAGATTGAAGGTAAAAGGAGAAGGAGGCAGCAGCAGATTAGATGCTTAGATAGCATCACTGACACAATGAACATGAATTTAAGCAAACTCTGGGAGACAGTGGAGGACAGAGGAGCCTGATGTGCTGTGGTCCTTGGGGTTGCAAGGAGTTGGATATGACTCAGTGACTAAACAATAAAAACATTTTAAATCTTAGGAGGTTCTGAGTAGCATGCTGAAACCTCACGTGGTTCCCCTCCATCATGCTCAGGACATGAATCATCCCTTTGTCCAGTGTACCTTCTGTAGCAGGCTTGTGTTATCAGATCAACAAGTATTATCATAGAGCTTCTGTTCAAATAATCCTTTTTTACTTACCAAAGGGCCCAAAGCCCAATAGTAGTGATTCTGGCAATTCCAGTCTGCTAAAGGGAAGCCAGGCAGTGCCTCCTTTAAATGAAAAGGTAAAAGATACTTAATAAGGAAGAGAAAAGCTCTATGCTGAGGCTATTAAGATCTTTGTAAGAATAAATCTTCTTACCTATGAAATGGTGAAGAAGGAAAAAGAAATCTGTGCTAATTTGCTGTCACACCTCAAACTACAAAAGTTATGGCAACAGTGCATGATAAGTGCTTAGTTAAGATAGAAAAGGCATTAAATTTGTACAATAAGCGATTTGAGAGAGAGACCACATTCATATAACTTTTATTACAATACAATGCTGCTGCTGCTAAGTCATTTCAGTCGTGTCCAACTCTGTGCGACCCCATAGACGGCAGCCCATGAGGCTCCCCCGCCCCTGGGATTCTCCAGGCAAGAACACTGGAGTGGGTTGCCATTTCCTTCTTCAATGCATGAAAGTGAAAAGTGAAAGTGAAGTTGCTCAGTCATGTCCGACCCTTAGTGACCCCATGCTATATCTGTCTTATTATTACTTATTGTTGTTAATCTCTAACTCTGCCTAATCCATAAATTAAACTTAATCATAGGTATGTATGTAGAGGAAAAAAAACCCAATACATATAGAGTCTGTACAATCCAAGCTTTCAGGCATTCATGTCAAGAGTGGGGTGTGGGGGCTGTCTTGGAACATATTCCCTGCAGAAAAGTGAGGACTACTGTAACTTTCCTTAGGAACTCAGTAAAAAGCCCATAAGATGAAAAATTCTGTTTGATGACTTAGGAAGTTAGATTATTGGTCCTGAGACAATAAGCTGTGTACATCATTTTATGTAACATTCAGAAGGTACATATTGAAAAAGTTACTATAGACTTTTTTTTTTTTGGAATTTGAGAAGATCTACGATCTGCTACAATTAAAATGGTAGTCCAACAAAAAATGAAAAGCAAGACAAATAAAAATTTCTTAATGTACTTATACACACAGATAGGTTAGAAAGTTTTAACTAATGATGCTAAAACTGAAGCTCCAGTACTTTGGCCACCTCATGCGAAGAGTTCACTCAATGGAAAAGACCCTGATGCTGGGAGGGATTAGGGGCAGGAGGAGAAGGGGACGACCGAGGATGAGATGGCTGGATGGCATCACGGACTCAATGGACGTGAGTCTGAGTGAACTCCGGGAGCTGGTGATGGACAGGAAGCCTGGCGTGCTGCGATTCATGGGGTCGCAAAGAGTCGGACACGACTGAGCGACTGAACAGAATGGACGGATGTTTTTGCTTTTTAAATCAGTCAAGTAACTTGATAATGACTGCAGAGAAATCAAAAGATTCAATTCAAACAACTGAATGAGCTTCAGTTGGGAACTAAGCTATAGCAATATTCATAACACTGAATTAATTCAGAAAGCTTAAAAGCTCTAGGAATAGATAGCAATTTTTCTGTTTTCTTCTCCAGTGCAAAAGGGGGCAACAGCATTTTTTTTAATCTCAGAAAGATATCTTGTCTAATCTTGGGAATTTATGCTGAATTTTGGAGAAAATTTCCCCTTGGAGCAGTCTGTACACATAAGTACACACACACTGGCATCTGTCAACATGAAACTGAATTCACCAAAAATGTGAAGAGCACATGTTGTGCTCTCATATTAAGATGAGTGTCATAGCAGCTGTCCTCAAGCATAAAAATAAAAGATGGTGGAGTAGAGGAAGGTCAAAAGTTAGACAGGCTGAGGTCAGAAGCTGAACAGAATAGGATACTGGAATACTCTTCAGGTGAAGACAGATTACGGCAGGAAAAGGCAATGTCTCGCATGCTAGTAGCCCTTCCAAAAGCCCTGGGGAATTGAAATAAAAGCAGAGACTTTCTTTTTTTTAGATCAGCAGCAATAATTAATAGAAACTATCATTTGTTGAGAGTTTATCTTGTACCTCATTTACTTGATGGTTTAATATTTATGAATTTCATTACTGTTAACACTCTGCAAAAGTAGGTTTTACTATTGTCTCTATTTTACATGTGAAGACATACAGAGTAGCACTTTACTCAAGATCACAAATCCAATAAGAGGCAGAATCAGTATTTAAACCTACTCTAAAGCCCATGCCCTTGTCCACTGCTTGAAATTTGCCGAGCCTGGACTGATGCATAGGCATTTTTGGTGGTTGTGAAGTAGGGAAGGTAGTGATTCATCACTTTTTGCCCAGAGAGTTGTTTGCCCTAATTTTGCAAGAGATCATGTTTAAGGTAAACTGGTTATCACCTGCCAAGACAGCAATGATTTACAATTATTTATTAAGAAAATGTTCTGTGTGCGAGTGGTCTCTCTCTGAAAAAGTGCCAACAAAGAGGCCTTGTCAGTTTTTTGGCAGAAATACATCTAAACACATAAAAACAAGTTTAAACACTATTATTTATGCATAATTCTTTCTTGGCATCATCTCTCACTTGCCACAATTTGCAGCCAGAAAACACTTATTTCTACTTTTCTTACTCTAGAAATAATCCAGTCTTAAGTGGATCTAATTCCTTCCCAGAAGACAAACAGCCCTGTCAGGACTTGGTGGTGTGTGCTGTGTTTGAAGCATCAAGGTTTCCATTCACTGCACAGCTGCACAGACTCCGGAAGCTGGTGCTAAGCCAGAGTTCTGTACCCACTGAGATCTGCAGTCTGGAATGATAAACACACAGCTGCCCATGGCGAGGGCCACAGACATAATAGATGGCCATGTCTCCACTGGAATCAGGCAAAGCCAACACACATCATTAATCCAGCTGCTTATATGTTAAATATAACAAAACACGTACAAAATGGTGACCTGTCTCCATAGAAGACAGCGATGGGGTGGTATGAGGCGGAAGCAATTTAAGGCAACAGGACAGAGTCAGGGGCTATGCATCCTTTGTAAAGTTCTGCAGGAGAGCTGATTTACTGCCACAAGGCCTCTTGCTGCAAATAGTTCATAAAGCCTACGACCTGAGGACTTGCCCACGGGACCACAATAACATTTATCTAGCATAAATTAATGTGTTTCAACCACTAATTCAATTTGGCCAGCCTCATTCTTCTGGTTTTGGCAAAGCCTAGCCTTGCTGTAAAGTCACTTGGTGACTCACACGAATGGCTGGGTTTGTTAAAGAGTCACACACTGCTAGGAACAAAGAGTGCTATTAGTTGAGTAGTCATAAAAATATACCTCCAGAGCACATTTGGAGCTGTGCTAATTGAAACTTCCTCTTTAGAGGACCTGATCAAAACCAGCTGTAGGAGTCAAGCAGGAGCAGATTTCAACATCACATTAAAAGCTCAGCAGATTCAGAAAGAGCAGCAATATTTGAAAGATGAGGGCATTGAGGCCCCAACACGCACTCTAATTGGCTCCCAACACTCTGCTGAGAGCTGGTGACCTAAACCTGGAGAGCAGCAGGAAAAAACTTCTCTGCAAGCTTGATTTGAAAAAAAGAAAACTGGAGTGCAGTTCCCCTCATAAAATTCCAAATCTGCCAAGCTTCTCAAGGAACACATGGGAAAAAAACCACAAAGGCCTAGTGAATTTAGGAAAATGAAGTGAGATGAAGTGGGATATTGTTCTTAAAAGGTAGAAACAAGAGCTTCAGTAATTTTGTTGGTAGGATAGCCTCTTAAGAACATACCATTCGTATTAAAAAAGAGAAAACATCCAGCGCACAGAGGATCAAACAAGCAAAATCCTAATAAAAAGCAAAAACATGGAAGAAACATGACAACACAGACTGTACTTAAAGATGAGAATGTGAACTATCTCCTCCTCTCTGGCTGCATGTGGAATTCCAAGACATAAGGAATGCATTCTGTCAGTGTGTGTAGAAGCAACATGCATCCACAGGTTTGCTGATAATGTGGAATAATCATGCATTTTCTGTGTTTGCTTTACTGGAGTGGGGTTAGCCACTTGTAAAGGAAGCAGTCACTGATACATAAATATAAATAGCATATTCTACCTGTCAAATATGTGAATTTTATTTAATTTAGATGAGTGAGGTGCCTGGAAATGTTAAAAGGAAGTTATGTTTTATAGCACCTTTAAGTAGCATATAAATTAGGAAGGATGGCTACTTCTTTTAATTTATTTACTCATCAGTTTAATGGAGTGTCTAGTTTGGGAGCTATGTCACAGTGATTCGTAAAGATACAGGTTGGGGAGGTTTATTTATGTAGATATGGAAAGGATCATTATGTTTCATGCCACAAAATGATGAGATCAACTATATATATGAATTATAATGATATTCTAGTGGATATAATTATAGTGCCACAAATAATAACTATGAAAGTTGAAAATTTGCTTCATTTTCACCCTCTTTTTGGAATGCATTAAGTAGTTAACCTTTGCTTGTGTTCTTTTTTTCTTTTTATCACAAATAAAACACATTAAATTGAACCACTGGGTTTAAAAACAAAACAACTTCACAAAAGTAAGTTTCATAGTCATATAATCCTATGTTCCCTTTTTATGCTTAAAATTTTGCATCCAGAGTTTAACAGTCACTGACACAAGATGTGGCCTCTGGTATATGTGATACAGCTTTTTAAATTTGTGCAGATTTGAGTAGCAAGTATGTCTAATGCTTCTTTGTTATTCTTATGGCTTGCCAGATAGTGAATCATTCTCAATGCATAATGTAATCCACTGTTGCAATGCTATGCCTTTGATTTTATTTATCTTGTTTGTCCAAGTACTACAGACATTACAGAGGCTTAAATTTAGTGTTCTTAAACCTGAAAGAGGCTGAAGAATTTGGAATTTTTTCTAAAGATAATTCAAGACTAAGTGGTGAAAAAAAAAAATTGTAATATAATCCAAACACGATCTCTTGATTTAAAATGTTTTGTGGAAAGCAGTCATCTGATCTAGCTTCTCCCAATTTTCCCACTCTCTGTGGCTGATTCATGTCAATGTATAGCAAAATGAATACAGTATTGTAAAGCAAAATAAACTAAAAAATAAAAATTAAAAAAAAATAAAATAAAATTCAGAGCAGATGAATACACACCGGTTGTCACCAAACCTGGATCTGAAGCTAATAATACAAGAATCTACAAGTTTCCAATTATCTAAGATTTAAAAGAATAAGGAATAAAATCACTTTTAGGTTCTGTACAATTAGAAACAATAGAAATCAGTCCACTAAAAGTGAGTAAAGTCCCCACATTTGTTTCCTACTGCTTTACCCCGACTCAGAAAATTTTCTCTACTGAAAACAAAGCCTGACAGCTGTTCTAGGGACCCAGGGCGCTACATTCTGGAGTGCACAATGCTGTCTCCACCTTCCTTCCACACTAGCTGTACTTTCTGAGTTTGAACACTAGGAGATGGCCCACTGAAACTTGCAGAAATCTAGGCAGGGTCAGTGGATTGCTTTGGAAGGTGGTGGTGTATGTTCAGGAATTAAAACACAAATGCAGGTGAGGAATTCACCTTGGGTCAGCGGAACTGTAGCAGCCAAAATCCTGCTAACTCTGAGCATTAGACTAGGAGTTGAGCATGATCTTCTCTCTAAGAGGAAGAATAGGTCAGAAGCCATGAGAGTATTCAAAGGTTGAGACCAGATAAATGTCTCTTTATTATAGGATATATTTTAAAGATCCATCATGAAGCATATGAGAAAAATACTGCATGAAAAGAAAAAACATTTATCATCCTATAGATTAAAATGAAGAGCAGATCTCTGAGTCAATGAACTACAAAGAATTAACTTAGAATATTATTTGGTGACCTCACATGTCAGAGGTGGTTGGTCTCTCATTCTTCCTGGGCTGTCATTTACAGCTGCATTTCAAACTCCTTAGAGATGCTGGTCAAGACTAAAGTTTCTACAGTGGAAGGTAAGCATGGATGTCAATAGATCAAAAAGAAATAAAACAAAACAAAAAGCCCTTACTCTAAACATCTGTATTTTCCCTATTGATTAGAAATAGGAATAAGACAGCCTTGGAAGATGAATGTTGAAAATGGCAGAGCTCCCCCGCACCGTGACAGAATAGGTAGATTAAACCAACACACACACAAGAATGACTAGACAATCTGGATAATTACTTTATTTATTATTTACTTTATTATTTATTATATTTATAATTTACTATAATTTATTATAACTTACTTTATTATTATTAAAACTGCCTAAAGATACAAGATAACTACCAAAGAGCAAATAATTATGGGAATAACATCAATAAAAAGATAAAATATTTACAGAAGTGAACCCGAGAATTTGGGGACAGTTTCTCCTAAGGATAGCTGCCAGTTCTGAAAAAGGCAATGACAGGCTAAGAATCAGAATTTGTGACCACATGGCAAAGCTATAGGGACCACTACGGATTAGTAGACCTATGTACTAATGCTAGGATCCTCAAGGCTGCTTACTTACTCCGTGAATAAGGTTGATTTCATTACAGTACAGTTGTTATGAAGACTGATACCAGTCTCTTTAGTTCAATTTTAGACATTGAAATGATCCTAGTTTGTCAGTTATCTACTAAAAACAAATGTAAAAATTATATCATATTTATCCTTAATTGATTTTTTCCAAGTTAAGTTTACTAAGGTAAATTTATATTCAGTTAAATTCTCTCTTTTTAGTATACAGTTTTATGAATTTTGACGAACACTCATGTAACTGCCTCCATGATAAAGATATAAAAAACTGGTTTCTGTCATTCCCAAAAGTTCCCTCATGTGCCTTTGTGATCGATTCATTTCCCTGCCTTTTGCCATGGCAATCACTGATTTGATTTTTACCACTGTGGTTTAGTCTTTTCCACAGTATCCTATGAATGGAATGATGCAGAATGTTGCCTCTGAATCTGGATATTTTCACTTAGCATAATGCATCTGAAATTCATCTTTGTGTTTAAATAAATCCATCATTTTTTCCCACTTTATTAGTAAGTAGCATTCCCTTGTTTGAGTGTACCATAATTTATCAGTCATAAGTTCATGGGCATTGGAGTAGTTTCTAGTTTTGAACAATTTGGAATAAAGTACTTTGCCTCTTGAATGTGTATGTATATACACACACACACACAAACACACATACACAAGTATTTATTTCTCCTGGATAAAGTCCTGGGAGTTGGGATTCATATGGTAAGAATATGGTTAACTTTTAAAGAAACTGTTCATTAAACTTTCAAAATGATTGTACCATTTTTCATTCCCTCCTACAATTCATGAGACTTTCAGAGAGTTCCAGTTGCTTCACATACTTGACAGCATTTGATGTGGTCACGTTGTTATTTTTTCTTTAATTAAAAAAAAGTTTACCATTATAAATGCATATTTCTATTTTTTAATGTTTTCATTTTCAATTTCCTCATGACTAATGATGCGAAGAGCTGACTCATTTGAAAAGACCATGATGCTGGGAAAGAATGAGGGCAGGAGGAGAAGGGGACGACAGAGGATGAGATGGTTGGATGGCATCACCAACTCGATGGACATGAGTCTGGGTAGACTCTGGGAGTTGATGATGGACAGGGGAGGCCTGGCGTGCTGCGGTTCATGGGGTCGCAAAGAGTTGGACACGACTGAGCGGCTGAACTGAACTGAACTGAATGATGTTGAATTTCTTTTCATATGCTTATTTTCTCAGTTTATCTTTGGTGTTCACATCTTCTTTTCCATATTTTAATGGGTATTTTTGTTTTTCTATTCAGTTGTGAGAATTCTTTATAATTTCTGTTTATGAGTCCTTTATCTATACCTGTTTTTGCAATTACTTTAATCTTATCCTCTCATTTGTCTTTTCAGTATCTTTCAAAGAGTAGACAATTTTAATTTTGATAAGGTAATACTGAAGTTCTATTTATCACTTTCTTCTTTTATAGTTTGTGTTTTGCCATAAGAAGTTTCCCCCTAACTTACGGTCACTAAGATTCTTCTTATGCTTTTTTAAGAACTGTTATAATTTTAAGTTTTATATTAAGGTTTATGATTCTATAATTCAAGTTAACTTTGCTTAAGGCATAAACACAGTGTTGACATTTATTTATTTGCATATGGCTCCATCCTTCCAACAATAATTATTGAAAATACTAATTTTTCCATTAAATTGCCTTGGAAATTTTGTTGATAATCAATTGAACATATATATATATACATACACACACACACACATGGGTCTGTTTCAGAATCTTTTCCAATATAGGTTATTACAAGATATAGATTATCTGTGTTATACAGTAGGTTCTTATTGCTTATCTATTTTATATATGGCATTTGTATAAGTTAATTTCAAACTCCTAATATATCCACCACCACCACCACTATCCCCTTTGGCATTTTGTATATGTTAATTTCAAACTCCTAATATATCCCCACCACCACCACTATCCCCTTTGGTAACCATAAGTTTGTTTTCTATGTCTGTGAATCTGTTTCTGCTTAGTGAATATGTTCATTTGTATCTTTTTTAAATTTTTCATATATAACATTTTATTGGTATTTTAATTTGGATTACATTAAATCTAAAGAACATTTTTGAAAATTAACTTTCTAACACCACAAATAAAAATAAACTCAAAATGGATTAAAGACCTAAATGTAAGAACAGAAACTATAAAACTTCTAGAGGAGAACATAGGCAAAACCCTCTCTGACATAAATCACAGCAGGATCCTCTATGATCCACCTCCCAGAATACTGGAAATAAAAGCAAAAATAAACAAATGGGATCTAATTAAAATTAAAAGCTTCTGCACAACAAAGGAAACTATAAGCAAGGTGAAAAGACAGCCTTCGGAATGGGAGAAAATAATAGCAAATGAAGCAACTGACAAACAACTAATCTCAAAAATATACAAACAACTTATGCAGCTCAATTCCAGAAAAATAAACGACCCAATCAAAAAATGGGCCAAAGAACTAAATAGACATTTCTCCAAAGAAGACATATGGATGGCTAACAAACACATGAAAAGATGCTCAACATCACTCATTATCAGAGAAATGCAAATCAAAACCACAATGAAGTACCATTTCACACCAGTCAGAATGGCTGCGATCCAAAAGTCTGCAAGCAATAAATGCTGGAGACAGTGTGGAGAAAAGGGAACCCTCTTATACTGTTGGTGGGGATGCAAACTGGTACAGCCACTATGGAGAACAGTGTGGAGATTCCTTAAAAAATTGCAAATAGAACTGCCATGTGACCCAGCAATCCCACTGCTGGGCATACACACTGAGGAAACCAAAATTGAGAGACACCTGTACCCCAATGTTCATTGCAGCACTGCTTATAATAGCCAGGACATGGAAGCAACCTAGATGTCCATCAGCAGATGAATGGATAAGAAAGCTGTGGTACATATACACAACGGAGTATTACTCAGCCATTAAAAGAATACATTTGAATCAGTTCTAATGAGACGGATGAAACTGGAGCCAATTATACAGAGTGAAGTAACCCAGAAAGAAAAACACCAATACAGTATACTAACACATATATATGGAATTATAAACAAGGTAATGGTAACTCTTTATGCGAGACAGCAAAAGAGACACAGATGTATAGAACGGACTTTTGGACTCTGAGGGAGAGGAAGAGGGTGGGATGATATGGGAGAATGGCACTGAAACATGTATACTATCACACAAGAAATGAATTGCCAGTCTATGTTCAATACAGGATACAGGATGCTTGGGACTGGTGCCTGGGGATGATCCAGAGAGTTGATATGGCTGTGGGAGGTGGGGGGGGGTTCAGGATTGGGAGCTCATGTATACCCGAGACGGATTCATGTCAATGTATGGCAAAACCAATACAGTAATGTAAAGTAAAATAAAGTAAAAATAAAAATAAATGTTACTTAGTTTAACAATAAAAAAAAAAGAAAATTAACTTATTAGTATTAGCTCTTCCAATCTATTATCTTTATTTTATGGTTCTCAAATATAAATCTTGTACATATTTTGTTAGATTTATCACTATTTCATATTTTGGTGTTATTGGAAAATGTATTATGTTATTTAAACTTGGTTTCTAATTTTTCATTGCTAGTATATTGGAAGTGATTGATTTTCATGTATTGATACCGTCCCCAGTGTTCTTGCTAAATCTACCCATTAGTTCTAATGGCTGTTTAACAGATTTTTTTTCATTTTTAATGCAAATCATCATTTTATTTGCCAATAGAGACTGTTTTGCTACTTCCTTTCTAATTTATATTTCTTTTATTTCTTTTTCTTATTGTACTAGCTGGGACTTCCAGTGAACTGAAATGGTAAGAACAGTCATTCTGGCCATGCTACCCATCTTAAGAGAAAAGCATTCATTCTCTCACCATTAAGTATGATGTTAGTTGCAAGTGGTTTTGTTTAGTTTTCTTTTAAATCAATGTCCTTTATGTGGTTGAGGAAATTCTTTCAAAATTTATGATATTCAGTAAAAAGTAAGTAGACCCATAAAGGAATAATTCAACTTGAATGAAAACTAAGAAAATGAGAAACAATGGAGGAAACATCAAAAGGATTTGATTACAGCATTAGCAGAGGCATAATTTTTTAAAATCTATACATTATGCATTTAATGTAAATGAAAGGATTCAGAACTTTAGAGAGATCTCAAGGTGGTGGATCTGAGTTAATTCTTTCTATAAGCTCTTTACCCAGTATGACTTTAGTGCTATCCTATTAATGTCTCTCTAATGCAAGCAAAGCTAGCCTGATTTATATTGGGGTAAGACAGCCAGACTGTTCCAAGGTCATGTGGGTAAGAGGCAAGAGTGGAACTTGAAATGTTTAATCTCTAACATACATATCTCCTTCTACTTCTGGTTCTTCTATCCAGGCTGCTGTCTCTAACTTACCCTGTCGCCATACATATAATTAATCCATATATATATATATATATATATATATACACACACACACACACATATAATTATTTATATATATATATACATATATGATTGTGTGTGTTAGTTGCTCAGCTGTATCTGACTCTTTGCAATCTCATGGACTGAAGCCCACCCGGCTCCTCTGTCCGTGGAGTCTTCCAGGCAAGAATACTGGAGTGGGTTGCCATTTCCTACTCCCAAAACATAAGATTATTTATATATAAATATATGGTTATTTATATATATACAATCAGTTCACAAATAGACTTCAGTCTCTTAAGGGAAAGTCTCAAGGTTTTCAGATTTGATGCATCATTTAGTTTTTACTTTATTTCCGACCAGAACTAGTTTTAGTGGAAACAAACAGGACTGTTATTAATTCATATCTCATTAATACACATACTTTCTATATATATGGACAGGAATATTTGTTGTGTGCTATCTCTCATGAGATAGACAATGAGAGATAATGGGTAGTTTATTTTCACAATGATTCCTCCTCCCTACATCAATATCTTTCATAATTGCAAATTATTTGCTGAAAATACTTTTCCATTTTATGAAAATCAGATTGAATATACATGATTATAAGAACTCTGCTATTTAAATGTTTATTTTTTAATTTATTTTACATCCTTGATAATGAGAAAAAGTCTAGTATTTACTTGTGAGGAAGAGATGCTACGTTTATAAAATTCCAGGAAACTGATATTGTACAAGGTGTAGTAGTATAACAACAACAACAAAAAGAATATAAGACAGAAAGAAATAATAAGAGAAACAGCATACATATAACCAGATAAAAATTCACTAAATAAGCTAATCAATAACCTAATAACCAGACAATTAGTAACCATTGAAATAGCAGTTATATCAAGTGTAATATCACATGGAGCATGTGTAATATTCTATGTGGATATAGATGTTCCATCACTAATATTAGACAAAATGGAATCTGGGGTCTCTGGCTGTCAAGCAGCTATACCTCCCAGATTTCTCTTCGAAAGGACTGGTTGCCAGGGCAAGGGGAGAGATAATTGACTAACAGCCTGCAGCTGCCTCGCATTGTCAGCTGCCTCCTGGATTCATGGCAATGCCATGTATCCCTGAACTGTTCCCAGTCAATGCCTTAGCCTGGGAGAGGTACTAGAGGAGGGCTTTTTCTGCCCAGTGTGGGACTTCTCTAAAGGATACTCTGAAGAGCGTCACATTGTTATCTCATCAGTGGCATCATGTTAATCAGATAGGATGATTCCGAAGTGGCTAGTGGACTGGAGACCAACTGCAGACACAGCAGCCATAGTCCTACCACTATGGCTCTGGATTTCTTAGGTGTCTTTACAATTCTATTGTTACTCCATACTTTGAGATCCTGTAGCTTTATTACTGATTATCTCAGTAATCTTCTAAGCGGGTTATTTTTTTGCCTAGTGCTTCCCTTTTTCATTTTTAATGCCTTGACTCCGTGTTACTACAGGTTGCCTAAGAAGCATATACCTAAAGAAATTAAACATGGAAGAAAGTTATTGAGGGAATTCTTGTGAAGGAATAAAGGAGGGGAAAATGAAAGGTAGGCAATGACTTCAGCATGTGATGTTGGTCTGTCTCCCCTCAAAGGGAAGAATGAAGGAAGAAGAATTAGGTAGAAAGAAATTTAGACAGCAGTAAAGTTCTGAGAAAGTCTTAACCATACCAAATAGGAGTTCTTGAGCAACGGTTGACAACATAGTTCCCTAGTGGGCAGAATTGACTTATCTCTAGCACTCTCATCATGTTCCATCACTGGCTAGTATTAGTTTGATATAAGTACTTCCTTGACATGACTAAAAAGCTTCCTGAAGAAAGTGAAAGAGGAGAGTGAAAAAGTTGGCTTAAAGCTCAACATTCAGAAAACTAAGATCATGGCATCTGGTCCCATCACTTCATGGGAAATAGATGGGGAAACAGTAGAAATAGTGTCAGACTTTATTTTTCTGGGCTCCAAAATCACTGCAGATGGTTGACTGCAGCCATGAAATTAAGAGATGCTTGCTCCTTGGAAGGAAAGTTATGACCAAACTAGATAGCATATTGAAAAGCAGAGACATTACTTTGCCAACAAAGGTCCATCTAGTCAAGGCTATAGTTTTTCCAGTAGTCATGTATGGATGTGAGAGTTGGACTGTAAAGAAAGCTGAGTGCTGAAGAATCGATGCTTTTGAACTATGGTGTGGGAGAAGACTCTTGAGAGTCCCTTGGACTGCAAGGAGATCCAACCAGTCCATTCTGAGGGAGATCAGCCCTGGGATTTCTTTGGAAGGAATGGTGCTAAAACTGAAGCTCCAGTACTTTGGCCACCTCATGTGAAGTGTTGACTCATTGCAAAAGACTCTGAGGCTGGGAGGGATTGGGGGCAGGAGGAGAAGGGGACGAGAGAGGATGAGATGGCTGGATGGCATCACTGACTCGATGGATGTGAGTTTGAGTGAACTCTGGGAGTTGGTGATGGACAGGGAGGCCTGGAGTGCTGCAGTTTCATGGGGTCGCAGAGTCGGACACAACTGAACGAGTGAACTGAACTGAACTGACATGACCACTGTTGCTCATGCTGTGCTGCTAAGTCGCTTCAGTCGTGTCTGACTCTGTGTGACCACACAGAGGGCAGCCCACCAGGCTCCCCAGTCCCTGGGATTCTCCAGGCAAGAACACTGGAGTGGGTTGCCATTACCTTCTCCAATGCATGAAAGTGAAAAGTGAAAGTGAAGTCGCTCAGTCGTGTCCAATTCTTCACGACCCCATGGACTGCAGCCCACCAGGCTCCTCTCTCCATGGGATTTTCCAGGCAAGAGTACTGGATTGGGGTGCCATTGCCTTCTCCACATGAACACTGCAGGGGATCCAAAAATGTGACATCTTAAGGCTGTCAGTCAACTACGTTTTCCCTGGAAGACTCTTCTGAAGGAAGGCATGAGCAGTATACTTCCTTGTGTGTTACAGTCCACCCCTGGACCATGTTGACCTACTTCATGGACTATGTCAACTCCATGGTTACCAGGAGCCTCCTTTCCTGAGAAGAAAACTCTCAAGGGAGAGTTAGTGAGACCATCTACAAACTTAAGCCCAGAGGATTGACACAATATTGTTAACAAAACTGTAAGAGGCAGATAATTCTTATAAACAACTTATTTCAGTGACTGAAATGAAAGTAATAAGAATACTAGCAGTACAAATAAGAAATAGGTATTGCTGAAAACATTAACATAATAGGCACTTAAACAAGAGAGAACTTAATCACACACACACACACACACACACACTTATTTTTCATTACTGAGGTGCCAGGACAACTTCATAGCATCTTCAGGAATCTAGGTTCTAATCTTTCTCAACCATTATTTTCAATATGTGGGCTTTGATTTTCAAAGTCATATTATGATTCAGTATGACAGAAAGAGCCCTAACAATGTCAAATGTGCCAGATAGAAGAAGGAAAGCAGAAGAATAAGAGCATATGTCTTCCCTTTTAAGAAACCTTTCTGAAAAATCTCATGTAACAATTCTGTTTATATCTCTCCATATAGATGCAGAGCTGTCATTTAAGACTTCAATATTGTATGTGCATAATTCCAGGAAAACATTTCATATAGAAATATGACATTCATACTAGAATTTATTACATGGTCATGATCTATATAAAGTGAACAAGAATATTACCAGATATTTATCAGAAAATAAAGGGAAAATAGAGATTGAGAAAGATAATTATGGAGGTAAGTAGATGTGCCTGCTGTAGTAATCAAATGATTTCCTGAAACTAACGGAACTTTGATACGAGATCAAAACTGGACAGGAGAGTACTGAAAAGAAAATGATAGACATTATGCTGACAAAAAAGCAGGTAAATAAAATATTAAAAAACAATAAAGAACAATAAATAATACAGCTTGACCAAGGCTTGTCCCAGGAATTAAAGTACTATGAATGAAATTCACATTGTCACTAAATAAGATGAACCAAGTGATAATTTCAAATTTTGGTAAATATCAAAACAGATTAATATTTGAAAAATATTTGCAAACAATGAGTTAGGTATTGTTAAACAACTAAAGAGCCTCTTGATGAAAGTGAAAGAGAAGAGTGAAAAAGTTGGCTAAAAACTCAACATTCAAGAAACTAAGATCATGGCATCTGGTCCCATCACTTCATGGCAAATAGATGGGGAAACAGTGGAAACAGTGAAAGACTTTCTTTTCTTTTTTTAATATATATTTATTTTCTTGATCTCCAAAATCACTGCAGATGGTGACTGCAGCCATGAAATTAAAAGATGCTTGCTCCTTGGAAGAAAAGACATGACCAACTTAGACAGTATATTAAAAAGCAGAGACATTACTTCGCCAACAAAGGTCCATCTATTCAAAGCTATGATTTTTCCAGTAGTCATGTATGGATGTGAGAGTTGTACTATAAAGAAAGCTGAGTACCGAAGAATTGATGCTTTTGAAGTGTGGTGTTGAAGACTGTTGAGAGTCCCTTGAACTGCAGGGAAAGCAAACCAGTCCATCCTAAAGGAAATCAGTCCTGAATATTCATTGGAAGGACTGATGCTGAAGCAGAAACTCCAATACTTTGGCCACCTGATGTGGAGAGCTGACCATTTGAAAAAACCTTGATGCTGGGAAAGATTGAAAATGGGAGGAGAAGGGGACGACAGAGGATGAGATAGTTGGATGGCATCACCAACTGAATGGACATGAGTTTGAGTAAACTCCGGGAGTTGGTGATGGACAGGGAGGCCTGGCGTGCTGCAGTCCATGAGGTTGCAAAGAGGAGTAGGACACGACTGAGCGACTGAACTAAACTGAAAGAGTATGTAGGGCTTCCCTGATAGCTCAGTTAGTAAAGAATCCCCCTGCAATGTAGGAGATCCTGTTTTGATTCCTCGGTTTGGAAGATCCCCTGGAGAAGGGATAAGCTACCCACTCCAGTATTCTTGGGCTTCCCTTGTGGGTCAGCTGGTAAAGAATCTGCCTGCAATGCAGGAGACCTGGGTTTGATCACTGGGTTAGGAAGATCCCCTGGAGAAGGAATAGGCTATCCACTCTAGTATTCTGGCCTGGAGAATTCAATAGACTATATAGTCCATAGGGTCACAAAGAGTAGAACATGATTGAGCAGCTTTCACTTTCACTTTCAAAGAGTATCTATAAAGAACCTACAACACAGATTGCACTTAATGGTTAAACTTGAAAATCATTCTCATTAAAAGATATTTTGTTGTTGTTTAGTCACTAAGTCATGCCCAACTCTTTCACGACCCCATGGACTCTGTCCTCACAGGCTCCTCTGTCCATGGAATTCTCCAGGCAAGAATATTGGAGTGGGTTGCCATTTCCTTCTCCAGGGAATCTTCCAAATCCAGTCTCTCACACAGGAGATTCTTTACCACTGAGCCACCAGGAAAGCCCAATAAACATTTTAAGACACAGATAAATCTAATTAAAGATACATAATATGTGAAGAAATTATATTACTAAAAGATATAATTTTTGAAAGCCTGAATTAATGAGATATAATATGCTCATGATATAAAGCCTTAATATTTAAAGATGAGTTATTTTTCCCACATTCATCTATAAGTTTAACTGATTTTCAAAGAAAATGAACTTATTTCTCTTTTCACTAATATGGCAAGCTAATTCGGATGGAAGAGTGAAGTCCAAGGAAAGTAAAGTAATTTTGAAAAACAATAAAGAACAATTTTCCTATGAGATATCAACACTTTGCACAAAGTTATAGTAATCAGTGGCATAGACACAAGACAAATGTGTCAAAACAGAGGACCCAGAAAGAGAACCATACTTAATTGGAAAGTTGTTATTTGAGAGAAGTAGAGAAATGATTATACATTTACTAAATGGTGAACAGCCAATTGGCTCCTCATCTTGAAAAACTAAATAAACTCCTACCTTGTATAATAACAAAAATAAATTTTAGATAAAGACCTAAATTTGAAAGGCACAATTTTACATCTTTTATAAAGATATGCAAGGGACTATCTTTATGACCTTTGGGTAAGGAAGGCTTATACGTCTCAAATATCACTCTAACAAAAGAAAATTCTGATAAATTTGACTATATTAAACTATTTTTCCAGAGAAGGCAATGGCAATCCACTCCAGTACTCTTGCCTGGAAAATCCTATGGACAGAGTAGCCTGGTGGGCTGCAGTCCATGGGGTCACTAAGAGTTGGACACGACCGTGTGACTTCACTTTCACTTTTCACTTTCATGCATTGGAGAAGGAAATGGCAACCCACTCCAGTGTTCTTGCCTGGAGAATCCCAAGGATGGTGGAGCCTGGTGGGCTGCCATCTCTGGGGTCGCAGAGAGTCGGACACGACTGAAGCAACTTAGCAGCAGCTTAGCGAACTGTTTTTCAGTGTGCTGCCAGAAACAAAGTTGCCTCCTGGGTGAAGATATTTATAAAAATAAAGAAATAATAAAAAGATAGTAACCTGAATACATAAAGGATAATTTTTAAAATGAGTAAATATTATGAGAATTCATTAACAGAGTGGGTAACTTGAAGTATGCATATACACCTTTGTATATACTTCAACCTCAGAATATGACTCTATTTGGAGATAGAAAGAGATAATTAAGTTACAATAAAATCATTTGGCTGAACTCTAATCAGTATAACTTTTAAGAAGTGGAAATTTGAACACAGGCATTTATTGCTGGAAGACCATATGAAGACACAGAGAAATGAACATCTACAAGCCGAGGAGAGAGGCCTCAGAAGATACCAGCCCTGCCAACACCTTGATCTTGGATATCCAGAATTGTGAGAAGATAAATTTCTGTTACTGAAGTCACACAGTCTGAGGTACTTTGATATGGAAGCCCTAGAAAAGGAATATATTGTGATATAAAGAAGCACCCTTGCATTTCCAAATGCCCCTGGGAGTGGCATCATGCCCACCTGAGAACCTCTGCTATGAAGGATTCCTTTCCCAGCACATGTGCACTAGGAAGCATGAACAAGATTGCAGTCATTAACATGAGCCGATTCAACTATATGTATATCACAATGGAGAAGTCAGCCAAATGTACTGTTAAGTGAAGAAAACTAAGTTGCAGCAGCATAATAATATATGTTGTGCTGTGCTTAGTCACTCAGCAGTGTCCAACTCTTTGCAATCTCATGGACTGTAGCCTACCAGGCTTCTCTGTCCATGGGGATTCTCCAGGTAAAAATATTGGAGTGGGATGCCATGCCCTCCCCCAGGGTATTATCATTTATAAAAGGTTCAAACATGAAAAAAACACTGGATATGTTGTAAATTGACAAACAGCTGGCAAAAGTATAAAAATCAAAATAGACATTGTCCTTACCAACTTCAGAATTTTGGCTTCATCTTGGGAGGGAGAGCAAAGAATGAGGGAGGGTATGAGGAAGGCTGGAAAGGCAACCAAAACTGCCTCTGCAAAGTTACATGATCTGTAGGAAAGTCTACAGCAAATATGGCAACACTATGATATTTGTTAAATTTGAGTGGTAGGTAAAAGTCTGTTAATTTATTCTCTTTAATTTTCCAAATGTATTATTTTTTTTTTAAAGAAAGAAGGTAGTTCTACATGTTATTATTATAAAACAAACCACATACAGAAACACAGTTTCCTTCTCATCAAGGAATTCACTCTAAAATTATAGGAATAGCTGGTAAATTTTAGGAAATATTTGGAGGATACGGTTTGTTGCATCTCCCTCATTTACTGCTTCCCCTTTGTATGGACTCCAGCTAATCCAGCAATTCATGCGCTTGCATTCTCTGCAGCTGTGTGCTAATTCTAGACTAAACCCCTCAAATTAGCAGTGGATAATAATACACTAATTAAAACTGGAACACAAAGCAGTTTTTCCAGAAGCAATGTGAAAAACCTCACTGATGATTATCTGTGTATACTACAACAATTTTAGACGTTCATTACAGACGCTTAAAAGAAAATACACTAAGATAGACATGCTCAAGTTGCTTCTTGAGTAGTATTGATTTTACTTTTCAGCTTTGGCATATACACAGATGTCCCTATTTCTGGATCTCCCTCCTTTCTCCCCCTAAAGGCACCAGAACAAATACATCAAAGCAAAGACAATGACAATGACACAATAAAAGAGCTGATACGTTTAGAAAGAACTTCGCTATGTTTGCAATACAAAATTACCTCCCTACTGGTTTACTTTTTCTTTGTAAATCTATTTGACATTTGTTGATCCCAGGTAGGTGAAATAACATGAGCTTTCTTTTTAAACTTAAGTAATTCTAAGTTGCATTATTCATGAATTACCTAACAATAAAGATAATTGAGAGGACATTGTACCTAGTCTTAACTAGATGTACAACGCTGAAGTGAAGTGAAAGCATTAGTCACTCAGTCATGTCTGACTCTTTGCAACCCCATGGACTGTAGCCTGCCAGGTTCCTCTGTCCATGGAATTTTCCATGCAAGAATATGGGAGTGAGTAGCCATTCCCCTCTCCAGGGGATCTTTCCAACCCAGGGATTGAACACAGGTCTCCTGCATTGCAGGCAGACTCTTTACTTTCAGAGCCACCAGGGAGTACTTAAATATTTAGAACTATTTAGGGGTTATATCTTTACTAAGCCAATATAAAATGATACATAGTTTAGCAGTATAAATATTATAATTAGCTATTTAATCATTATAACACAACGACTTAAAATAATTAGAATGAGCAGAGTTTATGCTAGAGATTATGTTACATGGAAGTGTTTTCAGAGTCACTGAACTGTACATCAAGAAACCTATTGATGTATTCCCTAAGTCTGCATTTAAATCAATCAGTAAGACTCTTCGTTCTCTGAGCTTGAAAATCTCTGTAAGATAGAAATAGTAATATGCCATTTCCACTATTCTTATTTTTGGTTTGAAAGCACTTTTGGAAACTCTGACTTTATCATAAAATGATATACAGGAATTGTTTATTGAGGAAAGAAAGGAAAGGAGAATGAAGGGTGGAGTGGGGAGGGAGGAGAGAGTAGGTAGAAAAAGGTGGTATTGAAGGAGGCCAGGTAAAAACACTGCAGTTTGGCACCACAGAGTTCATAAGGAAAAAAGAGGTGAACAGAGGGATACAAGCTGGGATACTGGAGGTAGAATCAATGGATGTGGTTTACTGATGTTTACATGTGGGTGTTGGAAGGGCACAAAGAAAAGAGAGAAATCTAAGATTAGTCTGAGATTTTTGCCTTGAGTAAGCAAGTGGATAGTGATGTGATATACTGAATGAAAGGGATGAGGCAGAAAAAGTTCTAGTAGGCTGTAAAGAGCTCTTCTGAGATGTCTTTTAAGCATTCAGGGAGCAATGTCAACTAAGCAGTAGGATATATGCACTTGGAGTTACAGGGACATGTAAGACTGGAACTCTAGCCTTGGGAGTCTTTGGTTTAAGGTGGTATTTAAGATATGCTACTCATTAGGTGACCCAGAGAGAGCTGGTGGATAATGACAAGCTCAATAAATTAAAGAACTTCTACTGTCTATATGAGAACAGCTAAATCAGAAAGGAATGAGAAAGTATGGCTTAGATAGTGCAGTCTGCCCACTGAGCCACAGAGTCAGAATCTCAACAATGTGCTGATATACTGTTGGCAATTAGAAAAATGAACATAAATGATATTGATAAAGGTCACACTGCACTTGCAAACATGTGGATTATTTTCAAGTACCTTTTGAATTGATTTTTAACATCATTCCACAGTGATATGAGAACAGACTGTATGATTTCAATACCAGAAATTTCAAGACCAGAAATTTTTGCATCTCTTTTTATGTATGTAGATATGTTTCAGTATCTCTTAGTTTATAGTCTGTGGGGAACGTGAACAGAATTTGTATCCTACTGTTGTCTGAAAATTGTATAAATCTTAATTATGTTGAATTGGTTCATCATATTTTTCAGGTCTATGATATCCTTCTCAGTTCAGTTCAATCACTCAGTCGTGTCCGACTCTTTGCAACCATATGTACTATAGCACATCAGGCCTCCCTGTCCATCACCAACTCCCAGAGTTTACTCAAACTCATGTCCATTGGGCTGGTGATGCCATCCAACCATCTCATCCTCTGTCGTCCCCTTCTCTGCCTGCCTTCAATCTTTCCCAGCATTAGGGCATCTTCAAATGAGTCAGTTCTTCGCATCAAGTGACCAAAATATTGGAGTTTCTGCTTCGGCATCAGTCCTTCTAATGAATATTCAGGACTGATTTTCTCTAGGATGGACTGGTTGGATCTCCTTGCAGTCCAAGGGACTCTCAAGAGTCTTCTCCAACACTACAGTTCAAAAGCATCAATTCTTCTGTGCTCAGCTTTCTTTATAGTCCAACTCTCACATCCATACATGACTGCTGGAAAAACCATAGCTGTGAATAGAACAACCTTTGTTGGTAAAGTAATGTTTCTGCTTTTTAATATGCTGTCTAGGTTGGTCATAACTTTCCTTCCAAGGAGCAAGCATCTTTTAATTTCATGGCTGCAGTCACCATCTGCAGTGATTTTGGAGCCCAGAAAAATAAAGTCTGTCACTGCTTCTATCATTTCCCCATCTATTTGCCATGAAGTGATGGGACCAGATGCTATGATCTTCGTTTTCTGAATGTTGAGCTTTAAGCCAACTTTTCACTCTTCTCTTTCACTTTCATCAAGAGACTTTTTAGTTCTTCTTTGCTTTCTGTCATAAGTGTGGTGTCATCTGCACACTGAGGTTACTGATATTTCTCCTGGCTATCTTGATTTCAGCTAATGCTTAATCCAGTCCAACATTTCTCATGATATCCTCTGCATATAAGTTAAATAAGCAGGGTGACAATATACAGCCTTGATGTACTCCTTTCTCGATTTGGAACCAGTCTGTTGTTCCATGTCCAATTCTAACTGTTGCTTCCTGACCTGCATACAGATTTCTCAGGAGGCAGGTCAGGTGGTCTGGTAGTTCCATCTCTTTCAGAATTTTCCACAGTTTGTTGTGATCCACACAGTCAAAGGCTTTGGCATAGTCAATAAAGCAGAAATATATGTTTTTCTGGAACTCTCTTACTTTTTCGATGATCCAACAAATATTGGATGTCCTTCTTTGTCTGTATATTCATTCTATTCATTTTTGAGAGTTGGATATTGAGACTCCAAGTAAAAATCTTAATTTATCTTCTTAAAAAACTTCTAACATATAGTGGAACTATATGTAATCTTGTTTTGTATTCTCCAAGCCTCCAATAAATGTTTTATCATATTTCCATAATATAAAAATTAAAAAATAAAGAGAAAAATGATATTTATATATTCTCAATATAGATGACAGCCTCTTCCCAGTGGATTTTAATATCAGTGAATTAAATAAAACCAGAGAGTATGGTCTTTATTTTCAATCAGTGTTGCTAGTAATTTAGACAGAACTTGTACAATTCCTTTTTTAGCTTGCAGGAGACTTTGATCCTTTCGAAGCTGCACAGTTATTATTCTTTTCTTGTTAAGTATGCAATAGTTACTACCATGCATTTATGACCCACTAGGCCTAACCCATGTATCTTTTTATCATGTTAGCACTAGAGGCAAATATGAGCAAGAACCAAAAGGAAGATAGACTTTGGGGACAGTTTAGATTAATATGCTGAACTGTCTAAAAAAATAGACTCCATGGGTAATTTTCAGTTCCTAAGCTCTGCAACAATTATAGTTATTCCACTCAAATGTCTGTAGCAATGAGATCAGTGACAAAAATAGCTCTGAAAAACAAGAGAAGAAATGGCAAACATGTTATTTATTTGCTTAAATCAGTTATAATGGGACTGGCAGTGTTAGTCTCATTAACAGAGAGACCTTTCATTCCACAAGCCAGCTGGAATAATAAAGGCAGCTATGTGACATTTAAAATGCAATTGCTTTGCGAACTGTAGATTCTGTTTGTGATGCTTAGTGATCACAGAGGAAAGTGATCTGAGAAAAGTGCAAACCATCTTGCTCATCATCTGCATTCCCAACAAAGACAGTATTGGGGTTAAACGCTATAATATGGCAACAAGGATATGCTAAAAAATGATTCATGTCGAAGTGCTTGAACATTTATTTGAAGCATTTATTCAATTGTTCTTTTGCCATGTGACAGTCTAAGAGTTAGAAATACATCTGTTGTGTTTTTCCTTGAATAGGCAAAAAGAAATTATAATTAGGGGGATACTGCTTTATGCTTATAAATACACAGCATCGTTTGAAACAAGTTGTTCCAAACAAGTGAGAAGCATGCAGATTTCCCTCTTTCAATGAATGGGAAATGCAGACTAGTTTTGGTGCCTTTCTTTTAATGACAAAATCATGATCTTCAATGGAAACATGCCTTTAGAGTTTAGGCATCATCTGACATAATGAGCTTCAAGATAAACGTAAAAATCTGAGTTTAAAAAAATTTTTGTACTAGGATTTGTTGAAACCTTAAACAGGCAAATATCACTCAGTGATTTTTCATCTCTTCTTAAGTATTCCAACATGGTCTCCAAAATGAATTTGGATTGAGAGGAGGATTTTTTGATCCCACCATTTCTTTGGCCAGATGAAAAAGGAAACCCAGAAGCAAATAATGGGCTATATAATATATCACTTGGGTGTCCAAGCTTCTCTATACCTCACAGGTATGGGCTGGAATTTTAATGGGTTCCAATTTTACTTGACCCAATTCATCCATTTCTGTTAGATGTGCTTATCCTTTACACACTATAGAAACACTAAAACTATAGAATGAACTGTAAATCACAGATTATAAAATTTTACTTTGACATTTTTAGGATCTACATTCATTTCACTTTCTACCTATGTAATGAGGTCTTGCTACTTTCTTTTTTATTTTAGAGTTGAAGAGCCATGCAATTTTGACTCATTTGCATAGTACCTAAGTAAGAATATAAGTCTAGTTTTCTACTTTAAAAGATTCAAGTCTCATATCATTAGGATTGTGTGTACTATGTAATTTCACATTCCCTGTGTCCTCTCATTCACACACACACACACACACACTTATTATAGTCAGTACTGCTAAAACACAGAATTAGACAAATATCTCAAAGACAGGATAAAAAAGAAAAGGAAGTAATATTATTAAGAATGTCAGGAAGACTATTTAAAGAATAAATGGAATATCTAAATAATATATCTCTTATCTTTTCCCATGTCAATAGAAAGTATATATAACTCTCAGAGATCTTTAGGAAGCCTAGTGTATCTCATTACCTTTCATAGACCAGTTTCACTAGCCCACCAAATCCCACATACATGACATGTGTGGGATTAAAATTTAATCTAAATTTTAAATTTAGAATTTAATCTAAATTTTAAATTTAGATTAAAATGCTGGAGATGTATAGTGCCAGAGAGAAACAGAAAGGGTCTACCACTTTTGGATGACATGATGAAAGAAGGCTTTATGAACAAGTGACAGACTGAGCCTGATTTTAGCAGACTAAGCTAAGATGGAAGGTCTTCTAGGCCCAGAGGCTATATGAGAGTATAGTGGACTGGGTCTTGTTTAGAATGACAGTAGACACAAGAGAAGGTTTCCCCTGTGGCTCAGCAGGAAAGAACCCACCTGCAATGCAGGAGCGACAAGGGATGTGGGTTCAGTTCCTGGGTCAGGGAGATCCCCTGGAGGAGGTGGCAACACACTCCAGTATTCTTGCCTGGAGAATCCCATGAATAGAGGAGCCTGGTGGGCTACAGTCCACAGGGTCTCAGACTAGACTGAAGGGACTTAGCACACAGGCACACAGACATGAGAGATGCTGAAAAGGAGTTTGATGGTAGTCAGATTGTGGAGGGGGCTAATTCTTTCAAGAGTATTGGCTAGACAGTGAAGATTTGGCAGATGATGGCATTTAAGTCTCTATTGAGGTCAATTTGAATTAGTGAATTTAAACACAAAGAAAGACTCATGAGAACTGCGAGGAGCATTTTGAATATAGAGGAGACTGTTAAGTCATGTGCGACCAAATAATGCTGTTCCTGATGATTATAAAAAAACAAGCTGAGTAAAAGTTAAAATACTATTATTTTTCTATTCAGGTTTAAACCGTAAGGCTATGGATGAGACAACCTCTTGAAAATCTTTCCATCTCAGTGATCTGTGAATAGCTATCTTTTTGATCTGGTTCTTTTTGACTGTATGAACTGTTCCTGATAGAGCAGAGATTAAATGCCCTATGAACATTTCTCTATTAAAAATCCACATGTATGAAAAAAAGGATGCAACTCTTCATCTCCTGGGATTCAAGATCTTTACTTTAGTGGCAATGAAATGTTGTAGTCTGTTGTGTTTTAGCTTTAGGAATAGACTTTTTAATGCATTGAATTCTTCCACTGCCCAAATACAAAATTCAGTGAAACACATGAAACTCTAAATCTGAGGCCAAGATATAAAAGAAATACAAACGAAAATAAAACTTGGTAGGAAAACAAACATAGCTAGTTCCATGAGTGAAGGCAGAATAACAGATAATCAAATGTAAAGTTGAGTAACAAATTTAGCTGACAGTACCAAAATTGAGAGGTGATTAAAGTAAACAATTACAAATACTCTGATCTTATTTTTGCAAATATGATGTGAAAGTTACTAAGTTACAAATTCATTTCTTGGATATTAGCATACATATATTTTAGATACAAAAAACACACAGTTTACATCCTGGTAAAAGAGCTAATGTTATTAAAATAACACCTATCACTGTAACTCAAACTAAATGGCCAAGAGATTCTAGCTCTTATGTCATCTACTGCTGAGAAATTGATTAGGTAATTGCTGAATAGACTAATTCAACTGCTGATTGAAATAATACAAGTGTTTCCTGAACTGGTCATTCTAGTCATCTTTTAACCAAATTGGTTGAGATATGCATTAATTACAGAATATTTTTCACTCTAATCCTCCACCCTCGCCACACACACACAAATGGAATAGTTGATCTTATAGACACCATTCTGACTCTTAGAACACATGCTCACCTTGAAGGAAACTATGGCATGCTATCTGGAAATACGGATGGCCTTTGAAGTTATGCACAGCAAACACAGACATAAGGTGAGTGAGTGAACGTGACGCATTTAGCTCATCAGCTGCCACCAACTAAGGGCCATCATTATTAGCTATTACTATTAATATTTTCTTTTAAGAAAAAGAAAGTTATACAACTTTTTGATTTAAAACCAGAAAATTTGATTTTCAAGGTCTTTCTGGTTAAAGTTGAGTCGTTGGAAAAGACCCTGATGCTAGGAAAGATTGAAGGCCAAAGGAGAAGCAGGCAGCAGAGGCTAAGATGGTTAGATAGCATCACTGACGCCATGGACATGAATCTGAACAAACTCCAGGAATAGTGAAGGATGGGGAAGCCTAGTGTGCGGCAGTCCACAGGGTGGCAAAGAGTTGGACACCACTTAACAATTGAACAACTGGTTAGGGGCTAGAAAACTACTTTAGGAATACTGATTGGCTTATTTACATCTACTTTCCTTCCAACTCCTTTGTGGGATACAAACATGAAAAACCAATATAGGTCAAGGGCAAACAATTTTGCCAATATGTCCAATCAGTGCAACAATACATACCCAGCAAACACTTCTCCCTTTGTGGTCACTTGGAGAGCTGCTCCTTGCTTACATGCAGTAAGGCAGTAGAGTCCAAAAGGCTGAGGTATGGGCTCTGGAAGTACACTGAATTTGAACCCTGGCTTCTTTGTTTATCAGAAAATCACCTAATTCTTCTGAGCTTCTATTTTTTTATTTTTTTCTTTAATTTTTATTTTTTAGTTTGTTTTGCTTTACAATACTGTATTCGTTTTGTTACACATTGACATGAATTAGCCATGAGTGTACATGAACTCCCAATCCCGACCCCCACCTCCCCCTACTCCCACTCCCGACCCCCACCTCCACCCTCCCGCCCCACACCCTCTCTCTGGATTATTAATTAATTAAAAAAAATTGTCCACACTGAGCTGTTTGCAGGATCTTAGTTCCCCAACCAGGTACTGAATCTGCACCCTTATTAATGAAAGTATAGAGTCCTAACCACTGGATTGCCAGGGAATTCTCAGTTGTTGCTTTTTTTTTTTTTTTGAATAGAGACAGCAAGAGTACCTTGCAGGGTGATAGTTGTGAGGGTTAAATAAAATAAGGCAATTAAAACAATCACAGTGCTGCTTTGCATAAAATGTTAATTTTTATCATTATTATCTTTTTTCTTTAAAAAATGTTTGTTTGGAATGTGATGAGGTCCTGAATCCATGATATTCGTGAAGTTTCTCTTACTGTATCAATTAGATTGTTATCCAGGAAAAGGAGTGCTGGGAAAGAAGTAAAATCTAAGCAATTTCTGTTCCTATAATTTATTATCATTGTTAATGCCAAAGGAATATTAAAAATTAGAGCATGAAATGAAAGTATTTTGATAAGTCTTTATGTGAAGTATTTGTTAAAATCTCATGAAGGACAGAAAAAAGCAAAAACATGTGAAATAAGCTACATCAAATACTTATAATTTCCATGACTAAATTTTTTTTTAATTGGCTTTTATTTGTAATTTGAGTCTTAGAAACAAAAACATGTACTTTGCAACAGATTTTTCTAATTTTCCTTTGACCAGTAAGGTTCCTAGGGCAGTTGCTGTGCTATATAGATGTCTATGAATACCCTGATGCTGGGAGAGATTTGGGGCAGGAGGAGAAGAGGATGACAGAGGGTGAGATGGCTGGATGGTATCACCTACCTGATGGACATGAATTTGGGTAAATTCCGGGAGTTGGTGATGGACAGTCAAGCCTGGCGTGCTGCACTTCATGGGGTTGCAAAGAGGCAGACACGAAGAGCGACTGAACTGAACTGATGAATACTCTTTTGTAAAGGGATGTGTTTATTTCAAGTAGAATTTCAATATCATTGCTCTTCTGCTTTAAATTACTTTGATGAACATATTTAAAAAAGAAATCTATAATTTCTGCCTAAAGGAGCAGAAAAAAATCCATGTTGCTGACTTGCTTTAAAATTTCCCAAATTATTTTCTCATTTGACAACTAAATCAAACAACCAGTGCTCCTACTTTCTCTGATCTAAACAATTTTACAGAGACTACCTTGCAAATGTCCCAAGAGATGAACTTGCTCACAGTGAAAAATGTACTCAGCAGGAAATTCACTTAATGATAATGATTATTCCTCTATGTAATGGACATTTCATTGTCAGTAAAGTGTAATATTATTCTGTTGAAAGCTTTACATATGCAGCCAGCTCCAAAGAGATCTTGGCGTAACTTGCATATCTCACTTTCTGGTTTTATCATTTGTCTTTTTGCATATTCAATGAAATTTTTTCATGCTTGGTATGTAGAATGCTTTCTGCTGGTGTCATTTGCTTCTATTGGGGAAAAAAATCTTTCATAGTTTGTATGGGCATGGGTTCATGAATATATTTTATATGATATCCTGGCAGAGAAGATGGCATCCATCCTACCATGCATAAGTGTATAGCTAGAGATTATTTTTATCCTTTCAATAAAGTGAAAGCTTGCTATATTTCCACATTTTGAAATAGCAAGCATTTATTGGTCAGGATTTGCAGTAATGAGAGGTCAAAAACAAGAAACTGATCATGTATTTGGATGGCTGACTAAAAGGTCTCCTTAACACTAATAATAATAGCTGAGCTATTTCAAATCCTAAAAGATGAGGTTGTCAAAGTGCTGCACTCAATATGCCAACAATTTTGGAAAACTCAGCAGTGGCCCCAGGACTGGAAAAGATCAGTTTTCATTCCAATCCCAAAGAAAGGCAATGCCAAAGAATATTCAAACTACAGCAGAATTGCACTCATCTCCCATGCTAGTAAAGTATGCTCAAACTTCTGCAAGCTAGTCTTCAACTGTACATGAACTAAGAACTTCCAGATGAACAAACTGGATTTAGAAAAGGCAGAGGAATGAAAGATCAAATTGCAAACATCTGTTGGATCATAGAAAAAGCAAGAGAATTCCAGAAAAACTTCTACTTCTGTTTCATTGACTATGCTAAGGACTTTGTGTGGATAACAACAAACTGAGGGAAATTCTTAAAGAGATGGGAATACCAGACCACCTGACCTGCCTCCTGAGAAATCTGTATGAGGTCAAGAAGCAACAGTTAGAACCAGACACGGAACAATGGACTGACTAAAATTGGGAAAGGAATATATCAAGGCTGTATATTGTCACCCTGCTTGTTTAATTTATATTCAGAGCACATCATGCAAAATACCAGGCTGGATGAAGCACAGGCTGGAATCAAGAATGCCAGGAGAAATATCAATACCTCAATATGCAGATGATGATACCACTGTTATGGAAGAAAGTGAAGAGGAACTAAAGAGCCTCTTGATGAAAATGGAACAGGAGGGCAGGAGGTGGGGGGTTGGGATTGGGAGTTCATGTACACTCGTGGCTGATTCATGTCAATGTATAGCAAAACGAATACAGTATTGTAAAGCAAAACAAACTAAAAAATAAAAATTAATAAAAAAAAAAGAAAATGAAACAGGAGATTGAAAAAAAACTGGCTTAAAACTCAACATTAAAAAACTAAGATCATGGTATCTGGTCCCATCACTTCATGGCAAATAGATGGGGAAACAATGGAAACAGTGACAGATTTTATTTTCTTGGGCTCCACAGTCACTGCAGATGGTGACTGCAGCCATGAAATTAAAAGACGCTTGCTCCTTAGAAGAAAGCTAAGACAAACCTAGACAGCATATTAAAAAGCAGAGATATTACTTTGTCAACAAATGTTCATCTAGTCAAAGCTGTAGTTTTTCCAGTACTCAGGTATGGATGTGAAAGATGGACTATAAAGAAAGCTGAGCACTGAAGGATTGATGCTTTGAGCTGTGGTGTTGGAGAAGACTCTTGAGAGTCCCTTTGGACTGCAAGGAGATCCAACCAGTCCATCCTAAAGGAAATCAGTCCTGAATATTCATTGGAAGGACTGATGCTGAAGCTGATGCTGCAATACTTTGGCCACTTGATGTGAAGAACTGATTCATTTGAAAAGACTCTGATGCTGGGAAAGATTGAAGGTGAGAGGAGAAGGGGATGACAGAGAATGAGATGGTTGGATGGCATCACCACTCAATGGACATGAATTCAAGCAAGCTTGAACTCTGGGAGTTGGTGATGGACAGGGAAGCCTGGCATGCTGCAGTGCATGGGATTGCAAAGAGCCCAACAAGACTGAGTGAGTGAACTGCACTGAACCCTAACACAAAATCTCTGCTCAGGTTTCAAAGGGTCTGCAGTGCCACCAACGTATTGCTTGTGGCTTTAGCATTAAACCCTGTTTTCTCTTCAAAATGGAAATAATTATGGAACTTAAAATGATGTCACTTCTACTTTCAGATAATGTTCTTCCAAGGTAGGAATTTACCACTTTATTAGAGTCAAGGACACTAAAATGGAGCAAGATGCCAAAAAAAAAAAAAAAGAGAGAGATGAAGATAAGCATGGAACCCCTGAACACTGAAAACAAACTTTTCAGAAGAGGTACACTAAAAATCAATTAATAAAGAATATTGTATCTCTGTGTATAAAGACCCAGGAAATATATACAATCTACTTATAAAATATGCCGCACAAATCACTATTTTTATTTCACACATCTAACCTCATAGGAATACTTATACACAAATCATATACATATGGTATGTCCTAAAGTACATGTTTTGTTCTTAGGTGAACCTACATCTCATTTTCATGTAATTGTATTTCAAATCTCTTTAACATTTAATGTACCTCTCATGCTCCCTCAGTTGGGAAGATCCCCTAGAGAAGGGAATGGCTACCCACTCCAATGTTCTTGCCTGGAGAATTCCATGCACAGAAGAGTCTGGCAGGCTACAGTCCATGGATTACAAAGAGTTAGACATGACTGAGTGACTAACACTTTCACTTTCACCTCTATGACAAAGTGGTATGATAGGTGTAGATATATAGAGACAGAAAATACCTTACTAAACTTCTATGCAGAGTACATCATGAGAAACGCTGGACTGGAAGAAACACAAGCTGGAATCAAGATTGCTGGGAGAAATATCAATAACCTCAGATATGCAGATGTCACCACCCTTATGGCAGAAAGTGAAGAGGAACTAAAAAGCCTCTTGATGAAAGTGAAAGAGGAGAGTGAAAAAGTTGGCTTAAAGCTCAACATTCAGAAAATGAAGATCATGGCATCTGGTCCCATCACTTCATGGGAAATAGATGGGGAAACAGTGGAAACAGTGTCAGAATTTATTTTTTTGGGCTCCAAAATCACTGCAGATGGTGACTGCAGCCATGAAATTAAAAGACACTTACTCCTTGGAAGAAAAGTTATGACCAGCCTAGATAGCTTATTCAAAAGCAGAGACATTACTTTGCCGACTAAGGACTAAGGTCCGTCTAGTCAAGGCTATGGTTTTTCCTGTGGTCATGTATGGATGTGAGAGTTGGACTGTGAAGAAGGCTGAGGGCCGAAGAATTGATGCTTTTGAACTGTGGTGTTGTAGAAGACTCTTGAGAGTCCCTTGGACTGCAAGGAAATCCAACCAGTCCATTCTGAAGGAAATCGGCCCTGGGATTTCTTTGGAGGGAATGATTCTGAAGCTGAAGCTTCAGTCCTTTGGCCACCTCAGGTGAAGAGTGGACTCATTGGAAAAGACTCTGATGGTGGGAGGGATTGTGGGCAGGAGGAGAAGGAGACGACAGAGGATTAGATGGCTGGTTGGCATCACGGACTCGATGGACATGAGTTTGAGTGGTGAACTCCGGGAGTTGGTGATGGACAGGGAGGCCTGGTGTGCTGCGATTCATGGGGTCACAAACAGTCGGACACGACTGAGTGACTGAACTGAACTGAAGCATGCAATAACCTGAAAAAATTCTAATATCGATGTATCCCAGATCTATGAAGGTAGATTTCACATGTAATTATTTCCAATTTTATAGGCTACCATTTAGAAAACTGAGTAATGCTAAAAGGTTTGAAAACTTAATAATGTTCTATCCATTAGGAGATAGGTTCCATTTTCTAAGAAAGAGTTACTCAAATGCATTTGTCCACTGGATTTATTTAAAACGCAAGGTTTTTTTGTTTCTTAAAAACATAATGTGAAAAAAAAAAACCATGTGTTGCTAGAATACTAAGGAAGATGAGATTATGATCTACCTTTGGATTAAAATTGAGAGCAAAATGATGGTCTGAGAGATATTCAGTTCTGTGAGTAATGCTTAAAAACATTTCTATTTTGATAACTTCAGATAATATTACCAACAGATGCTGAAATGAAGAAATTCACATAACAGAGGTTGGATCTTACCAACAAGATTAGAAAGTAAAGGCTTCCTAAGTTATTAACCCATAGATTGACTGTGCTATATCTCATGTGCTCTTTTGTCCAGTTTCCTGGTATATGGGTGCCCAATTCAGGAATTTTAAGGGTATATTTTACTATGATATATTAAAATATAGTTAGCATATTTTCTTGTGTGTGTGCACGGTTGCTCAGCCATGTTTGACTCTCTGTGACCCCATGGACTGTAACCCACCAGACTCCTCTGTCCATGGGGATTCAGCAGACTAGAATATTGGAGTGGGTAGCCTAATCCTTCTCCAGGGGATCTTCCTGACCTAGGAATTGAACAGGGATCTCCTGTATTGCAGGTGGGTTCTTAACCAGCTGAGTTACCAGGGAAGTTACATTTATTCAAAGATAATGACTGTTGTTTATTATGAAACATTATCAGGAATTCAAGCAATGCAGCAAAATACATACAATTTAAAAATAAATCCTAAACTATGCCAACAAGAAGTGACTATTAACCCTGAGAAATCTTTATTCAGTCATTTCTATGCATCTAAACATGAAATGCTAGATAGGTAGGTATAGGAAGATGTACATAATTATGCAAAATCTGTTCTAAGGAGGTGGATGAAACTGGAGCTGATTATACGGAGTGAAGTAAGCCAGAAAGAAAAACACCAGTACAGTATACTAACACACATATATGGAATTTAGAAAGATGGTAATGATAACCCTGTATGAGAGACAGCAAAAGAGACCCAGATGTATAGAATGGACTTTTGGACTCTGAGGGAGAGGGAGAGGGTGGGATGATTTGGGAGAATGGCATTGAAACATGTATACTATCATGTAAGAAATGAATCACCAGTCTATGTTCAATATAGGATACAGGATGCTTGGGGCTGGTGCATGGGGATGATCCAGAGAGATGATATGGGGTGGGAGATGGGAGGGGTGTTCAGGATTGGGAACTCATGTATACCCGTGGTGGATTCATGTCAATGTATGGCAAAACCAATTACAGTATTGTAAAGTAAAATAAAGTAAAAAATAAAAATTAAAAAAAAAGATTGTGCTATTTTTATAATTCTTATCAAGATGTGACTTATATAAAATTTTCTACTTTGTTCATTTTTATGTACTATGGTAAATTATAGAGAAAGGTGTAAGCACCATAGTCATAATACTGATTAGACATTTTTACCCAGAAAAAGTTCTGACATGCCCTTTCACTATCAGCTCCATCCCCTGGCCACAACTGATCTGTTTGCTACCATCAGTTTTGCCTCTAACAGAAATTCATGAGAAAAAAGTGCAGCATGCTGGCTTTCTCTCTGGGTGTTTTGCTTGGCATAACACATGTGATTATCACCCATATTGTTGTGTGAATAATTCATTCCTTTTTATTGTTTGTTGTTGTTCCATGGCATAGATGTATCACACCTCCGTACATCCATACAGCAGTTGATGGACAGTATGTTTTCAATTGTTGCACTTTTTTCAGCTTGGGATTATTAGCTGCACTTGAGAAGACTTTGTATGTGTATAAATTCTTCACGTTGGTAAATACCAGAGTAGCATTGCTGAGTTACATTTTATATGTATATTTACTCCTATAAGACAATATCACGTGCTTCTTGGAGAGGCTGTAAAATTTGGCATCTTTACCAGCTATGTGCGGAATTCTATTAGTGCCACATCTTTGCTAATACTTAAATTTTTATTATCCTGGTGAGCTTATGATGGTTTCTCAAGGTGGCTTAAATTTTTTTCCCCGATGACTAATGAGTTTTATCATCTTTTCACATTTATTTTCCATTTGTATATTTCTTTGGCTTTAGCCATTTCGTTGTTGTCATTTGGGTTGTATATTAGTTTCTGAGGACTGCCATAGCAAAGTGCCATTCACTGGTAGCTGAAAATAACAGACATCTATTGTTTCACAGTTTGGAGGATAGAAGTCCAAAATCAAGTAGCTGGCAAAGCCACAGTCCCTCTGAAACCTATAAGGGAGAATCCTCTCTTTCCTCTGACTAGCTGGTGGCTTGCTGGTAATCCCTGCCATTGCTTAGTTTCCAGCTGTAACCCTTCACTCTCTGCCTCTATCATCACATGGTGCTGTCCCTTCAGCATCTATTTTCACCTCCTCTTTTAATAAGGACAGCATGCATATTGCATTAACTTTCCACCTTACTCTGCTATATGACTTCATCTCAACTGTCATAACCCTATTTCCCTTAAAGACTGCTGAATTTCATATATGTTTCCTTGTTCATAAAATTAGGATATCAAAATTCACCTTAGAGCAAATATTAAAATAAGGTAATATATGTAAAAGAGACTAATATTTTTGTGAGGTAAATAGACACAAATTCTACCAAGTGCCATACGGTATAAGGTATAATCATATTTGTTAGAAAAATGTGTACACAGAGATGGAAAAGCACACATTTTCTCCCTAAGCCCTTATCTTAAATAAAGTATTATTTCAGTGAGCATATAAGGACTGGCCTCACCACATTAAAGGTTCAAAGAGAGACACCCTGCCTTGATACATGATGTAATATAGAGGGATGTGTGAGAAGTACAGAGTAAGGGATACCTATATAACTGTCTAACAGTGGTTATCCCTTTTGAGAAAGACACATGTCTAAGTTCAATGGTTATTATCATTCTCTCACTAAGAGTCCCTCCTGAGCTACCAAAGAAGTTATTAAAAAAATAAACACTTCCTCCAAGGTTACTAAAATCTTTCCCCAATATTTTAGCATGCACTCCACACATATTAGTTCCTCTTCCTCTCCACACCACTCCAACTCTCAGAAGACCAGAATCTCAAAATTTATCATACTCTTTCTTCATTTTTCCAGGATGATTGCAGGAATACATAGTCAAGTAGCAGTGAATATATACATAATCGCCTTCATGTTATTATGGCTGTGGCCATATTAAAGCTGAGTAAATAAAGGTATCTAGAAAACAAAGTTATTTGTTTTATTGGCACATTTATGCAACAGCAAATGGATATGCCAATTTATAGCAATTACTAAAAGTGACCTTGTCTCTACTCTTTTTTTTTTTTTTGATAATGTTACAAATAGAGCTTATTATCACATGTTCACAGTAAAAAGAGTGCAGTAATGAAGGCCAAGATTTTATGGAGTTATTAACTCGAGTTTAAATTAATTAGCCTTTTGGTATTTATTATTTGACAGATTTCCTTTATCCTCGGTCCCCTAACTTTCCTCTTACAGTTTCTTTTTCCATAAAACACTGCTTTCAAATGAAAACATCTAATCAGAGAAATAATAATCAGAGTGCGAAATGGAAATCTTTTTCAGTGTCTTCAGATGCCAATACTGTTTGCAGCTATTGAGAGTGAAAGTTCATATAGACTGTGATTGTTAATTCTATATGTTAACTTGACTGGGCTAAGTGATACCCTGATAACTGGTAGAACATTTTTCCTAAGTGTCTCTGTAAGGGTCATCTCAGAAGATATTAGCATTTGAATCAGTAGATTGAATAAAGATCTCCCTCACCAATCAATCCATTAAAAGCCCCAATAAAACAAAGGCTGAGGAAACGCAAATTTGTCCACTGTTTAAGCTAGGACATAAATCTTCTCCTGCCCTTGGACATCAAATTTCCTGGTTCTTGGGCCTTCAAACTCAGTTGTCCCTTATACTATTGATCCCCTCAATTCTTAGGGTTTTTTTTTTAATTTAAATTTATTAATTTTAATTGGAGGCTAATTACAATATTATATTGGTTTTGCCATACACTGGGGCTGGGACTTTGACCGTTGGTTTTCACGGTTCTTAGGGCTTTGGACTAGGACTAAATCATATCACTGGCTTTCCTGGATTACCGGATTTTCTGCTTCTCCAGCTTGTGGAGGGCAATCACAGAACTTAGTTTTCATAATTGTGTGATTCAATTCCTTATAGGAGATCTCCTCATATATGTGAAGCTTACATAAACCTTTCATCATATTCTAAATTTTCATAAACAAATGTATTTCTAGACTTTGTATTTGTCTATTAATGAGCCGATTCCAAACTGTTTTAACTATAATGGCTATATGTTTACTATCAGGGGGTTTTTCGTTCCTCAACATGGGCATTGCTTTCTATATTATTAGAGTTTGACTAGATATTCTTTTAAAACTATTTATTTAGCTGAAGCACGTAGGATCTTTGATCTTCATTATGGAATGCAAACTCTTAGTTGAGGCATATGGAATCTAGTTCCCTGCCCAGGTATCAAACCCAGGTCCCCTGCATTGGGAGCATGGAGTCTTAGCCACTAGACCACCAGGGAAGAGCTTTACTGGATACTCTTGATTGACTTTTTCAAAATGGATATTTAAAACAATTTGTTCAGCACCAGAGGGAAAAGATTTGTTGATCTTTTTAGAAGATGATGTTAAATTTATAAATTAACATACAGAACATCAATGTCATTATGAGGTAATCCTTCTAAACACATTTCATTTTACATATTTAATCATATAAAAATATCTCTTAGAAAAAGAACAATAACCAAATTTCTGGTATCTCTTCACATGCCAAAATAAAGGTTCTTGCCTGTGCATAGGACTGTATATGTATAGCTCATGTGATCATAATCATTATGGTATAGCCATGTCATACTTCTCTGACAGCTTAGTATAAAACAATTTTCTGTATTTGGAGATTATTTTCTATTGACTATCTTGAACCATCCTTGTGAGACCGAATTTCATCATCTTAATGCAATTAAATAGTAATTGAGAGCACAATTTGAATTTCAAAATTCTTTTATGGTGAATATAATTAATGGCATTTAAAGGTCCTTAGACTTATATTTTCCTTTTATTATTGCAGTACTCCCACAGAGCAATAGTAAGCCCAAAGTCTTTGAAATATGATGGAGAATTCCACTGACCTCAAAGTACCTTAACATTTGTAATTTTATATCCAAGGCAATTGCTTTAATGTTCTTTGCTAGTACTTTTGCTATCATTTACATGCTGTGTAGATATGTTTGTTCTCTGATATCAGACAAGTCACAATGCCTTGGGAAAAAGAAGACAGCAAGGCTAAGGATTAAAATGCAGACTTACCAGAGACTAATGATAGAAGTCAGAGCTACGTGTTCTGGGTACTAGGATCATGCTGAACTATTCAGTGGTGGCAGAGGAAGTAGAAGAAAAAGGTTCTGTACAACAAAGGCAGAAAGTTCAAAATGTTACATGTTTTCTACCTCTGTCATACCACCACCAATTCTAGGCCTCCTGAAATAGCTCTGTTAGTTCAGCTCTAGTTTTGCCAATAGTCCTTATCAGTCATCAGGAGGAGTCGGAAGAGCTCAGTATAAAATTAGAAGTAGCTCACTGCAGAACACTTCAGGAAAACCCTCTGTGACTTTATTTTCATGTTGTGGTTTTATGTAACAGGTTTGTTGTTGCTGTTTAGTCACTAAGTTGTATCTGTTCTTCAAAGACCCCATGGATGGTAGCCTGCCAGGATCCTCTGTCCATGGGATTTCCCAGGCAAGAATACAGGGGTGGCTTGCCATTTCTTTCTCCAGTGAATCTCCTTGACCCAGGGATCAAACCCAAGTCTCCTGCGCTGGCAGGCAGATTCTTTACCACTGACCCAATAGGGAAACACATCAAATAACATACAGCAGAACATATTCTCCAAAAGCACAGAGCAGAACATATTCCTAAGGGAGTGTCATAAAGGAAGCTGTTTAGAGTTGCCAAATGTATTTGTGAAATACAACATGTTATGAAATCATAAGAATTATATCTATATTGGGCTCTGTTCACCACTCCTGACCCAGAGCTCTTAAAACCCTCACAAATAGGATGCTAGGAGAATCTTCTGTTATAACATTTAGTCTTTCACCTTGGTTACTGACATGGAAACTCAAAAACTTCTGTAATTTCCTGAGTGATAGGAGCATCTAACTCCGAGCCCCTAAATCCCTTGGATTTTCCTAGGTGATGGAAACATCTCATGTTGTAATGAGCTGACTCTTGGTAGATATGGACTGCTCACCAGAAAGACCAACACCTGATTAGAAGCTTGAAGCTTTCAGTCCCATCCCCTATTTTCCCTAGAGGAGCTGGAAATGGAAATAAAAATTGATCATGCCTATATAATGTAAGTGCCATAAAATCCCAAATTAAGGAGTTAGGTGAGTTTAACATATTGATGTGTCCAGGAGGGTGGCCTACCCAAACTCCATGAGGTTAGAAGCTGCTGTACTTGGGACCCTTCTAGACTGCACTCTCTGTATCTCAATCCATCTGTTCATCTCTACTCTTTATTATATAATATATTGGTAAATATAAGTGATTCTTTTTGTTGAGTGAGCTTTAAATCTAAGGAGTAAGGTCATTAGAACTTCCAATTTGTGGCCAAATTGGACAGAAATTGTAGATAACCTGGGGACCTCTTACTTGCAATTGGTATTTAAAGTGGGGAGTAGTTTTGTAAGAGTAAGACTTTAACCCATGTGATCTGCACTAACTCCAATTAGTATCAGAACTGAACTGAATTGCAGGACACTGAGTTGATGTTGCAGAGAGCTGCTTAGTGTGGGGGAAAACCCACACATAGTATGTGAGTAAAGGAGAAATGGAGAATTTTTCTGATGCACATGTCACGCCCTCACTGTGGATTCACAATGCACATTTCTTCATGAAGATCCATCTAGGCAGTGTTGCCAAATAAAGCTACTAATCAGTTTCAATTTATTTAACTACACAACTTTTTTTTCCCCTTTGCTACACTTTTAACCTTCCATGGAGCTACTACTATGCAGAACATATTATGTAAAATGCTGGTCTGAAGATTTTCCTAATTTATAACTTACTAAAGTTTGTAGCTGCATCAGATCCCTTTGGAGGTGTGGTGGTATAAATTAAATCTATAAAACTTTGAAGTTGGTTTTTGAGTGCCTCAAGGAGTGTTTCTGCAAGTATCAGCTTAATGAACAAACAGCAACATTTGATTTTTCATTACTGTAAAGTCCATAAAGTAGATCTTAGCTGCACATATGGTTAATTACCAGTATCATAAAGCTTTATTGAAAAGCATAATATTTACATCAAAGTTAGCATTTGAGTTATGGTGGATTTTGGCTACTGTGAGGGCTAAATTTAATGATAATAATGAACACATAGAAGAAATTATTACAAATATTTGTAGCTAAATTATATCAGAAAATCCTTCCAACAACTCAGTTAATGAAACAGGATAGCAGTATTATTCTTCCTGTTTAAAAACTGATACTGCATTTTTTGACTCTAAAGAACCCCATGTGTGTTTTATGTATGTGATAGAATAATTATGTACTTGAAGGACCAAACAGAGATGTCAGTGTTTTTACCAAGCTTGCTCCCAACTTTTCAAGAATTACAGGTAATCAAGTACTTTGATGTCAATTTCTAAGACACAAAGTTGAAATTATGTTGCTGTCATTATTTGTTCCTTTGGGAGTACATTTAATCCCATTCAAATATACCATTGCTTTTTGCTGCCTTTTTGTACACCGTTGCTGCTGCTGCTAAGTTGCTTCAGTCGTGTCCGACTCTGTGCGACCCCGTAGACGGCAGCCCACCAGGCTCCCCTGTCCCTGGGATTCTCCAGGCAAGAACACTGGAGTGGGTTGCCATTCCCTTCTCCAATGCATGAAAGTGAAAAGTGAAAGTGAAGTCGCTCAGTCATGTCTGACTGTTAGCGACCCCATGGACTGCAGCCTACCAGCTCCTCCGTCTCTGGGATTTTCCAGGCAAGAGTACTGGAGTGGGGTGCCATTGCCTTCTCCTGTACACCATTAATAATTGTTTAATACACATCATTTTTTGTTCTGTCTCTCAAAAAATTGTTAATATCTTTGGAATAAAGTCAGTTTGTGCAGGTTTTTTTGCTTTAATTTTTTCCCCCAGAAAATGATGTAGCAATGGTACAAAAAAGGTATCATGAAAAGCTATGAAAGCTATGACTTTGTGAGGGTCCTTGGATTTCACAGAATCTGCAGAATTATATAAGAAAGAGTTGGGTGATTGACTGAACATTATTCTTTATCCAGTTGTTTCATTTTTTAAATAAACTTTGTATTGAAGTATAAAGATGTAAATACATACATATAAGTGTAAACCTCAGCTAATTTTTATAACATGGACATATCAGATAACCAATACCCCAGATGACAGCACAAATCCCTATCCTCTGCTAGCACTATCACCACCAAGCAAACAATTATCCTGACTTCCAGTGCATTAGGCATATATTAAGGCATCATCTAGTATAATCTCATTTGTGTTTGTTTGTCTTCTTTCACTCAACATTAATTTTCTAAAATTCCATGGTATGCCTAATAGTGGTTGCTTTATTTTCAGTGCTGTGTAACTTTCAGTTGTAATATATTCATCTACAAGTGATCATTTGAATTGTTCACACTTTGGGGCTTTTACAAACAGTGCTGCTATAAACATACATATACCTTTCTTTCAGGTGTTCACTCCAGAATGAAATCACTGGGTCTTAAGGAATGCAAAAGGCTGTCTAAAATACATACTGTCAAATTCTTTTTCAGAATGATTTTAGACCAATGTATTACTAGCAATATAAAATATAAAATAGATCAAAATGCGCCACCTGCTCACCCATACTAGATAACATCACTTTGAAAAACTTTACCCAACATGTATGTGTCTGCTAGATTACTGTCATTTTTTTTCATTTTATTTTCAATCTTCAGTTCAGTTCAGTCGCGCAGTCGTGTC
>SJXQ01011656.1:0-195240 GCA_006408695.1 Aepyceros melampus
CCAGATGCCATGATCTTCGTTTTCTGAATGTTGAGCTTTAAGCCAACTTTTTCACTCTCCTCTTTCACTTTCATCAAGAGGCTTTTTAGCTCCTCTTCACTTTCTGCCATAAGGGTGGTGTCATCTGCATATCTGAGGTTATTGATATTTCTCCCAGCAATCTTGATTCCAGCTTGTGTTTCTTCCAGTCCAGCGTTTCTCATGATGTACTCTGCATAGAAGTTAAATAAGCAGGGTGACAATATACAGCCTTGATGTACTCCTTTTCCTATTTGGAACCAGTCTGTTGTTCCATGTCCAGTTCTAACTGTTGCCTCCTGACATGCATACAGATTTCTCAAGAGGCAGGTCAGGTGGTCTGGTATTCCCATCTCTTTCAGAATTTTCCACAGTTTACTGTGATCCACACAGTCAAAGGCTTTGGCATAGTCAATAAAGCAGAAATAGATGTTTTTCTGGAACTCTCTTGCTTTTTCCACGATCCAGTGGATGTTGGCAATTTGATCTCTGGTTCCTCTGCCTTTTCTAAAACCAGCTTGAACATCAGGGAGTTCATGGTTCACATATTGCTGAAGCCTAGCTTGGAGTATTTTGAGCATTACTTTACTAGCATGTGAGATGAGTGCAATTGTGTGGTAGTTTGAGCATTCTTTGGCATTGCCTTTCTTTGGAATTGGAATGAAAACTGACCTTTTCCAGTCCTGTGGCCACTGCTGAGTTTTCCAGATTTGCTGGCATATTGAGTGCAGCACTTTCACAGCATCATCTTTCAGGATTTGAAACAGCTCAACTGGAATTCCATCACCTCCACTAGCTTTGTTTGCACTGATGCTTTCTAAGGCCCACTTGACTTCACATTCCAAGATGTCTGGCTCTAGATTAGTCATCACATCATCATGATTAGTCAACTCTAAATTCAACCCAAAACATATTCTCAACATATAAATGATTTAAATACTGGTCTAAGTAACTAAGGTATCAAAATTAATAATACAAGTCCTTTAGAAACTATGAAAGGAAACAAGTATATTCTAGTACTTGCTAGGCAAATCAGGCTACTACAAATACTTCAGCAGTGAAATTTTAAGTTGACTGAGAGAAAACAGAAAATTCTTCACAGAGGTGATATTTAATGAATATCTTGATGGTCTGGTAGGATATCAAAAGTCAGAAAAGTGTTGTTGAACCTAATTTCACATGCCTGGTATATTGTGAGGCCAAACAAACCAAACTGATGGAATTTGGAGTAGAGAAAGGTTTATGGCAAGGGCCAAGCAAACAGAATGGGTGGCTCATGCTCAAAAGGCCAGACTTCCTGATGGGTTTCAGGGAAGAATTTTTAAAGGCAAAAATTGGGGTAAGGGTGGAAAGGTGTGTGCCTTTCTTCTGACTGGTTGGTGGTGTGGTAGGAGAGTGGGGTTCAAGGAGTCTTAGCAAGCCACCCTTCACCTAGGTGAGAACTTTAGTTTCAGTAGAAGAAGTCAAAGATGCTAGTTTGCATACCCTTTGAGGAGGAGCTCTGACTCTGCTCTGTTGCTGCACTCCTGTTTCTTGGCTGCTTTTCTCGTGTTTCTGTATTCCCTCACTTCCCTAATGAATCTGGCCTTTGGAACTCCAGGAAGGTAGAGGAGACTGAAGCCTTTTTCCTATAACCCAGAAACAGGGCACATGGGAAGGCTTTTGCATCAAGGAGGGCCCCCCAGGTTTTAAAAGAGGGAGAAAGAATTTGTAATTCCCTTCATTAATTCACCATAGCCCAAGAGCTATAAGCAATCATGGCACATGCAGGAAATGACAAAGTTCTGATGCTTGCTGGTGGGGGAAATGCTGCTTGAAGAGGAGTGATGGAGGAAAAGTGGAGGGAAAAAAAGCTGCTAAAAATGGGTGAATGGGTTTAGGGAGTGGGATATTGTGATGTACAATAAGAAATAATATGTTTGGTTTTTGTCCCTGTGCCTGGCCTCCTAAAAACCTTAAAATTTCCTAAGTGATAAGAGCAATAAAGGTGAAGAGATAGTCTTTTGTTATTCACGACAAGATCTTTCTACCACACCTGAATTTATGTTAATGAAGTGACTGTGGAAAGCCCCAGGGATAGGCACGCATGGGAGTGAGTGAAGTTCCTCAGTTATGTCCGACTCTGCGACCCCATAGACTGTGGCCCACCAGGCTCCTCTGTCCATGGGATTTTCCAGGCAAGAGTACTGGGGTTCCAACCCTGAGTACCAGGGTGGGTTTCCATTTCCTTCTCCAGGGGATCGAAGCCTGGTCTCCTGCATTACAGGAAGACACCTTACCCTTTGAGCCACCAGGGAAGCAGTTGTGGGAGAGGAAGTAACTATTTAATAAGACAGTTGGAGCTTCCAACCCCACCCCTAATTCTAAGGAGGGAACAGTGGCTAGAGGTTGAATAAATCTTCAGCCACAGTGATTAATCAGTCATGCCTGTGTAACGAGCTTCATGGAAAACACTAACCACAGGGGTTCAGAGAACTCCGGATTGCTGAACACAGGAAACACAAGGAAAATGGCTCACCTGGAGGCAGTTTGGACATTCTGCATCCCTTCCCGCACACTCTGCCCCATGCGTCTGACTTCCATTCTTTTATTGTTGTTCAGCTGTTCAGTCAGGTCTGACTCTTTGTGACCCCATGGACTGCAGCATGCCAGGCTTCCCTGTCCTTCACTATTTCGTAGGGTTGGCTCAAACTCATGTCTTTTGAGTTGGTGACGCCATCCAACCATCTCATCCTCTGTCATCCCCTTCACCTCCTGCCTTCAATCTTTCCCAGAATCAGGGTCTTTTCCAATGAGCTGGCTCTTCTCATCTGGTGGCCAAAGTAGTGGAGCTTCAGCCTCAGCATCAATTTTTCTAATGAATATTCGAGATTGATTTCCTTTAGGATGGACTGGTTTGATCTTGCAGTCCAAGGGACTCTCAAGAGCCTTCTCCAGCATCACAATTAAAAGGCACCAATTCCTTGGCACTCAGCCTTGCTTACTGTCCAGCTCTCACATCCGTACATGACTACTGGAAAATCACAGCTTTGCCTATATGGAACTTGTCGGCCAAGTAATGTGTTTACTTTTTAGTACATAGTCTGTGTTTGTCATAGCTTTTCTTCCAAGGAGCAAGTGTATTTAGATTTTATGATTGCAGCCACCATCTGCAGTGATTTTGGAGCCCAAGAGAATAAAGTCACTGTTTCCATTTTTCCACATCTATTTGCCAAGAAGTGACAGGACCAGATGCCATGATCTTAGCTTTTGAATGTTGAGTTTTAAGCCAGCTTTTTCACTCCTTTCTTTCACTTTCATCAAGAAGCTCTTTTAATTCCTTTTTGCTTTCTGCCATTAGGGTGGTGTTATCTGCATATCTGAGGTTATAGATATTTCGCCTGGCAATCTTGATTCCAGCTTGTGCTTCATCTAGCCCAGTGTTCTTTTATAATAAACTGTTAATCTAGTAAGTAAACCTTTTCCTGAGTTCTGTGAAATGTTCTAGGAAATTATCAAAACTAATGAGGGATTTGTAGAAGTTTCTAATATATAGACAGAAGCACAGATCACAATCCAGGCTTGTGATTCATATCTTAAGTGAGGAACAGTCTTAACCTGTGGGCTCTACTTTAAATCCAGGAGTTAGTGTCCGACTTGCATTATAGACACCTAGTTAAGGTCTTCCAAAAGTTGGAGAATTGCTTGGTTTGGAAATCCCCACCTATCTGGTTTTGTTATCCCCAAAGTGGGTTCATCACTTGCTGAGTTTGGAGCCAGAAGACAGAAGTATGTATTACTTGCAGCAAGTAAGGAGAACATCAGGGATCTCTCCCAAAGCAAGGTCTCCTCATCAGCATTTTGGGGGAAGTTTTAAGCATATTGATGAGGGGCATTGAACAGAGAATTCAGCATACAGTCAGGGATGACTCAGTCCAAACTTCAGTTGATTGAAGTCAGGAGGGTCAACATTATAATTCCATCCTGAATGGAGGCCTTAGTAGGCCGAACTCAGAGATGTATTATTATGTATATCTCAAGGCTACACTATCGTTTTTCTGATGGCTCCTCCCTTTTTTCTTCATCCTCTACCACTAAGAGGTAATTAACTCCTGAGACCTGTTCAAGGGCAGGTATTGAGGCCAGGCTTAGAACAAAAAATGGCTCAGGCCCAAATGGCTTATTTTAGGTCTAAAAAAAAGAGTAGGCAACTCTAGTTTTTTTCCTCTGGGGACTCACTACCCTGTCTGCCTACAGATTCAGAAGTACAGTGTCAGATATATTGAGTCTGGTAGTTACAGAAAGCAGAGTAGGAAATAGAGTTTTCCCCTTCAGGGAGAAAAGTTCTACAAATAAGCAGTTATGGTACACCCTATTGTGATAGTTTAGACAAGATATCTTAAAGAAGTGCTTTATTTAAATGGGTTCAATAGAGAATGGAGAAGAAAAATTAGATAAAGCAAGTTTAAACTTTTTTTTTCCCCCCCCAAGGAGTGCAGTTGAAAGGTCAACTTCTCTGTACAACCGTGCCTAGTCAAATCTCAGAGACAGAGTTTTGGTTGAAGTAGAAAACTATAGCTTTATTACTTTGCCAGGCAAAGAGAGACATGGTGGAATCTTAACACAAAAAACTGTTTGTTTCCACTAGAAGAGGACAGTGAGAAGTTTTATAGTAATGGTTCAAAGAGGGTATTGTTAGGTAGTTAGAACAGGAAAAAGGAGTCCAGAATGGTGGTGGTAAAAAGACAAATAAGGGAAATTCCCCAGAAATAGAACAAAGGAAGTTCCAAGGATCACAGTGAGGACCTCAGGTGAAGCAAACAGCACTCCTGGCTAGCCCAGTTTACGTAGGGCAGGCTCCAGTGGGAGGAGAAAAATAAAACATAGAAAAAGAGAAGCCAAAACTGGGCTGGTGGCTTTTCTCCTCTTCAGTCTTTTGGGTCGGCCTGCCCTCATGCCTCAATGATGTGTTTTCCTTTGCTTTCTAAATAAGCCAGCTGTAACACGGAGCCGTAACATGGAGCTGTCACACTGGTCTGTCTCTTGCTTCAAATTTTTGTTGTGACAAGACAGAACTGAGGAAATTACAAACTCCCCAGACAGTATGGTTGGCTAGTGGACATTCTTCTGATGGGTTGTTGGTGAAGTTAAGTACGAGTCAGCATCATCAACCTTCAGGTTCCAACTAGTCTGAGGTCTAAATGCTTGTGGGCAGCATGCCATCATTAATCATTAACTTCTCCCACCTAGAGGGGGCTTCAGTATCTGCAAAGCAGCTCAAAGGTATTGCTGTGTGTCCCTCGATGGGCAACCAGGACCTTGCCTCCAACGCTGCACTATTGCTCCCTTGACTGTCTCTCTCTGGCCTTGCATCCCCTCATTTCCTTAATTAACAGCTGCTTGGATCTGCCTGATGGAACTCAGGGAAGTTCACAGGGGCTGAATGAAGGTACTTCCTCCAATCAAAGAAATAGGGGACATAGAAAAGCTTTGTGCCCAGGAGCCCCAAAAGGCCCTGTTTGGTTAACACAGGAAAAACAGAGTGATAGTGTTACCCTAAAACAGGGGCTTCCTTTTAGTAAGTGATGAGCTGAAAGACACTACCAAGCCGAAGACCAGGAGAACAGGTTTGTTGCTTAAGCAGCTGGGAAGTGGTCATAATATGAAGAGCTAGTGGAAGAGTGAATTCTCCCAATTGCTTCAGTTTTCTCTCTGATTTAGAATAAAATCGTATCAACTTATAATGAGAATGGAGGAAGGAAATTGTAGCTTTTAGAGATGAACAGAAAATACGCGATCCTACTTCACAGAAAAGACAACAGGATAAGCGTTAAAGCCCCCTTTTGGTGATTAATTACTAATGTAGAGTGAGACTAGAAACATGCTAGTGTATTATTTGGGGGGAAAGTTTAACTGGCTGAAACAAGAGTGAGGTAACTCATTAGATATAACTAGGATACATGGCAGAAGCAAAGTGTGCAAAGAGATAAGAGAACAAGGGCAGGAAGAGTATGTGCAGTAGAATATTCAAAATGACCGGCAAGAGAATAACATTAGCTTAAAGGGAATAAAGTTCATAGAGAGATGAGAGGTGAACAAAAGGGATTGCAATGCTGGATTTAAACTTCCAGTGGATTAAAAAGATTTGCTGTCAATGGAGAACTAGAGTGTGATTTGGGGGAAGTATTGATGTGACAATGCACTGGCTGAGGTAGGACTGAGGACAAGGTCTTTGGATGAAATTAGATCATGTGACTGATAGGATATTGGATGTATTCCTTACACGGATACCAAGAATAATAACAGGAGTATTGTTGCAGAGGGAGATAGAGACTCAGCTTTTTCACTCTCATAAAGAAGCTCTTTGGTTCCTCTTCACCCTCTGCCATTAGAGTGGTGGCATGTGAATATCTGAGGTTGTTGCTGTTTATCCTGACAGTCATTATTCAAGCTTGTGACTCATCCAGCCCAGCATTTTATATGAGGTATTCTGCATAGACGTTAAATAAGCAGAGTAACAATATACAGCCTTGACATATTCCTTTCCTATTTTGAAACAGTCTGTTGTTCCATGTCCAGTTATAACTGTTGCTTCTTGACTTGCATATAGGTTTCTCAGGAGGCAGATAACGTGGTCTGGTAATCCATCTTTTTCATAATTTTCCACAGTTTGTTGTGGTCCACAAAGTCAAAGGCTTTCATGTTGTCAATGTTTTCTGGAATTCCCTTGCTTTCTATATGACCCAAAGGATGTTGACAATTTGACCTTTGTTTCCTCTGACTTTTCTAAATCCAGCTTGTACATCTGGAAGTTCTTGGTTCACATACTGGTAAAACCTACCCTGAAGGAGTTTGAGCATTACCTAGTCAGCATGTGAAATGGGTGCAATTGTGCAGTAGTTTGTACATTTTTTGGCATTGCTTTTCTTGGGAATTCAATGAAAACTAATCTTACCCTGTCCTGTGGCCATTGCTGAGTTTTTCAAATTTGCTGGCAAATTGAGTGCAGCACTTTAACAGCATCATATTTTAGGATTTTAAGGAGCTCCACTGAATTCCATCACCTCGACTAGCTTTGTTCATCATAATGCCCTAAGGTCCAGTTGACTTCATACACCAGGATGTCTGGTTCTAGGTGAGTGACTACACCATTGTGATTATCTGAGTCTTTAAGACCTTTTACATATTTCCTCTGTGTATTCTTGCCAAAAATAGGCAATATTATTAAGAAAGTATCTGAGGAAAAATGCTCAATCTCTTCTAAAAATAAGAATAAAATAAAATCTCTTCTAAAAATAAGAATAAAAGTGCAAGGAATGAGAGACCATCCTACATCCCAAATCCTCAGTTTGAGTAAATATATGTTTCACAAAACTAAATGTTGTAAGGACCTTAACCAAATATAAATCTTTTTGGGGTGAAAATAAAACTGGTACAACCACTTTCAAAATATATCTGAAATATCTAGTAAAGCTCAAGGTCTCAGTCCCCCTGACTTGGAAAGCATCGTCTAGATATATCATTTTGAGAAACTTTGAATTATCCACAGAAAGAGAAGTAGAGAATGCTATGGCAGCACTGTTTATGAGAGCAAGAGTTCCTGGAGTCCCTCCAAACTGGTTCATTTCCAGAGGGCCCTTGAAAATCAATATTCTAGGAATCTCTTCTAAAAATATGGTTTGCTTTTTTATCCTGCTATGAAGAAGAAAAACACCTTTCTCAATCTAATCTTAATCAGGCCATCCAACAATCTCAGCCTACTTATCTGAAGTTATTCAATATGTCAAAATTCATGTCTTCAGCTGTTAGTCCCACATCAATTCCAACCTCAAAGACATGTTTCTCTATGTCTGCTCTCCTTATCACACTGTTCCTCCAAGCATGCTCTCCTGTCTCATCTGTCTGAGCCCTCTTTGGTTTACCCACCCCTTCTTAACCCATTTTTATTTTTCCCACTCCCCAGTTTCCTAAAATTACCTAAAGACCTTGATTTTGCTCCCCTAGTATTCAGACACTGGGGGAGAGAAGTTAAATCACTCCAATCACCTCCTCAATTAGTTACATTTAAGCCTTGGTCTGTATCTGACTTATATGCCTCAACCCACAAAAAAACAAACAAAAATATATAGTTTTTTTTTTTAATATATATAAGACTGAGAACTGAGACAACAACTTCATCAAAATGTTTTACATAAATTCCAAAAAATGTCAAACCCATGAGACAATTATCTCCTGACTAGCACACAGTGAGGCATGTTTTATTTATGGCAAATGTGCCTGTTAGTATCTGCCTGCTATCTGAACTAGATCCTATTATCCAGCCAATACAATTAGCCCTTATCAAGTCTTCAAATAAGCTATCTTCTTTTCTCACTTTAACTATTCTATGACCTCTGATTTCAAATTTTCAGACAGTAGATGAAGCAAAAAGTCTTTAATAAGGTGTTACACTTGTTAGCTTAGGTGTCAAATTTTATCACTAAAAGGAATCTATGATTTTCCTTTCTCACAGTATACCCAAGAAGACTTGGAATCAGAAGCTGAGAGACTTAGCATAAACCTAAAATATTTGACTCTCATAGCAGATCATTACTGGTGAACTTTGTGCCTGTTGACGTTGCCATATGGACCCCAAAGGAAGGTCACCGGAGCTCCTGGATTTCACATGCTCTGGTCTGGGAAATAACCAGGACTCTAGCATATCTCTGTGGTGTTGGAGAGGACTCTTGAGAGTCCCTTGGACTGCAAGGAGATCCAACCAGTCCATTCTGAAGGAGATCAACCCTGGGATTTCTTTGGAAGGAATGATGATAAAGCTGAAACTCCAGTATTTTGGCCACCTCATGGGAAGAGTTGACTCATTGGAAAAGACCCTGATGCTGGGAGGGATTGGGGGCAGGAGGAGAAGGGGATGCCAGAGGATGAGATGGCTGGATGGCATCATGGACTCAATGGACGCGAGTCTGAGTGAACTCCGGGAGTTGGTGATGGACAGGGAGGCCTGGCGTGCTGAGATTCATGGGGTCAAAAAGAGTCGGACATGACTGAGCGACTGAACTGAAGTGAAGTAGACTATCTTGCCAGAATGATAAACAGCACCCCAGTGAGGGGTCATCTACAATTATATAACACTGGGCATGATCCTGGTTTCCCCAGGATACAGCTGGGCATCGGTCACAGTGACTGCTGTGCATGTCCCCCGAACGCTCTGTTATCTGTGCTCCCGCAGAAAATATTTAGACCGCAAACCAGGAAATTTGCTGCAACAGCTCCGCTGTCCTCATTCTACTGTCTAAGGATGCGTTGAGTCCAACATTCTGAATCCTCTGAATTTACCTCCTTTAGACCTCCCGTCTAGTTTTTACTTTCACAATGACATTTTAAACCTCCTTATTTTTCTTCTATGTTCTTTGGTGCGTGAGCACGCCTGTTGGAGCACGCTTCATCCCCCCACCCAGCTGTACTGAAGTATAATTAGTAGAGAAAAGGAAAAAATATTTAAAGTGTACGATGTGATGGCTTAGCAAGCGCTTTTCTACCCTCTGCTTATTCTACGCCTGCTTATTGGCATGCATTTGACTTTTTTTCTTTTTTTAGATTCCACAAATAAGTGTACCACGTGGTATTCATCTTTTCACATGTGACTTATTTCACTTTGTGTAATGGCGTTCAGGTTTATTCCGGGCCCTGTTGTCACAAATAACAGGGTTTACCTTTTTGTTTAAGGCTGAATAATGTTGCATACTGTGTGTGGGGGGGGAGAGAGAGAGAGAGGGAGGGAGAGAGGTTTTTTCTTTTATCCTTCCATCTGTTGATGGAAAACTGGACTGTTTCCATATTATGCCTATTGTGAGTAATGGGAGTACAGATATCTCTTTAAGATAATGATTTAATGTCTCTTGGACGCATACTCAGAAGCAGAACTCCTGGATGATCTGAGAGTTCCCTTGTTCTGTTTTGAGGAGCCCTGGGTGGTACTGCTTAGAGGCTGTGCCAGTTTACATTCCCACACACGGTGCACAAAGATTCCGTTTTCCCCACCTTCTCACCAGCATTTGTTATCTCTTGACTTTTTGATAACAGACAACCTAACAGATATAAGTTAGTAGCTCACTGTGGTTTTGATTTGCATTTCCCTGGTGATTAGTGACATTGAATACTGTTTCAAGTACCTATTTATCATTTGTACATTTTCTCTGGAGAAATGTCTATTTAGGTCCTCTGCTCATTTTTTTCTGAGGGTTATTTGTCTTTTCAGATATTGAGCTGCGTGAGTTCCTCATATATTTTGGATATTACCTCACTGTCTGGTATGTGGCTTGCAAATACTATCTTTTATTCCATAGGATACTTTTTCATTTTGTTGATGCTTTCCTTCACTCTGCACAAGATTTTTCGTCTGAGGTAGTCCTCCTTGTTTATTTTTTTGCTTTTGTTGGCTTTGCGTTTGGTGTCAAACCCAAAATATCATGGCTGCTATTCAGTTGCTCAGTTGTGTCCAACTCTTTGAGACCGTGTAGACTGCGGCATACCAGGCTTCCCTGTCCTTCACTGTCTCCCAGAGTTTGATCAAACTCGTGTCCATTGAGCCAGTGATGCCATCTAATCATCTTATCTTCTGTTCCCCCTTTCTCGCCTGCCCTCAATGTTTCCCAGCATCAGCATCTTTTCAAATGAGTTGGATCTTCGCTTCAGGTGGCCAGAGTATTGGAGTTTCAGCTTCAGCATCAGTCCTTCCAATGAATATTCAAGATTGATTTCATTTAGAATTGACTAGTTTGAACTCCTTGGGATGCAATGGACATTAAAAAGTCTTCTCCATCACCACAGTTCAAAAGCATCAATTCTTTGGTGCTCAGCCTTCCTTATGGTCCAATTCTCATGTCCATCCATGACTATTGGAAAAACCATAGCTTTAACTACATAGACATTTGTTGGCAAAGTGATGTCTCTGCTTTTTAATACACTGTCTAGGTTTATTATAACTTTTTTGCAAGGAGCAAGAATCTTTTAACTTTGTGACTGCAGTCACTGTCTACAGTGATTTTGCAGTCCAAGAAGATAAAGTTTGTAATTTTTTCTATCTATTTGCCATGAAGTGATGGAACCAGATGTCATGATCTTAGTTTTTTGAATGTTGAGTTTTAAGTCAGCTTTTCACTACTCTTTCACCTTCATCAAAAGAATATTTTCCTCTGATTTCTGCCGTTAGGGTGGTGTCATCTGCATATCTGAGGTTATTGATATTTCTCCTGGCAATCTTGATTCCAGCTTGCGCTTCATCCAGCCTGGTACTTTGCATGACGTACTCTGCATAGAATGGCTTCCCTGGCAGCTCAGTGGTAAAGAATCCACTTGCCAATGCAGGAGACACAAGAGATGCAGGTTCGATCTCTGGTTCAGGAAGATCCGCTGGAGGAAGGTATGGCAACCCATTCCAGGATTCTTGCCTGGAGAATTCTATGGACAGAGGAGCCTGGCAGGTTACAGTCCATGGAGTCACAACGAGTCAAACATGACTGGGATGACTTAGCACACATGCCCTCTGCAGAGAAGTTAAATAAACATGGTGACAATACACAGCCTTTATGTACTCCTTTCCCAATTTTGAACCAGTCTGTTATTCCATGTTCTATTCTAACTGGTGCTTCTTGACCACATACAGCTTTCAAAGGAGGCAGGTAAGTAGTCTGGTATTCCCATCTCTTTCAGGAAGAATTTTTCACAGTTTGTTGTGATCCACACAGTCAAACGCTTGGGTATAGTCAATGAAGCAGATTTTTTTTTTTAATCCCTGCTTTCTCTATTATCCAGTGAATGATGGCAATTTGATCTCTTGTTCCTCTGCCTCTTTGAAACCCTAACTTGTACAGTTGGAAGTTCCCAGTTAACATACTGCTGAAGCCTAACTTGAAGGATTTTGAGCATTACCATGTTACCATGTGCAATGAGGGCAACTGCCCTTCTCTGGGATTGGAATGAAAACTGACCTTTCCTAGTCCTGTGGCCACTGCTGAGTTTTCCAAATTTGCTGGCATATTGAGTGCAGCACCTTAACAGCATCATATTGTAGAATGCCATCATCTCCACCAGCTTTGATCATAGTAACGCTTCCTACAGCCCACTATACTTCACACTCCAGGATGCCTTGGCTCTAGATAAGTGATCACACCATCGCGGTTATCAGGGTCATTAAGACCTTTTCGATATATTTCTGTATATTCTTGCCACATCTTCTTAACAGCTTCTGCTTCTGTTAGGTCCTTAATATTTATGTCCTTTATTGTGCCCATCTTTGCATGAACTGCTCCTTTGATATTTCTAATTTTCTTGAAGAAATCTCTAGTCTTTCCATTCTATTGTTTTCCCCTATTTCTATGCATTGTTCACTTAGAAATATCATTAAAATATATGAAATCATATTAAATATAATTAAATATCATTAAAATATATGAAATTATATTAAATATAATTAAAGTATCATTGCCAAATTCAAGAAGTTTACCTCTGATTTTCTCCTAGGATTTTTGTAATTTCAGATCTTATAATTCTTTAATACATCTCAAGTTAAATTTTTGTGAATGGAGTAAGATAGTTGTCTAATTTCACTCATTTGCATGTGGATTTCCAGTTATTCCAATTCTATGTATTGAATAGACTATCAGTTCCCCACTGTACTCCTTGGCTCATTTGTTTAAAATTAACTGACCGTGTATGTGTGAGTTTATCTATAGACTCCATTATGTTCACTGATCTATGCCTCTTTTTTTTTTAATGCTAATACCATAATTTTTTAATTCATCTTTGTAATATGTTGAAAACCAGAAAGTATGATGCCTCCAACATTGTTCTACTTGCTTAAGATCATTTTGGATACTTGAGATCTTTGGTGGTTCTATATAAATTTTAGGAATTTTTTTTCCATTTCTCTAAAAATTGCCATTGCAATTTTGATAGGGATTTCATTAAGCCTGTGTATTGCTTTGAGTAATATAGATATTTTAACAGTATGAATTATTATAATCAATAAACATAATCTTTCTATTCATTTTATTCCTTCTCAATTTCTTTCATTAATTACTCAATTTTTAGCATATAGATATCTCACCTACTTTGTTAAATTTATACCTGAGAACTTTGTTCTTTTTGATGTTGTTATAAATAGATTTGTTTTCTGAATTTATATTTTTCATATGGTTTGTTAATGTATAAGAACATAACTGATTTTTTATATTAATTTTATAAACTGCAGTTTTACTTAAATCATTGATTAGTCCTGAGGGATTTTTGGTGAAAACCTAAGGGTTTTCTATCTGTAGTACTTTATTATCTGTGAACAGAGGCAATTAACTCTTCCTTTCTGATTTAGCTGCTTTTTATTTATTTTTCTTTCCTGATTTCTCTGACTTTTACCATGAAGTAATGGGACCAGATGCCATGATCTTCGTTTTCTGAATGCTGAGCTTTAAGCCAACTTTTTCACTCTCCTCTTTCACTTTCAACAAGAGGCTCTTTAGTTCTTCTTCACTTTCTGACATAAGGGTGGTGTCATCTGCATTTCTGAGATTATTGATATTTCTCCCAGCAATCTTGATTCCAGCTTGTGTTTCTTCCAGTCCAGCATTTCTCATGATGTACTCTGCATAGAAGTTAAATAAGCAGGGTGACAATATACAGCCTTGACGGACTCCTTTTCCTTTTGGAACCAGTCTGTTGTTCCATGTCCAGTTCTAACTGTTGCTTCCTGGCCTGCATACAGATTTCTCAAGAGGCAGGTCAGGTGGTCTGGGATTCCCATCTCTTTCAGAATTTCCAAAAGTTTATTGTGATCCACACAGTCAAAGGCCTTGGCATAGTCAATAAAGCAGAAATAGATGTTTTTCTGAAACTCTTTGACTAGGATTTATAGTACTGTGCTGAGTAAAAGTGATGAAGGTGAACTTACATGTCATGTTCCTGATCTTAGAAGAAAAGCATTCAGCATTTCTCCATTTACTGTGATGTTACCTGAGGGTCAGTCACAGATAGTGTTTATTACGCAAAGACACATTCTTTTATGCAAAGTTTGTGTAGAGTTGTTACCATATAAGGATGTTGAATTTTGTGAAATATTTCTTCACCGACTGAAATAGCCAGTGGTTTCTATTATTTATTTTCTTAATGTAATCTGTCACTTTTATAATGTGACATTCATAATGCGTGATGCTGAATCTTAATGCATCCCAGTAACAAATCCCATTAGATCAAGGTGCATGCTCCTTATCTTTTAACGTGCTGTTGAATTTAGTTTGTTAGTAATTTGCTGAGAAATTTTACATCTATATCTATTAGGAACATTAACCTGCAATTTTCTTTTCTTGTTGTGTCCTTGTCTGGCATTAGTATCAGGATAAGGCTGGTCTCATGAAATGAGTTTGGATGTATTTCTCCCTATTCTATTTTCTGGAAGGATCTGAGAAGGATGGGTATTCAGTTCAGTTCAGTTGAGTCACTCAGTCCTGTCAGACTCTTTGTGACCCCCTGGACTGCAGAATGCCAGGCCTCCCTGTCCATCACCAACTCCCAGAGTTTACCCAAATTCATGTCCATTGAGTTGGTGATGCCATCCAATCATCTCATCCTCTGTTGTCCCCTTCTCCTCCTACTTTCAATCTTTCTGAGCATCAGGATATTTTCAAATGAGTCAGTTCTTGCACCAGGTGGACAAAGTATTAGACTTTCACTTCAGCATCAGTCCTTCCAATGAATATTCAGGACTGATTTCCATTAGAACTGGTTGGATCTCCTTGCAGTCCAAGGGAATCTCAAGAGTTTCTCCAACACCATAGTTCAAAAGCATCAATTCTTACCACTAAGCTTTCTTTAAAGTATGACTCTCACATCCATACATAACTATTGGCAAAACCATAGCTTTAGCTAGATGGACCTGGTTGGCAAAACAATGTCTCTGCTTTTTTAATATACTGTCTAGGTTGGTCATAGATTTTCTTCCAAGGAGCAAGTGTCTCTTAATTTCATGGCTGCAGTCACCAGCTGCAGTGATTTTGGAGCCCCCCTCCCCTGCTCCCCCCTCCGAAGAAAAGTTTGCCACTGTTTCCACTGTTTCCCCATTTATTTACTATGAAGTGATGGGACCAGATGCCACGATCTTAGTTTTCTGACTGTTAAGCTTTAAGCCAACATTTTCACTCTCCTCTTTTACTTTCATCAGGAGGTTTTTTGGTTCCTCTTCACTTTCTGCCATAAGGGTGGTGTCATCTGCATATCTGAGGTTATTGATGTTTCTCCTGGCAGTCTTGATTCCAGCTTGTGCTTCCTCCAGCCCAGCATTTCTCATGATGTACTCTGCATATAAGTTAAATAAGCAGGGTGACAATATACAGCCTTGAAGTACTCCTTTCCTTATTTGGAACCAGTCTGTTGTTCCATGTCCAGTTCTAACTGTTGCTTCCTGACCTGCATACAGAATTCTCAAGAGGCAGGTTGGGTGGTCTGGTATTCCCATCTCTTTAAGAATTTTCCACAGTTTATTGTGATTCAAACATTCGAAGTCTTTGGCACAGTCAATAAAGCAGAAGTAGATGTTTTTCTGGAACTCTCTTCATTTTTTGATGATCTAATGGATGTTGGCCATTTGATCTCTGATTCCTTTGCCTTTTATAAATCCAGCTTGAACATCTGGAAATTCATAGTTCACGTTGTTGAAGCCTGGCTTGGAGAATTTTGAGTGTTACTTTGCTAGTGGTGAGATGAGTGCTATTGTGGGTTAGTTTGAGTATTCTTTGGCATTGCCTTTCTTAGGGATTGGAATGAAAACTGACTTTTTCCAGTCCTGTGACCACTTCTGAGTTTTCCAAATTCACCAACGTATTGAGTTGAGCACTTTCACAGCATCATCTTTTAGGATTTGAAATAGCTCAACTGGAATGCCATCACCTCCACCAGCTTTTTTCGTAGTGATGCTTCCTAAGGCCCACTCGACTTTGCACTCCCACATGCCTGGCTCTAGGTGAGTGATCACACCATTGTGATTATCTGGGTCATGGAGATCTTTTCTGTATAGTCCTTCTGTATATTGTTGCCACCTCTTCTTAATATCTTCTGCTTCTGTTAGGTCCATAACATTCCTGTCCTCTCTTGTGCCCATCTTTGCATGAAATGTTCCCTTGGTATCTCTGATTTTCTTGAGGAGATCTCTAGACTTTCCCATTCTATTGTTTTCCTCTATTTCTTTGCATTGATTGCTGAGGAAGGCTATCTTATCTCTCCTTGCTATTCTTTGGAACTCTGCATTCAACTGGGTATATCTTTCCTTCTCTCCTTTACCTTTCACTTATCTTCTTTTCACAGATATTTGTAAGGCCTCCTCAGACAACTATTTTGCCTTTTTGCATTTATTTTTCTTGAGGATGGTCTTGATCCCTGCCTCCTGTACAATGTCACGAACCTCCATCCATAGTTCTTCAGGCACTCCATCTATCAGATCTAATCTCTTGAATCTATTCATCCCTTCCAGTTAAGGAATTTGATTTAGGTCATGCCTGAATAGTCTAGTCGTTTTCCCCACTTTCTGCAATTTAAGTCTGCTTTTGGCAACAAGGAGTTCATGATCTGTGTCACAGTCAGATCCCAGTATTGTTTTTGCTGAAATGTTTAGAGTGTTTCCATCTTTGGCTACAAAGAATATTATCATTCTGATCTTGGTATTGACCATCTGGTTAGTCAGACTTGCCCATGAGTGTCCAGGAGTCTCTGGTGGTGGCGTGGTTGACGGTGGCCTGCTGCAGGGTTGAGGCACTGAGTCTAGCAGTGTTTGCATGGAATCTTTTGAAGGAGGTCACCATTGTCTTCATTACCTCCACCATAGTTTGGCCCCAGGTTAATAACAGGGAGAATTTGTATTAATCTTCTTTAAGACTTCCCTGGTGGCTCAGAGGTTAAAGCGTTTGCCTCTAATGCGGGAGACCCGGGTTCGATCCCTGGGTTGGGAAGATCCCCTGGAGAAGGAAATGGCAACCCACTCCAGTATTCTTGCTTGGAAAATCTCATGGACTGAGGAGCCTGGTGGGCTGCAGTCCATGGGGTCACAAAGAGTCGGACACGACTGAGTGACTTTACTTACTTACTTACTTACTTACTTAAAGGTTTGATACAATTTACCAGTAAGACCCTCTGGTCCTGGACTTTCCGTTATTTTTGAAGCTTTTGGTTACTGAATTAGCTTTCTTTCATAGTTTGGCCCCAGGTTAATAACAGGGAGAATTTGTATTAATCTTCTTTAAGACTTCCCTGGTGGCTCAGAGGTTAAAGCGTTTGCCTCTAATGCGGGAGACCCGGGTTCGATCCCTGGGTTGGGAAGATCCCCTGGAGAAGGAAATGGCAACCCACTCCAGTATTCTTGCTTGGAAAATCTCATGGACTGAGGAGCCTGGTGGGCTGCAGTCCATGGGGTCACAAAGAGTCGGACACGACTGAGTGACTTTACTTACTTACTTACTTACTTACTTAAAGGTTTGATACAATTTACCAGTAAGACCCTCTGGTCCTGGACTTTCCGTTATTTTTGAAGCTTTTGGTTACTGAATTAGCTTTCTTAGTTCACCTCTTTGGAACACCTTCGACTGTAGCCTACCAGGCTCCTCTGTCCATGGGATCTCCCAGGCAAAAATACTGGAGTGGGTTGCCAAGCAGTTTGGTTCAGATTTTTGATTTCTTCATGAGTCAACTTGGTGGATTGTGTGTCTCTAGGAATGGGTCGCTTTCTTCTATGGCGTACACTTTGTTGGTGTATAACTTTTTGTAGTACTCTCTTACAATCCTTTGTTTGCTATGGTATCCACTGTAATGTTTTCTTTTTCATTTATAAATTTGAGTCTTTGCTTCTTTTTTCTTAGTCTGCTGCTGCTGCTAAGTTGCTTCAGTCATGTCCTACTCTGTGCGACCCCATAGACGGCAACCCACCAGGCTCTGTCATCCCTGGGATTCTCCAGGCAAGAACACTGGTTTCTTAATCTAGCTCACAGTATATCAATTTTGCTTTGTCTTTTCAAAACAGTAACTCTTAGTTTCATTGATTTTTTCCCTAATTTTTTAAGTCTTCGTTTTTGTTCTCATCTTTGTTATACTTCCTTCTGCTAATACATTCTTCCTCGTGTCTTGAGCGGTAGAATAGCTGGTTCTTATTACTTCTTTGGTAATGGCTTTGGCAGCATACACACTGAAAATTGGAATGAGACAGAGAAGGCATGGCCCCTTTTGAAGGATGACAATTTCTGAAGCATTCCATCATTTTAACTTATACAGCTGTGTTTGTTGTGCTTAGTCACAGGAATTGAACTGGGGTCTCCTGAATTGCAGGTGTATTCTTTACCAGCTGAGCTACCACGGAGGCCCCAAATTATACAGTGCTATATGTCAACTATATCTCAATGAAACTGGAATAAGAAAAACATTGCTTCTTTGTTTGGTATCATCTTGGAAGAGCGGGACTCACAAACAGCACCAGACATTTAAAGGAACCTCTCTCTTGGCAGAGCTAATAAAGCTGTGGTGCTAGGATATGTGTAAAAGCTCTTTCAAGGAATTTTCTTGGAGCTGACTGGAGGGAGAAGGCAAGACTGGTGTCTGTAAGTAGCACTGGTCTCTAGGTGGACTCTCAGTCATCCCCTAGAGCCTGCCGTTTTGATGTGTATGTTTTCCTCGTTGTCTATTCTGCCGTAATATTTTCTAGATTTTTTTTCCCCCAAGAGAATTGTTTTGTGTGTGTTCTTTCAGAGAGGAAGAATATTCAGTGTTAGGCTCATCTCAGGAGCCTCCTATATTGTCATCTTGCTTGACCCTTTACTACATTTTTAGTTATAGTTCTTGTCAAATCTCTTTAAGGCCAACATGAATGTGAAGGCTAGCCAACCTCAATTTAATAATGACTCTTACGACATCTCTAATAATATTTAAAGACAGACACTGTCCTTAAACAAGAGAGGCTGACCAGTTGTACTCAATTGCCCATTACTTACTCACTCATGTGGCCCAGACAAAAATGTTATTAGCCTTCTCCCTACTATAATCCTATGAACCTTAGCTTTAGTCGAATTTTTAAGGAATTACTAAGAGACAGTACATGCCCCCTTAGAAGCTCCCTCTGATAATTAGCTGGTCACAGCAAGAAACATTTCCTATTCAATCAGTCCAGTCATGCTATCTGCTCATGCCCACCTGCTTGAGTGATTTCTCCTCAAAGTTCTTGCTGACCTTGCTTACTCCTCCCTATATAAGAATAGCTTTTTTTTTTCTGTTTGATTTTGAGATGCTTGCAGATTTCAAGGTCTGAGTGTTCTTCCTTTTACAATAGTCTTTTCAAATAGTTTTTCTTCAGCCAAGTTCAGATATGATTGAATATATTTGAAATATAAATCAAAATAAAAGAAAAAAACTGTTATGATGTTGCTTTTTCATATCCACTGATTAAAAATCCTGCATGTATACATCTTTATTTCATACAGAATTCCATAATGATAGCCACCTTATTAAATTAGTAGATTGTGTTCACAGGAACGTGTAGAAAGCATGGTCAGTTTGGTAGCATTTCAATTTGCCAGTTGGCTTGGGGGTACATACATGTTAATTCAGGCTCCCTGGTGGCTCAGGCAACAATTATTTAATAATGTTAATGTAATATTCTTTTATATAAGAATACATATATTTATATAAAAATCTAAACTGTGATCTATAGATTTACATTATTTAAGTCTAAATTTATCAAAAAAATCCAAAATTTTTCATTTGCTTTTTAAGACTTGGATCATAAAAGGGAACAAATTAGCAATAATAGAAGTGATAAGAAGAGATAAGACAGGGCCGATTTTGTCATTTAATAGTTTTACATATTTGTGTCATTAGCAAGAGTTAAAAATACAGTGAACACTAAGAGGGTGATTTTCAAACTATTTTCAATCAAAAGCTTGGGTGCTGTGAGTTATCTCTTGTCATAGAGTTCATAAGTACAGGATTTGGTGTCAAATGCTCTAGAATTAAATTTGCTGTTGACAACTATTTCTGTCACCTTGAGAAACTGACACCACCTCTTGAGCCTCTGGTCACTCAGCTGTGAGATGTGGAATAAACACCACTCTTTGGGTTACTATGGGGTAAATACAGATAACTAGGTGCTTAAAATGTTAAAGGTTATTCCTTAAATAAAAGATTATGACAAAAATGTATAATAATCTATCTTTCAGATGTTTTCTACACCTGGACTCAGGACTACAATGAAACTTGAGATTCCACATTTGAATTTAAGAAGAAAAAGAGGATTTAAGAGATCTCTTTTGAAGGTAAGAGACTTGCATTAGAATTCCAGCCCTGACACTAATAAGGTATGTTACTTTGTCCTCTGAAAAACATATTGTTGAGCATGTATTAGTAATATGTCCCAGCAAAGTGTGAATACTGAGGATAGATTGTGATGTGTGATAAATTCCTCCCTTTTTGGAGCTTACATTCCTTCATCTATAAAATGAGTGACTTAAATTTGAAACACTGATTATTTTATTAAAAGTTCCTATGATTTCTAAATAGAAATACTTTGTCACAGTGATCTTGGCTTTTTGGTGAATATTCAACTAGCATGAAGGAAGAAGAGTCAACTATAGGCACCTAGGGCATAAGTCTGCACCTGGGCCTAAGGTGAGAATTTTGGATACTGTATCTTGATTTTCTGAAAAGGGAAAAATAAACAACTGGGTTGAGAATATGGAGGAGACTGAAGAACACTATGTTATCATCTCAAGACTACTCATATTAATCCTAAAATATATTCCAAGTGGGTCTACTTCTCACCATTTCAGCTCCTACCATCCTTGTCCTAATTTCTACTCTCTCTTGACTATCCTACTGTGTAGGCTTGTTGATTTTATTCATTAATCTCTAAGCTACCATTTTGCCTTGTCAATGAAATATTAATCACTCGATCTATGAAAGAAATGACAATGTTTATTCGAGCCAAATTTGAGGATTGTAGCTCTGGAAGAGCATATCAGAAAGCTCTGAGAACTGTTCCATCTGTTAGAAGTGAAGCCACAGTTACATACTTTTTTTTTTTTTGAAACAGGGCTGCATGTCAAATGACATAGTATTGACAGTTTACATAATCCAGAGCTAACCATCACTGTAATAGCTTATGTGGCCCTTTGTGAGATCAAGAAGGAATGCTATCTTTTAAAGAACTGTCCTGATGATAGGAGAAAGTTGCTCTTTATGGTTCAACAGGTATTTCTGCCAACAGGGATGCTTTGGTTAATGTATAATGCAGATACACGAAGCACAGTGCAGGGAGAGAGGAGGTCAAAGGGAAAAGGAGAATTTTTATGTTGAAATTTTACTTGTCTTTCCATAAAATATGAATTTTATTTCACAGCCTCAACCCCCTACAGTACATTTTATTTTTTTTCTTTTTTAAATTAATTTATTTTATTTTATTTTATTTAACTTTTAAATTAATTTTTATTTTTTAGTTTGTTTTGCTTTGCAACACTGTATTCGCTCAGCTATACATTGACATGAATCAGCCACGAGTGTACATGAATTCCCAATCCCGACCCCCACCTCCCCCCTCTCACCCCACACCCTCTCTCTGGATCATCCCCGTGCATCAGTCCCAAGCATCCTGCATCCTGCATCGAACCTAGACCGCCAATCCATTTCACTTATGATATCATACATGTTACACTGCCACTCTGCCAAATCATCCCACCCTCTCCCTCTCCCACAGAGTCCAAAAGGCTATTCTATACATCTGTGTCTCTTTTGCTGTCTCACGTACAGGTTTATCATTACCATCCTTCTAAATTCCATATATATATGTGTAAGTATACTGTATTGGTGTTTTTCTTTCTGGGTTACTTCACGCTGTATAATCGGCTCCAGCGTCATCCACCTCATTAGAACTGATTCAAATGTATTCTTTTTAATGGCTGAGTAATACTCCATTGTGTACATGTACCACAGCTTTCTGGCATGCTTGGTCTTTCAAGCTTTGTGCTGGGTCCTGCCATGTTGATGGGCCCTGCCACTTACCTGACTCCACCTTGAAGCTCCATCCAGTCTTCTCTGTGCGTGGTCCATATAGCAAACAGACTCCCAGGTGCCGATAAACACCCTCCTCAAGTCTGCAAGTATTGCTTATGTACAAGTGAGGTTTTTCTCTTGAGTTGATATAGGGATATTTCATTCTGTTTCTAGTTTAACACTCCTCCCCCTCCCCCCATCCTTTCCAGCAGGAGCCAGAGACATCCTGATTAAGCTAAGCAGCAATTAAACATCCTAATGCTGTCATTATCTTTCCTTAAGTAGCCACTTCAGCCACGAGGAGAACATTAAACCGAAATTTAATTTTCTAAGAGGGTAGGTAGGCTTTCAATTTTCCTGGTTCTGGATTTGTCAAAAGGAGCAGAGAGGTCTTTGTTTATCCTAAGAGACTATTTAGATTGAATTTAGAATTCATGGGGATGATCTCTTTGGATCATATTTGTAAAATATATTTCCATCCAACAGTAAAGTGCTATCTGCAAGAAAGACAGCTCATCTTGTGCCGTCTGGCGATGCTCTGTCAGGCCAGCATCGGTGGGGCAGACAGGTGGCCCACAGATCAGCACTGACTGTCAAGGCATCACCTTCTCCAGGTGACTCCTGTATTTGTACTTCAACTGATTGTGAATTCTTGGCTCAGACATCCAAGAGCTGGAACTTTCCTGGTGGTCTAGTGGTTAAGACTTTGCCTTCCAGTGCAGGGGTTGCAGGATGGTTAGCAAGCTAAGATCCCACATGCCTGCTGGCTGAAAAACCAAAACAGACAACAGAAATGATATTGTAAGGAATTCAGTGCACACTTGTAAAATGATCCACATTAAAAAAAAGTCTTAAAAGAAATCCAGAAGCTACTGCAGGCTTCTCTGGAGAAAGGTGAGCTCAGTTTTTTCTATTCTTCTCAAGGCTGAGTCCCCATTCTAGTTGTTCCCAAATTGGTCCTTTTTCTCACAATGTGTAATGGTCCCACTTCAGCCTAATGAGGTTGAATTCTAGGACTCAGGTTTCACAGGTACTAATAACTCGGGAACATGAGATACTCCCTAAGGGAAACAGAGAGCAGCTTGGTTTGCAGAATCTGATGTGATTTGATTTCATGGCAAAATGGCCCGTCTCTCTTGCAACTCTTCTTGTTCCTCTGATTCTTGTTCCTCTGATCTCCCTGCCAGCACCTTCTGGATACAAGAGCCTTTTTTGTCCTGGAAATTCACTAAGATGGTCCCCAGGTTAGAGTCTTTGATGACTCGCTCTGCTTCACTACCTGTAAATGCTGTTTCTTCTGACCCTCCCGCACGTTCATCTTGTTCCTTTAATTCAAATATCAGCTTAATGTCTTGTTACGGACACTATTCCCAAGTTCCCAATGAAAGTCACCACCTAGTAACTTCTTTCACTTTCTTTTTGTACTTTAGCGTAGGTAGCTTTTAATTTTACTTTTACATTTTGATTTTTCATATTAAAAATTCAAAAGAAATTTTATTCTGCCTTTGTTTTCTTCTGTAATAATTTTAGGATAATCCAAAAAGAAAGGATTTCCTGGGTTGTTGGGCTTTTTAGCTCCTCTTCACTTTCTGCCATAAGGGTGGTGTCAGAAACTGAAGAGGAGCTAAAACGCCTCTTGATGAAAGTGAAAGAGGATAAGCTGTCCATAGGTGTGTGGATTTATCTCTGGGCTTTCTATTTTGTTCCATTGATCTATATTTCTGTCTTTGTCATTTTGAGTTTATTTTTGTGTATGGTGTTAGAAAGTGATCTAGTTTCATTCTTTTACAAGTGGTTGACCAGTTGTCCCAGCACCACTTGTTAAAGAGATTGTCTTTAATCCACTGTATATTCTTGCCTCCTTTGTCAAAGATAAGGTGTCCATAGGTGTGTGGATTTATCTCTGGGCTTTCTATTTTGTTCCATTGATCTATATTTCTGTCTTTGTGCCAGTACCATACTGTCTTGATGACTGTGGCTTTGTAATAAAGCCTGAAGTCAGGCAGGTTGATTCCTCCAGTTCCATTCTTCTTTCTCAAGATGGCTTTGGCTATTCGAGGTTTTTTGTGTTTCCATACAAATTGTGAAATTATTTGTTCTATCTCTGTGAAAAATACCGCTGGTATCTTGATAGGAATTGCATTGAATCTGTAGATTGCTTTGTGTAGTATACTCATTTTCACTATATTGATTCTTCTGATCCATGAACATGGTATATTTCTCCATCTATTAGTGTCCTCTTTGATTTCTTTCATCAGTGTTTTATAATTTTCTATACATAGGACTTTAGTTTCTTTAGGTAGGTATATTCCTAAGTATTTTATTCTTTTCGTTGCAATGGTGAATGGAATTGATTCCTTTTCTTTTTCTACTTTCTCATTATTAGTGTATAGGAATGCAAGGGATTTCTGTATGTTGATTTTGTATCCTGCAACTTTGCTATATTCATTGATTAGCTCTAGTAATTTTCTGGTGGAGTGTTTCAGGTTTTCTATGTAGAGGATCATGTCATCTGCAAACATTTATACATTTTAAATGAATAACCAGAATAGTATTTTAAAAATAATCATGTCCTGCAATTTTCTACCTGAAATCTTTTTTATGTCTAAATTTAAATTTGTTTTGTTACAATTTTTTTATTTTATTAATTAAATTTATTTATTTTTAATATAAATTCATTTATTTTAATTGGAGGCTAATTACTTTATGATATTGTAGTGGTTTTGCTACACATTGACATGGATCTGCCACAGGTGTACACTTGTTCCCCATCCTAAACCCCTCTCCCACCTCCCTCTCCATCCCATCCCTCTGGGTCATCCCAGTGCACCAGCCCCAACCATTCTGTATCATGCATTGAACCTGCACTAGTGGTTCACTTCATATATGATATTATACATGTTTCAATGCCATTCTCCCAAATCATCCCACCCTCTCCCTCTCCCACAGAGTCCAAAAGACTGTTCTATACATCTGTGTCTTTGCTGTCTCACATACAGGGTGATTGCTACCATCTTTCTAAATTCCATATATACATGTTAGTATACTGTATTGGTGTTTTTCTTTCTGGCTTACTTCACTCTGTATAATAGGCTCCCCCTAAAATCTTAAATAGTTTCCCAGCGCAATTAAAACAAGAAACAAAACCCCGTCACCCTTTTACGATGTGGCCTTGACTGAGCTTCTCACTCTGGCCTGTCTCACTTCCCTCATTTCCCTCACACCTTAGTCCAGTTCAGTTCAGTTGCTCTGTTCTGTCTGTTGTGACCCCATGGACTGCAGCATGCCAGGCCTCCCAGTACATTACCAACTCCCGGAGTTTACTCAGACTCACGTCCATTGGGTTGGTGATGCCATCCAACCATCTCATCTTCTGTCGTCCCCTTCTCCTCTGCCTTCAATCTTTCCCAGCATCAGGGTCTTTTCCAAGGAGTCAGTTCTTCGCATTAGGTGGCCAAAGTATTGGAGTTCATCTTCAGCGTCAGTCCTTCCAGTGACTACTCAGGAGTGATTTCCTTTACTTCATGAGCACAAAGATGTTTCTCTTTCTATTCCTAGACCTCAATAATTTCATTTCTGCTTTTGGATCTAGGAATAGTGTGTTTGTAAAATATGTATTATAAGCTATTTTAGCAAATCTTTAGTTGGTTGTCTCCTTCTAATGGCTTAGATCTCAGCTTAAACTTTGCTTTCCTAATGCTGCAGTGTGAAATAGCTTCTTGGTTGTGACTTGAAAACACTGTAATGGTACACTTTAGGCAGTTATATTAGTCAGAGGTCCCCAGATAATCAGAACCAGTAGCATAGACATAGATGCAGATTTAAATATAGAAAGAGAGGCAGAGACAGAGATTAGAGAGATAGAGAGAGATAGAGCTATATTATTACAGGAAGTGGCTCAGATTGCTATGGAGGCCAAGGCATCCCATGATCTGCCATGATCTTCAGTGCACACTGGAGCACCAGGAAACCCAAGAGTGTATTTCAGTCTGTGGGGAGAGCAGAGAGCCAGGGCCCACTCGTGTAGGTCCCGGGGTTAAGAGTGTAGAGAACCCGGAGCTCCAGTGCTCGAGGGAAGAAGAGGAGGGACGTCCAGGCTCAGAAAGGGAAAGGTAAGCTGCCCTTCTCCCATCATTTGCTGCTCCTTGGGCAGCCAAGGACTGGACGGTGGCCACTCACCCTGGTGAGGACCGATTGTCTTTCCTCACTCTACTAACTCAGACTTGATCTCTTTTGAAAACGCCAGCTTCCTAGGTATCCCTTAGCCTAGTCAGGCTATTACTTAAAACTAATCATCACAGTGGCTGTTTTTACTTATTTATGTATCGTTTGTTCCCATTACATCCACATAAAATACATACTGAAAATGTACATTCTTTCTAAGTTATCTATTTTATTGGAGTAGAGTTGAATTCAATGTTATGTCAGCTCCAGGCATACAGGAAAGTAATTCAATTACACATAAGCATAGGTTCATTCTTTTTTCAGATTCTTTTCTCAAATTGGCTTTTGCAAAACATTAAGCAGAGTTCCCTGTGCTAAACAGTAGGTTCTCATCTGTTGTCTATCTTATACACAGGAGTGTGTGCTTGTTCATCCCAAGCTCCTAATTTACTCCTCCCTTCTGATAAGCATGAGTTTGTTTCTGATATCTGTAAGTCTGTTTCCGTTCTGTAAATAAGCTCATTTGTATCATTTTTAAAATTAGACATCACATATGAGTCATATCATGTGATACTCACCTTTCTGTGTCTGACTTTGCACTTCGCATGATAATCTTCAGGTTCATCAATGGCATTACTTCATTCTTTGAGCAATTTTCAATTGTATATATACACCACATTATTCTTTATCCATTCCTCTGTCAACAGAGATTTGGGTTTCTTCCGTGTCTTGGCTATTGGAACACTGGAGTGCATGGATCTTTTCAGATTATAGGGATAAGCTAGGTATAAATTAGGTATAAGCCAAGGAATGGTACTGCAGGATCATATGGTAGTTCTATTGCTGCTTTTTTTTTCTTCTTTTTTTTAGATTGTAACAGTTTTTGTTTTATTTTTTAGTTTGTTTTGCTTTACAATACTGTATTCATTTTGCTATACATTGACATGAATCAGCCACGAGTGTACATGAACTCCCAATCCCGACCTCCCCCCCACCCCTGCCCCACACCTTCTCTCTGGATTATCCCCGTGCATCAGTCCCAAGCATCCTGCATCCTATATCGAACCTAGACTGGTGATTCGTTTCACTTATATCATTCATGTTACACTGCCACTCTCCCAAATCATCCCACCCTCTCCCTCTCCCACAGAGTCCAAAAGGCTATTCTATACATCTGTGCCTCTTTTGTTGTCTCGCGTACAGGTTTATCATTGCCATCTTTCTATATTGCTGCTTTTTTAAGGAGCCTACATTCCCGTCTCCATAGTGGCTTACCAATTTACATTCCCATCAACAATGTAGAAGCTTTGCTTTTCTCTATACCCTCTCTAGAACTTCTTGTTTATACACTTTTTGATGACGGCCACTCTAACCTGTGGGCTTCCCTCATAGCTCAGTTGGTAAAGAATCCACCTGCAATGAAGGAGATCCCAGTTCGATTTCTGGGTTGTGAAGATCCCCTGGATAAGGGAACGGCTACCCACTCCAGTTTTCTGGCCTAGAAAATTTAATGGACTGTTGAGTCCATGGAGTCGCAAAGAGCTGGACACGACTCAGCAACTTTCACTTTCATTTTCATTCTGACCTGTGTGAGGTGATAGTTCATCATAGTTCTGATCTGCATTTACCTGATGGTAATGTTTAGCATTACCCAAAGATGGGATTTCTTTGGGAGGAATGATGCTAAAGCTGAAACTCCAGTACCTTGGCCACCTAATGCGAAGAGTTGACTCATTGGAAAAGACCCTGATGCTGGGAAGGATTGGGGGCAGGAGGAGAAGGGGACGACCGAGGATGAGATGGCTGGATGGCATCACTGATTCGATGGACGTGAGTCTGAGTGAACTCCAGGAGTTGGTGATGGACAGGGAGGCCTTGCGTGCTGCGATTCATGGGGTCACAAAGAGTCGGACATGACTGAGTGACTGAACTGAACTGACCTGAATGTTGAGCATCACTTCATGTGCTTTTTGGCCACCCGGATGTGTCCTCTTTGTAGAAATATCTATTTAGATCTTCTGCCCATTTTTTATTATTATTATTTTTTGGTCTTTTTGACATAGCGTTGCATGACTTGTTTGTATATTTTTGAGAGCAATCCCTTGTTGGTTGCTTCATTTGAAAATATTTTCTTCCATTCTGTGTGTTGTCTTTTCATTTTGTTTGTAGTTTCCTTTGATGTGCAGAGGGCTTCGCTGGTGGCTCAGATGATAGAGAATCCACCTGCAATGCAGGACACCTGAGTTTGTTCTCTGGGTTGGAAAGATACCCTGGAGAAGGGAATGACATCCTACCTAGTATTCTTGCCTGGAGAATTCCACAGATAGAGGATCCTGGTAAGCTACAGTCCATGGTCTCACAAAGAGTCAGAGACAACTGAGCAACTTTCACATGTGATGTGTAGAAGTTTTCCAGTTTAATTAGGTCTCATCTACTTATTTTTGTATTTATTTTTATAGTCTAAGAGGTGGATCCAAAAAGATACTGCTAGGACTTATGTCAAAGAGTGTTCTGCCGATATTCTCTAAGAGTTTTAGAGTTTCCAGCCTTATATTTATTTCTTTGCTCCATTGTTAGTTCTGTGTGTGTATGTGTGTGTGTGTGGTGTTAGAGAATTTGATACTTTCATTTTTTTTTTTTAATGTGGGCCATTTTTAGTCTTCCTTGAATCTGTTACAATATTGCCTCTGCTTTATGTTTTTGTTTTTGGGCCACAGGTATGTGGGATCTTAGTTCCCCAACCAGGGATTGAACCTGCACTGTCTGCATCGGAAGGCAAAGTCCTAACCACTGGACTGCCAGGGACGTTCCTACGCTGATTCTTTTACATGTAGCTGTCCAGTTTTCACAGCACCACTCGTTAAATAAAGTATTTTTTCTCCAAAGTATATTTTTGCTTCCTTTCTTGTAGATCAACTAACCAGAGCTGTGTGGGTTTTTTTTTTTTTTTTCCCTAGGCTTTCTATTATGTTCTGTTCATCTCTATTTCTGTGCCAGTACCTTACTATTTTGATGACTGTAGCCTTGTAGTATAGTCTGAAATCAGAGCATCTGATTCCTCCAGCTCCATTTTTCTTCCTCAAGATTGCTTTGGCTATTCAGAATCTTTTGTGTTTCCATATAAATTATTTTGTTGTTGTTGTTGTTCTAGATTTGTGAAAAAAAAAATTGATAGGAATTGCATTGAATCTGTAGATTGCTTTGGGTAGTATGGTCATTTTGACAATATTGGTTCTTCCAATCCAAGAACACAGTGTATCTTTCCATCTGTTTGCATCCCCTTTAGTTTCTTTCATTGCTGTCTTACAGTTCTCAGGTACAGGTCTTTGTCTCCTTGTTACAGGTCTGTTCCTAGGTATTTTATTCTTTTTGATGTGATGATAAATGCGATTGTTTCTTTAACTTCTCTTTCTGATCTTTCATTGTAAGTGTAGAAACACAAGAGAGTTCTGTGCATTAATTTTGTATCCTGAAACTTTACCAAATTCATTGATGAGCTCTAGTAGTTTGCTGGTAGCATATTTAGGACTTTCTATGCAGAGTATCATATCATCTGCTGATAAAAGTTCGACCTCTTTTCTAATTCAGATTCTTTGTATTTCTTTTCTGATTGCTGAAAGTGCAAATTCCATGACATCAGGGTCTCCTTAGATTTATTTACTGCTGTATCCCAAATGTCTAATATCACCTCTCATAAATACCAAACGCTTGATAAATATTTGCAGGTAAAATGTATGAGAGTGAGTGACAATAAAAGGATGGAATGCAAAAATCTCCATATTATGTATATTTATATATTACATTTATACTCTCAGTTTCACTGGAGTTGTATTCATGTTTTAGAATTTGAAATACAGTTTTTAATGTTCATGGGTAAAAATAAAAAAGAATCTATGTCTAAAAGTAAGATACTTTTAACCTGTAATATTAATATATGAGTTCTGATATAATATTAAAACACAAATGATGTTATTTTCACCAAATCACACAGGGATTTTAAAGATCACTGTTAAAAAAGTGATGAAAAAACCATTGAATTTGAGCTTCTAATAAGTTCAAATGAGTGTTTCAAAAATAATGCAGCAGAATATTATTTTAAAGTACTTCCCTTACTGTAATTTAATATCATTAATCAATTTAAAAACATGCTTCTTTTCACATAAAATAATAATATCTTTGTATAATTTTCCAGTGTATTCAAGTGTCTATTTATGAATTCAGGACCAATAGTTTGCATGAAATAATTTTTGACAAAGTTTTTTTTTAATAGGAAAACTTCATTTAACCATTATGCAAGTACATTTTATTATATGAAAAATTCACACACAAAGTGAATTTCAATATTTAATTTTTATAAAGTAAAATGTATTAATCCTTATTTATATGAAAACACTTTTCTAAATTTTTTAGATATTTGAGATTATTTATTATGAAATAAAGACTCTCTCATTAATGAGTATTTAAAAAGAATAATATAAATAGTACCTGTAAACTTTTATTCATCTCAATCTTCACTGTAAATATTTAACTATGTTTCACAATAATTGAAGGAGAAAATGAACTCTAAAACTGAGAATTAAATTGCAGTATAAAATAAGAAATTGTTTTAAAATAAAGCCATATTGTTACTGAAAAGTTTACTTTCTTCCCAACCCAAAGCAACTTGAATTAAATTTAGCAGTATAATATGATGTTTTTAGTTTATTTATGTTTTATGGTAAACATTTCCAATAAACCATATGGCTATCCAGTTAATTTCTTAGGTTGTGCCTATTGTGCAAAGATCCTCATTCTAATCAAATAGTGTGTCAGTCCAATACATAGATAAATAGACCCAAAACTGATTTAGAAGAGTATTGGGAAGGGACTGAAAATCACTCTGTAGTTCTTTGAGAATAAAATATGACAAATACTTGTAGAAATGTGAGTGACTTCTTTAACTGATGATTTCACTATAAATTAGTGAACTACATGTTCATCAAAACATAGCACTGAGCTTCTGTTTTGTAAATTCAAAATGGAAATTTTTAATTTAATTTAGCCAAGGAATTTTTACATAACAAAACAGATTTATTGTATACTTAATATCTGGCCCATTTATTCTAGGAGTTCTATTAAAGAAATAAACATGTTTTCATGAGTTAGAGTGTAGAGTTCCAGGGAAAAAAAAGAAAATATATCTATTCTAAGTACATTTTATTCAAAACAATATGTGTCAATATCTGTCATAAAATAAATCTCTTTATAATACTAATTGGTTTTCCGGTATTTGGAATACTAGTAAAAATTTAAGGAAAAACATTTTCCCAAGGCAGAAATCAACACTAGTTCTTTATAGAAAAAGATAAATTGAAGTTTTTCTTTAGTTTTTATTTTATTTAGCTATGTTATTTTCCTCATCTCTCATTTTTTTCTTCTTACTTTTTCCTAGAAATGGATACAGCTGAATACACGCTCTAATAATGGTTTCAATACAATTAAAATTAAAACTACAGTGATCCAAAAGTTTTACAGAATGAGACCATAGATGTTTGGAAACTGGCTCATTACTCATTTTCTTCTATTGACCAATTACTCAGTGCTTTAAATAGACATCCTGTAGCGGTTCAGAGCCCCTGATGCTGTGTAGCACAGCTCCCAATGAGCATAAATTGAAAACCTCACTTGACTTCACAGTTTAATAGATATAAAAGGAGTATGACTGTGGCCGCAGAGTTGGATTACTGCGTTGCTCAATTGCTTTGTCCACCAGAAGGCAACTTTTTTGGTGACTAAAAATGCAGCAGTTCCTGGTACATAAAAATTAGGTGCTCATGCTCACACTTAGGTTCATTGGTTTAAAGATCAAATAGCCAAGAAAACTATGAATGCACATACTGTTAAGTTGAAGTAAGAAAGTCAGTTGCTAAATGGAAAAGATCAGGTGTTAGAGGAGTCATTTCAAGTCTTTTCAGTCAATTTGCATGTCATTAATATTCTGTTATTTTCATGCACGGCTGCTGTTGCTGCTGCTGCTGCTAAGTCGCTTCAGTCGTGTCCGAATCTGTGCAGCCCACTAGGCTCCTCTGTCCCTGGGATTCTCCAGGCAAGAACACTGGGGTGGGTTGCCATTTCCTTCTCCAATGCATGAAAGTGAAAAGTGAAAGTGAAGTCACTCAATCGCGCCCGACTCAGTGACCCCATGGACTGCAGCCCACCAGGCTCCTCCACCCATGGGATTTTTTTCATGCACTACATGGCCTATTATAACTTACCAAGGATCCTGCTTCTTCCATATTCATGATATTACAGATACTTAAACTTGGAGATGAAAAATTGGGACAGATGGTCATTCAATCAGTATGCAAAATAAGAAATTTTCAATATAATAGGAGCCAGAGTACTGCCAGAAACTCAAACTCTAGCATTCTCCAAGTCGACTGGACACAAAGAAAAATAAAATGCTGCTTGCACAATAATACCAATTATGCTAATTAAAACAAAACAGCAATATCAACAACAAATATCAAAAGCAACAAGGAAACATGCCCAGAATCTAATATTAAAAGTGCTGATAAATGTGATTTTTCAAAAGGTTATAAAATGTGAAGATATTTTGAGTGATGATGTGTGAAATGGAGGCTTGAGGGTGAAGCTATTCTTATTCCCTTTTAGAAACCTGAATGATTTCATATCTTATAGGCTGAACTAACCCCGCAATTTAGGCCGAGTGAATTTCATGAATGCCAAGTCAGCAGACAGTGTTTCCAGTGACAACATGTTGTTCCTTATATCCAAAAGGCATAAAATATGGATTAACTTATGTGCCACCAGATAATATTAGATGGTCTTCTTGAGTAGAATGTCAAAAACATTTTCCAAGTGTATAAATTACTCTTTTCATGAATATTATTTTATAAATATTTGTATTAATTTTTTAGTTTTCCTGTGGTAACACCAACATAAATGCAGTATTAAACACAGAAGAAGTGTAATGGGCCAAAAGAGTTAAAAATAACATTCAGAGATGTCTCCCAGCAATAGATGTCAAATGAATGAACAGGAAGATAAATACCTAGAAAAATCTCAAAACATGTGAATGGCAATATGTTTATGAAGTTTAGTGGGACATATGATTTTATCTAATTTTAATTCTGTCAAAGCATTAAGAAGTTTAAAGTAGTATAGTTTATAAATGAATTAAATAAGAAAATACAAATTAAAGAGAAGTATGAGAAAAATTATCTGAAAATACTGTAAGACTGACTTCAGTTTTATTCTCATGTTAGCCTCTTGATATCTATCCTAGAACAGAGAACCTTGGTTTCCCATATTTGAACTTCTGACCTACAGAATTGTGAACAAACACACCACCAAGTGTGTGGTCCTTTGTTATGTAATGGTGGTTTACAAATACAAGAACTCGTGTCTTCACATATCACTCAGAGTCAGATCTGGTGTTTCTTAGGAGCCTATAGGCTCCTCCGAGACCCGGTCCATCTTTCCTAAAGCTCTCATGCATAGTAGCCTCTCTACAGTCAGCCCTCCCCACGTGCTCTCCAGCCGACAGGGACTCCTTGCCATTCCCTGAAGTTCCATGAACATGCAAGTGTACTCCAATCCCAGACCTTTTCATTCGCTCTTCTTACACCCTACAGTGTTCTTTCTGAAACAGCTGCATGGTTTACTCCTTTTCTGGCCTCCCTGGTGACTCAAACAGTAAAGATCTGCCTGCAATGCAGGAGACCTGGGTTCAATCCCTGGGTAGGGAACATCTCTGGAGAAGGAAATGGCAACTCACTCCATATTCTTGCAGAGGAGAATAAGAAATTTTCAATATAATAGGAGCCAGAGTACCTGCCAGAAACTCAAACTCTAGCATTCTCCAAGTCGACTGGACACAAAGAATAATAAAATGCTGCTTGCACAATAATACCAATTATGCTAATTAAAACAAAACAGCAATATCAACAACAAATATCAAAAGCATGGGCAGAGGATCCTGGCAGGACAGAGGATCCAGTTCATGGGATCCCAGAGAGCTGGACAGGACTGAGCAACTAACTTTCACTTTACTTCTTCACCAGTCATAGGTCTTCCTCAAACGCAACCTCTCGCTGAGACCTTTTCTAGCGAAAAATGTGAAGGTACAGCTCCTTTCCAGCCTGCAACACACTGTATTCCCCTTCATTTAATATAAAGGTGATAAACTACTGTTGACCATTGAAAAACAGAGGTTTGAACCACACAGGTTCACTTATATGCGTATTTTTCAATAATTACCTATCAATACTATAACACTATATGATCTGATTTGGTTGAATCAATGCACATAGAACTGTTGGTATGGAAGCCTGGCTGTTGACTTATACATGGATTTCTGACTGTGTACCGGGTCAGCATCCCTAACTCCTATGTTATTCAAGTTTATTGCTTATCTGTAGGCAAATAAAAACACTTTCCTGCTTCATCAGTTCAGTTCAGTTGCTCAGTCGTGTCCAACCCCATGGACTGAAGCACGTCAGCCCTCCTTGTCCATTGCCGACAGAGGGATATCTTTTTCCTATATTAACTGATGGGTCTCTAATTCCTGTAAAAAATCAAGCATACAGAAAGCATTCAATTCATATTTGCATTAAAAATGGAAAAAAATCTTTTTCTATTGTGAATTTTGGTATCCTTAGGGATGATAGAAGCCTGGGATAATAGTACGTTAAATAGAAATTGCAGCTGTCATAACTGGATTAGGGATCTACCATTTAGAATTTCACTGCCAAATTTTATACCCACTCAATGTAGTCAAAAATGTCTTTATTGAACTTTTAGCCATAGAGCTTATAAGCAAGTTATCCTAATTATTATCATAATTATTATTATCATAATTATTGCTAATAAATGCTAGAATAAAGGACTTCCTTGCAACTCAGTGGTAAAGAATCCACCTGTCAATGAAGGCGACGCAGGAGTTTTGGGCTCAATCCCTGGGTCAGGAAGACAGGGCAACCCACTCCAGTATTCTTGCCAGGAAAATCCCGTGGACAGAGGAGCCTGGTGGTCGCAGACAGCTGGACATGACTGAGCACACAGGCACTAGAATGAATAAAGAGCAGTAGATACGTTTCCAAATTATTCAGATAAATGCTGTTAATATGAACCTCATAATAGTGAGTTTTCTCATATCCTTAAAATGTTTTAACTCTAATCAATGAGCAATATAGGTTGAACAATTCCAGAGCACTGACATTCAAGTACAACTTGAAATTCATTACAACCAAAGTTGATCTGTGACATAAATTCTCTCTTCTACTTCTACCTTACTGCCTAGCTACCAAGCTTTATAGTAGATTAAAAAACAAAAAAATCTAAGGAAACATTGGATAATTGCATGAGTAGATGATTTTTTTCATTTGTTTCCCCCTTTTCCAACTTCTTATATTTATAGCTATTTCATATATATATATAATGTGTTGTGTGTTTTCCTTAAAGATAATTTAAGATTTCTTTCTTTATTAATAACAGTTTTGAGCTAATCATATTTCCTTCTTGCAAATAAACTTCCCTCTTAAATAAGAACTATTGAATAAGCCTGCTTGTGTCAGGCTTTCTTCAAAATTACCACTTTAAATAATCTTTAAGAAAGATGTCAACTCTTGAAATTATATGTATATAATTAAACATTTAATTTTAAAAAGGGAACTTATTTACCTTTCATTTGATAAATATGAATAATATGATTTTATTACTATGATTATTGAAATACTACCCATAGCTACTAAAAATCTGTAAAAATTATGTTCTACTCAATTTATATTTAATAACTGCTCACATTTATCTGTGAGCAGGTAAAGAACCCACCTACCAATGTAGGAGACTTAAGAGACATGGATTTGAACCCTGGGTTGGGAAGATCCCCTGGAGGAGGGCATGACAACCCACTCCAGTGTTCTTGCCTGGCGGGCTACCGTCCATGGGGCCGCACAGAGTTGAACATGCCTGAAGTGACAGTACGCACATTTATCAGACAGAAAACTGGCTGAAATTATATGCACTGCTCTTTTACATTGCCTATGCTTATAAAAGCTCCTCGGATAGAGCAAATTAACCTTAATCTGCATCTGATCTCTATGTATGTCTGTTATTCCTTTTTTCACATCTGGTCGGGAAGTCCTTTACACAACTTGTAATACATACCACAGGAAAACAGCTGAAACTGAAGGCCTTTTCACCCTCTACAAAGATCAGCCATATTTCTACTAGTGCTAAAAACTTTCCGCTTGCAGGTAGAATGAAGAACTGATATTCACTTTGTCACGCCAGAAGGTGCCATAGAAACCTGTGCTGGTGAGCTGAAGACACATACTTGGAAGGCATGCTGAGACTCAGTTGGCTACAGAGTAATAGAGAAAAAAGGAAAAAGGTTGATTCTGTCACACATAGAAAAGTAATGACTTGAAAACCAAGACATCTCTGTTGTTTACTCACAACTCCTTCTTCTATTAACTCTAGAACCATGCTTCAGCATCTCGGTGTAATCAAGAGATTAGACTAGTCAGAGAGTTTACATTGGTAGAGATTTTACATTGTTTTTGCTTCGTTTGGTACAAATTAGTGTGTTCAGTCGCTCAGTGGTGTCCAGCTGGTTGCAACCCCATGGACTGTAGCCACCAGGCTCCTCTGTCATGGGATTCTCCAGGCAAGAACACTGGAGTGGGTTGCCACACCCTCCTCCAGGGGATCTTTCCAACCCAGGGATCGAGCCTGAGCCTCCTGCATTGCAGGTGGATTCTTTGGATTCTTTACCACCTGAGCCACCAGAGAAGCCCTAGCATGAAATTAAGGATTATTTTTATAATAGTCTGGATCTATAGCTTTTTCTGAAAAAAAAAAAAAAAATCAGTGGGTGGGGACACATGCCATGTCCTGGCACACATGGCAACCACGTGTGTTCTCAGGGGGCGGCCCTCTCCATTCCCACCAGCCCCGCCCCTCTGAGTGAAGTTACAGGGCCCTCTTCACTCATTTTTGTTACTTGCTTGTCTCTGTATATATTTGTGTTTGCAATACACAGACTAAATGATCTCTTTATTCCCTTCTTGATTTGCAGTTATGATTCTTCGATGGCAATTTTTTTTTGGGGGGGTGGGTAATACTTCAGTGACCTCCTACACCAGCAGACCACAACTGGTATATATCCCTCCCCAAGCCTGAAACCTTTGTCGTCACCCCTGGGCACCTCATTAAGCAAAAGGAAATGTGTTCGGAGGATTTGGATATTTTACTGAGGCTAGGCGAGAGCTGGTTGGATTCTGGTAATGAGCATGTTCTGACAGGAGGTCCTGAATTAATGGATACGGATGCCAGTGGGGCCAAAGGGCGAAGGGGGACATAATGTTCATCTCAAGCAACATCTGAATGTAGAAAATAAGGGGACAGGAGCCCTCCGGCAAGGGCAGGAGGCATTCTACTGCAATGGGGGCTTCAGCTTTTCAGCTAAGTGCCACAAGCCAGCCTGGTCTGGCAGGAATGTTAAGTCATAGGGTTAAACTGTTGTGTGTTGCTTGATTGAAATTTTAGCATAATGTTGGCTTTTAAAAGGCTAATAAAGACTGTAATTTAGCTTCTCAGATTTATGCAAAATTACTGGCACTTTCCTTTGAGTTTGTGAAGACATAGGGGTTGAGGTTATCTAATTCAATATTTGGTATGTTTTCAGGGTTATGTTGATGAGGAAATCCCAAAGATGATAAAAAATAGGAACCAAAATAGTGCTTCATTATTTTAAAATATTCTTTCTCCCTTTGCTTAATGTACAGTATCAACTTGGGAGGCAGAAAAAAAGAAAAGGTAGTCCCAGTTCATATGAAGAAATCATGTCACAGTGTATTATTTAGGTTACAAATATAAATTTTTTCCAAATCCCCAAATGATACTACTAATGGTATCTACCATCCATTTTCCATAGAGCTACAGATTATTTAAACCCTTAATTTAGATGATATCACCTCCCTGAATAAAATATTAGCCTCGATGCCTTTAGAATAAATTCTAAAGCTCCTTAGCATGAATTAAAAGACTTTTGGTATTTTTCAGTGGGGAAAGGTGTGATGATGGTGCTATTTCCATTCTGAGTAGAAGGGTTCTGCCTTGTGAGGAGCAGTCTCTGGCACTGCAGAATGGTTGGCCATTACAAGGTCCTGGGCATTAAATGCCAGGAGCTCTCCACCCCCACACATCTCTAAATGCCACCAACACAGATGATACTGCACACCCTTCATTATAAACCTCGGGGAGGAGGGAGAGAACTAACCCCTCTCAGTCTCTCTGCTGGCATCTCCTATCTTCTCTGCCTTGCTTTCTGACGTCAGCTTTTGCTTTTTCCTTTTTTTTTTTTTTTTCATTCCTTAAATACACCAAAGTGTTTCAGAGGCTGAAAGTGACAAAAGTTAGCTTTGCTTTTGACATGGCAGGCTCATTTTTGTCCTTCCAGCCTAGGCTAAAATCCCATTTTTTCAGAGTGGCCTTCACTGATCCTTACAAGCTTACCCAACTCATCCTTGGCCCTTATTGGAACATCACTTGATTTTTTCCATACAATGAAAAACAGATCTATTTGTTTACGTGCTCCTTGTATGAGTACAAAAGCCGCAAGTAAGCAAGGACCTTTTTTATTTCTGTAGCATCTCCTGGAATGCCATGAGCTCTCTTTCTCCCCTCCTACTCCTTTTCTCTCCTTCCATTTCTCTTTCTCTTCATCACCCCCCAACACACAAAAGTACACATCTATGTTTTTTAATTTCTATTTGAAACAAAGCATTGTCATCAATGCCCAAAACTTCTTTGAGCATCCTACCCCTATTTTAAAGAGATGGTGTATACTTACAGTTTATTAAGAAACAGATACTTAAAATTATGTAGGTGAGGAACTTCCCTGGCAATCCGTTGGTTAACATCCTATGCTTCCACTGCAAGGGACGCAAGTTCCATATCTGGTCCAGGGACTAAGATCTCACATTCCTACCTGCTGTGGAGCATGGCCAAAAAAAATTAAAAAAGGCAGAAAATACAGGTGAGATTCATAATACACCATACTAAAGCAGTGATGTGGGCTTTAGCTGTGAAGATACCTGGGTATCCGTTTTGGGTAAATAAGACTTACCCAAAATTTCAAGTTTTGTAAGGTGTGTGAGGCCATATTAGTATACAAAATATAGTTGTCATGTGATTTCTTGGAATAATAGTGACTACAAATACAGAACCAGGGTCTAATACAGGCACGTCAGTGCTAAGCCTCCATGAGAAAGAAATCAAGTGAAATTCTTCTACACCACTGTGTCCGACTTGCTCCACTGCAGCGACTTTCCTCTGCTCCTCCCATGAGAATTTAGAAATTTCAATCAGTAACTTCCCAGTCACGTGACAGTTTCACATATTAAGGATGAGTCATATGTTGGTGCTTTAAAAATATTACTATTTAGGTAATTGTGGTTATTGCCTGGGGGAATCTTATGAAGGTATGTGCATTCGCTTAATCAATTGATTGTTTTCTCTAGCTCTGGCACTTATTTCCCTGCTCTCCTGATACCCTTTAAGGTAGATTGAAAATCCTTATGATCCTTAAGAGCTATTGGTTCATAAATTATTTCTACTTTTCTAATAAAACTTAGCAAACAGCAGAAAATAATCCCCCCTAATTTTATTACCACTGGTATAGATTTTAGATTTAATTATTAAGACTTATCTTCTTAAAAATGTTTGTTTGTTTCACATAGTGGCACCAGCCCATGACTTTCTACTTTAACACAACTTGCTCTTGGATAACTTTTTTTTTTTTTTAATGTTGATTGGGTTGTGCAGTTTTTGAAACATTTCGAAATATATTGTTTCATTTAATTCTTACAACTCTAAGCACCGTTCCGTTCCGTTCCATTCAGTCACTCAGTCATGTCCGACTCTTTGAAACCCCATGAATCGCAGCACGCCAGGCCTCCCTGTCCATCACCAACCCCCAGGGTTCACTCAGACTCACGTCCATTGAGTCCGTGATGCCATCCAGCCACCTCATCCTCGGTCGTCCCCTTCTCCTCCTGCCCCCAATCCCTCCCAGCATCAGAGTCTTTTCCAATGAGTCAACTCTTCGCAAGAGGTGGCCAAAGTCCTGGAGTTTCAGATTTAGCATCATTCCTCCAAAGAAATCCCAGGGCTGATCTCCTTCAGAATGGACTGGTTGGATCTCCTTGCAGTCCAAGGGACTCTCAAGAGTCTTCTCCAACACCACAGTTCAAAAGCATCAATTCTTCGGCGCTCAGCCTTCTTCACAGTCCAACTCTCACATCCATACATGACCACAGGTAAAACCATAGCACAGGTGCTATTAAATGCATTTTCCCTATAGTTCCTTTTAGGGAAGGATCAGAATCCGAATAGAAGGTACTTCTTTGACTTCAAGTTCTTCTTGCTTCAACTCACCATAACACATGATTCTTCAAAATTACATCTAAATGTTTAGTCCAAGCCTAATACTGGGAAAATCTTTTAGTGCTCCTAATAGATGAAAAGAAAAATGGGGCAATAAATCAGGGAACGATCAGTCACAGTTTGCCTGGGATGATTCAGTTTATACCTATCTGTCCTGCTGTCCCAGAGACCTGATGGATATATTGTCTGCTGCACCTTTTTTCACTTTTGAATATATTCTGGCTTGGGTTAAATACTCTCTGGCACCTAATGTCATATAGTGAAATGCCTGCTAAGGAAAAAAAAGAGGTCATTTATGAAGAGAAAATGATATAAGGCAGAGCACAAGAAAGTCATAGAAGAAACGGAAACCACTGACAGATTCTAAGAAAGTTCAAATTAAACCATACCTTGGAAGCCCTAGTTTACACAAGCAGTGTACATCAGACAGTCATAATGGATTATTACAGATAATCCATTCAGGTAGTGATCAGAGAATCGGTCTAGGTCAAGGCTGTATTGCTTCCAATGGATGTATTAGAAAGCTTCCTCCCTTCAGTTCCTGTCCTCTTCTCTCAGTCCTTTGTTCAAAACAGACCTGGTTGTCAGAAAATTGAAGTCAAAACCATCAGGGTCAGGCAAAGGGGATCTCATCACTGCTCAGAACTTGAGTAAGAATTCCAAAGACCGGGCTGGCCTCCAGAAATCTGTTGTGGGCTGACCACGGAATGGGCTGTCAGACGCCTTTACTCTCTGTTCTGAGAGCAGAACGGATGGTTTTGTGCTTTGCGGTTGCTTTTCAAGGGTGAAAAGAAGATACGGGCTAGGAAAGGTAGCGACCATATGGAGATTTCCTCCCATTGTACGAGGAGCCTAGGGGCGCCCATTCTTTCTTCAGAGCATTCACACAGCTGCTAAGAATGAAGGGACAGTTTTCCAGCCACTGGGCCCGCCCCCACCTTGGCTCACTGGAGTGAACCGCGGGGGGCATATCCCACACTGGCATGTTGTTCTTCGCCAGAAGATGCAAGTGAGCAAATTAAAGTGGACAACTTCTGATAGCTGCAGAGGCTCAGGAAATGATGTAAAGTAGGCCATTGATATTGAAGAGCTGAGGATGGCAAGAGATACCCTGTGGTGGAAAGAATGCTTATCCACCAACCTCACAGCAGCTCAAGCCTTTGGAGCGTCTATCAGATAGTCTGTGTATATAAACTCAAAGCTCAGGGTAAATCTTAGATGAAGTTAGAATGCAGGTTTCCACTGTGTTTTCCTTCCAGGATCTATCCTATTCTTCTCTTTCTTTTATACACTCCATTCCTTTTTCCTGGCATGAATTTAGAGACCTTAACTCATATCTCCCTTGTTTATACCACCTCTAATCACCTTCAGGAGTATTTCTCAATTGAAGTACCCTCTGAATCAAATAAAGTCATGAGCAACAAGATGGAACAATCAAGAAAACACACTGCCGTATTTTTTGGGCACACTACACTCCTGATTGGGTGCTCTGTGTTCCATGCCCGTTCTATTGCTTTTCTCAAAACGACCTTGTGTTTATGTATCACTATTCCCAATGTATAGATGAACTGCCCATTCTCAGAGAGGTTTAGGAATGCACAACGATTGTGTGATAATTGACTTACTAGCACCACCATTTAAGTTTGGCTTGCCCACTGCCTTTATCAAAAGTCTTCCATATTTTTAACTTTTTAAATTTAATTACTGGTAAGAAACACATCTAAAATTGTCATTTGTTTGAAATCAGGAGTATGTATTTCCTAATTTGCTCTATATATTGTAATAGCTAACTCTTAAACAAACAAACAAACAAAAAAATCACCTCAAGGAAAACACAGTTCAGTAAAGTTCACTCATTATATCAGAATAATAGAAGACATTGTTGGAGGTAGGATAACTCAAGGTTTCTAAAACTTCCTTGATGCTTTTAGTTTATTTCTCTATCTAAATGCATTATAGATGAGTGAAGTTGTAGAGGTTTTTAAAAGAATGCTGATAAGTCATGGAATTTATTGTCCAAAAAATAAATAAATAAATAATAGGGGGAAACTTCAGCCTGATTCTCAAGAATCTTAAGGATTGAAAATACTCAAGTGAAATTCATGACTATCAAGTAATAGACTCTCTCTAAAATAGAAACTATTAATTTTTAGAGTGCAGCAGTGAACTAGCATACCACAAGTAATTTCATTTTGCACCTATTATTTTAAAATGAAAAACTTCAAAGAGCCTCTACCATGAAATGCTTCACACCTTGTCTCTGAGCTCTGAGAAAAGACTACTCCCACTGGAGAAGACACTTCTGCCGCACTTCTTTCTTTAATGCTGTCACGGATTATCAGAGGTAATAAAAAAAGTATTTACCACATTATACGCTGTCCATTATGGTAGAACTCTTCTTTGGAAAAGTATCGAGCATCTCTGAGTCTAACCATGGCCCAGAAATTGTACTTTGCAAAATTATCTTTGTTGCCTATTGGAAAGGGAATATTCCTTGCTGTCTGCTTTTTACATAACACTTGCACAGTCTTTGAATTTTACTCTAAGAATTGATTTTTTTAATACTAAACCATTTATATCTCTGAGATAACACACACACACACACACACACACACAGAATTTATATCATTTTTTTCTTTTTTCTTTTTTTTTTTTACCTAAAGCAAAACTAATAAATGTGAAATCCTCTCTCCACACTCAAGATATCAAGGTAAGGAGGATACGTTTGAAAAATTGCTCTAATACATCAGAAAATACAAAAATCAATAAGCTATAAAAGCTAAAAAGCTTCTTCAATTTTGTCCCTTATTGCTTAGTGTAGGTGGCCAGGTCCCGGAGAACAATCCAAGGTTGCAAAAAAGCCATTACACATCTCGTTGTGAATTTCAGACAATATGTGAAGCTCTGCCAGGAAGGGACAAGTATGTATCTGCCGAAGAACGGGGAGGTCTGAAAGGCCTCTAAGCTCCTGTTTGTTTGATTGAGAGCTAGAAAATGTGCTTGAGGAACCAGGCAGTGGAAACTGTGTTTTTCTGTCACTGTTGTGTGAAAACAAAACAGACCAGGAGAGCATTTCCCTCTGCCTTTTCTCCTTCTGCTATTTTTCAGGCATAGGAAGGTGCTTAATGTCATGGGCATTGTTATCAGGCTGAGAAGGCAATGGGATGCAGCCTCCGTGCTAAATAAAGCCCGTGTTTTAACCCTAGAGGGCTAGAATCACCTTCTTGCCTGAAAATTTTAAATTGCACTTTTCCTGGAACATGCATAGAGCCAGTACGTGTTACCAGCAGCAGTCAAGTGAGGATATGGCTAAGCAGAGTAGCCTTAGGCCACTGCTGTCCAAAGGTTTTTTATGGTGCCTCACCATGTACCATGAGAAAGATGCATCGCAGTATCTTTGAGTAAATGTCATGAGCATACTTTTTTAAAAGTTTTGTTTATTTATTTATTTTGGCTGAGCTGGGTCTTCATTGCTGCCCCGTGGCTTCTTCTGGTTGTGGCGAGTGGAGGCTGACTCTTCACTGCGGCGTGCGGGCTTCTCACTGCAGAAGTTTCTCTTGCTGTGGGTCACGGGCCCTAGAGCGCTGGCTCAGTAGCTGCGGCGCATGGGCTGGGTTCTCCCACTGCACGAGGAATCTTTCTGGACTAGAGACCGAACCCATGTCCCCTGCATTGGCAGGCAGATTCTTTACCACCGAGCCATCAGGGAAGCCCCGAGCATCTACTTTTAAATAAACGCACACGGTGTTCTAATACGTGATGTGCATTGTGCATCATATTTAACAAAAGAAAATGTGAAGGACTAGATAGAAGGTGAACACACACGAAAATTCTCTCACAAGGACGGTGGCCATGGATGTAGGGGACACGTCCTGGATAGCAGTGATTTTGGTGTTTTCATGAGCTAAAATACTCTAGTGAGGGCTTCTTGACAGTTACAGAATTAGTAACACTCTTAGTGGCTCAATACTGGGGCTTCTGAACATTACCCTCTCCTGGGGCCTTAGATAAATTTCACTCTTGTGGGCCTCGTAATGTGTCTGTGTGTATACGTGCTCAGTCACTTCAGTTGAGTACAACTCTTTGCTCCCCCATGAGCAAAGACTTCACCAAGGCTCACAGAGCTCACCAAGGCTCCTTTGTCCATGGAGTTTTCCAGGCAAGAATACTGGAATGTGTTGCTGTTCCCCTCCCAGGGGATCTTCCCAACCCAGGGATCAAACTCAGGTCTCTTGCATTGCAGGTGGATTTGTTTACCCTCTATTACCTATTAAATCACTTTCTGTTTAAAATGTTTGGTATAATTTTGGTTTCTTGAACTCAAACCTGGAAAAAAGAAGCATAAAATACACATAGGACAAGTTAAGAAATACAAAGCAGCCCTGACTGAGTTTTCTAGGTACCATCAGCTTCTTTTGTCAACAAAGTCCTCAGTTCAGGAGTGATTTAAATTACACTTTAGAAAAAAAAAAAGGGATTCCCTGATAGCTCAGTTGGTAAAGAATCCGCGTGCAGGAGACCCTGGTTCGATTCCTGGGTTGGGAAGATCCACTGGAGAAGAGTAGGCTACCCACTCCAGTATTCTTGGGCTTCCCTGTGGCTCAGCTGGTAAAGAATCTGCCTGCAGTGTGGGAGACCTGAGTGCCATCTCTGGGTTGGGAAGGTTCCCTGGAGGAGGGAAAGGCTACCCACTCCAGTATCCTGGCCTGGAGAATTCCATTGACTGTAAAGTCTGTGGGGTCGCAAAGAATCGGACATGACTGAGCGACTTTCACTTCACTTCACTTTAGCAAAATTACTGATTGCTATTTGTCATGTAACTTTAAGGTTGATTATCAGTTCAGTTCAGTTGCTGAATTATGTCTGACTCTTTGTGACCCCCATAGACTGCAGCATATGAGGCTTCCCTGTCCATCACCAAATCCTGGAGCTTACTCAAACTCAAGTCCATCAAGTTGGTGATTCTATCCAGCCATCTCATCCTCTGTCGTCCCCTCCTCCCACCTTCAATGTTTCCCAGCATCAGGGTCTTTTCCAGTGAGCCAATTCTTCCCATCAGGTGGCCAAAGTGTTGAAGCTTCAGCTTCAAGCATCAGTCTTTCCAGTGAATGCTCAGAACTTATTTCCTTTTGAATGGACTGGTTGGATCTCCTTGCAATCCAAGGGACTCTCAAGAGTCTTCTTCAACACCACAGTTCAAAAGCATCAGTTCTTGGTGCTCATCTTTCTTCATAGTCCAAGTCTCACATCCATACTTGACCACTGGAAAAACCATAACCTTGACTAGATGGACCCTTGTTGGCAAATAGTATCTCTGCTTTTTAATATGCTGCATAGCTTGGTCATAGTTTTTCTTTCAAGGAGTGTCTTTTAATTTCATGGCTGCAGTCATTATCCACAGTGTTACTGAAGCCCAAGAAAACAAAATCTGTCACTGTTTTCCATTGTTTCCCCATCTATTTGTCATGAGGCAATGGGACTGGATGCCATGATGTTAGTTTTCTGCATGTTAAGTTTTAAGCCAGCTTTTTTACTCTCCTCTTTCACTTTCATCAAGATGCTTTTTAGTTCCTCTTCAGTTTCTCCCATGAGGATGGTGTCATCTGCATATCTGAGGTCATTGATATTTCTCGCAGCAATCTTGATTCCAGCTTGTGCTTCATCTAGTCCAGCATTTAGCATAATATACTTTGCAAATAAGTTAAATAAGCAGAGTGACAATATACACCTTTCCCAATTTGGAACCAGTCCACTCAACATCCGGTTTTAACTGTTGCTTCTAGACCCACATACAGATTTCTCAGGAGGTAGGTGAGGGGGTCTGGTATTACCATCTCTAAGAATTTTCCATAGGTGGTTGTGATCAAAGTCAAAGGCTTTAGTGCCATCAATGAAGCAGAAATAGATATTTTTCTGGAATTATGGTTGATTATGAATATTTGAAATCTGATGCTAAGTGTCTAAATGCTAAGAGACTACTTATTCTCCTTTACATTTAAATTTGATAGCCCTCACCATCACAATAAAAGAAAGACAATATAATCATATAAGCACTAAGACGAACATGCTCATACCAAATTTATTTGCTAATTTATCATGTTAAATTATATACCAAAGCAGTAACATGAAAAGTCATTTGGTCTGAAAATATATGAGAATATAAGGTAAGGAAGTCCTGTGCTAAGTTGATCTCTCACCAAAGTTTACTGATTTCCATTCATTTTCAATTTCTGGCCAGCACTGTAACCTTCACTGTGAAGAATAGTCAAGTACATATTTGTAGACTAAATGTACAAGTATAGATTATAGACTCAAACATTGGGCATTTCTGTAAGTCTGGATAACTCAAAGTCTTTAAGGAATTTGAAAGATTTATGTGACATCTGGTTGAAAAATAAATGTAGAATCCATTGACTGGTACAATTAAATTTATCAAATTTAAATTACTGAGCAGCCAAAAATATATTGTCCTTATTTTAGCATGAAAACAAAAATTGTTTCCAATTTTTGTGAAATTTACATGCATGTTTATGCCATATTTGAAGAAAGATGTTTAGTTAGATGATGAGTTAACAATAACTCTACTGTTACTTTATGTAACATATATAGTAAATAATGTTAGAGAAATCCTCTCAGACTTTTTATAAAGTATTTTATACAGCAAAATGAAAGAATCCAATATTTATTTTGAAGTTACATATGATATTTCTATTGCCTCAAATTACTAGAAAGATAGATGGGAGAAAAAGATAAACCTGGAGAAAAATAAGAATACAGTAATCTCTTATGGTTAAAAATATACTGACATCAATTTATCATTACCAAATCAATAACACTGACTTTGTTTAATAAATACAAAGGGTTAAAAGAATAATGAGTGTGAATTTTTTCAATATATGCAAGATGTAGAAGTATATTCATTATTAAATCTGACATGTTTATAACCATAGGCATAATTATAAATATAAATTCATGTAATGATTTCTCTTAGTTTCTATATCTACCAAACTGTTTTCTTGGGTTGTTACTATTGTTACAATTCAAATATTACATATTACTGGTCCTTGCCTAGCCATCTTTCCCTATTACTCTTTAGAGGCTAATATTAATATAATTGGGCATAGATACTCACACACAAAGTTCTATCATCAAAATACTTGAAAAGTAAGGCCAAGCTTTACTAACTAACCCAGACTAGAGGGTACATCACACTGATCACAAGAAGACCATGAAAGTATCCTCTTTAAATACTTTGAAATGAAAGTGAAGTCGCTCAGTCGTGTCCGACTCTTTGCGACCCCATGGACTGTAGTTTACCAAGCTCCTCTGTCCATGGGATTTTTCAGGCAATAGTACTGGAGTGGATTGCCATTTCCTTCTCCAGAGGATCTTCCCGACAGGGATCGAACCCGGGTCTCCCACATTGTACGCAGACGCTAAAGCGAACCCGGGAAAACCCGGGTTCGATCCCTGAGTCGGGAAGATCCTCTGGAGAAGGAAATGGCAATCCACTCCAGTACTATTGCCTGGAAAATCCCATGGACAGAGGAGCTTGGTAAACTACAGTCCACAGGGTCGCAAAGAGTCGGACACGACTGAGCGACCTCACTTTCACTTTTACTTTAAATACTTTACTCTTTTCTTAAAAGTTTCACATCTTTCGGAATCACCTGCATGTTATTTCTTTCTAACACCAGCTCTCCAACTGCTACTGCTCCTGTTGACTTTTCTTCTTTTAGGGACTTTTTAATCTATCCACTCTGTGCACAGTCTAGCCTGTTACTGAGTTCTCCTCCAGAGAAGAACTATCATGTGACCTCCCTTATAGGTGGAATCTAAAAATAAACAATACAAATGAACTTACCTACAAAACAGAAAGAGACTCACAGACTTAGAAAATGACTTACGGTTGTCACTGGGAAGGGATGGTTGGGAGAGAACGGATACATGTCTATGTATGGCTGAGTTCCTTTGCTGTTCATCTAAAACCACCACAACATTGTAAACTGGCTATACCCCAGTACAAAATGAACTTTAGAGTCTGAATGAAAACAACCCAAGTCATCTTTAGAATGGAGGAGGAAATGGCAACCCACTCCAGCGTTCTTGCCTGGAGAATCCCAGGGATGGGGGAGCCTGGTGGGCTGCCGTCTATGGGGTCACACAGAGTCGGACACGACTGAAGTGACATAGCAGCAGCAGCATCTTTAGAAGGCAGAACAGAGAAGTGATTGCAAATATCAATGGCTTCCAGTGTTTTTCTTGTCATACACAGTGGCACTGAATAATCTCACAGAATTAATTAGTTTTGTTAAAGACAGTTCACATAGTTTCAGCTCAGTTCATTCAGTCAGTCATGTCCGACTCTTTGCGACCCCATGTATCACAGCACACCAGGCCTCCCTGTCTATCACCCGCTCCCGGAGTTCACTCAGACTCACGTCCATGGAGTCAGTGATGCCATCCAGCCATCTCATCCTCTGTCATCCCCTTCTCCTCCTGCCCCTAATCACTCCCAGCATCAGAGTCTTCTCCAATGAGTCAACTCTTCGCATGAGGTGGCCAAAGTACTGGAGTTTCAGCTTCAGCATCATTCCTTCCAAAGAAATCCCAGGGCTGATCTCCTTTAGAATGGACTGGTTGGATCTCCTTGCAGTCCAAGGGACTCTCAAGAATCCTCTCCAACACCACAGTGCTATTTAATTCATTGGAAAACAGATAAAATGAGCAGTTAAATTGAGTAGGTAATGTTTATAGCTATTTAATAATTTCATTTTTGAAATAGGTATTTCCTCCTGAGTTTGAGTTAGCATTATGTAGTACAACTGTGTGCGTTATCTGTTAACAGGGGGTCTCATTTGGGACCGTGGAAGCTCTGAGGAAAAGTAGTCAAAAACTTGAATGAGTATAAAGCTAAGTGCTACACTTTATTGTTTTGGGTGGCCCCTTATCCTGGTTTGTATTTTCCTCTTGCCTGTGCTGGGTCTTAGCTGTGGCGTGCAGATCTTCTGTTGCAGCACACAGACTCTGTAGTTTCGGCTCGTGGGCTTAGTAGTTGCAGCATAAAAGCCTAGCTGCTCCACAGCAGGTGGGAGATCAGTTCCCCAAAAAGGGATCGAACCTGTGTTCCCCCACCCTGCAAGGCAGATTGTTAACCACTAGGAAGTCCCTAATTAAGTGATATATACTTTTAAATTCACTAAAAAAAAAATAGTGGAGGAGGTGGTACTAGGATGAGTGAGTAAAGTTATTTTTAAAGATTGGTTAGGTACATGATATCAGTAGCATAAAATATCAACTTCGGATCAAACAAGCAAAGCAATTAATTAGGCCTTGTTTTGTTAAGCTTGCAGACTCTTGGTGTGACATCCATTCTCCTCTTCTTCCTCTAAGGTTACCAATGATACCAACTACTACTGTTTGCCTTTGTTAGAATGAATGACAGAAAGATGATGAAATGAATAGTAAAATTGTTTCTAGGACCAGAATCCTCAGTACAGTAGCCTCCAGCTCACCAAAATGTCAACTCAAAAATAAAGTCTTATGCTATAGCACAAATATTTAGTTAAATATTAATTACCAAAGTTTGCCAGCAGCTTTTAAAAGATACTATTTTGACCAAGGCTCAAGAAGTTAAAATGTGTAGATTCTAAAGCCACCTGCACCCAATTCCATATGTGCTTTTAAAGTTGGGGTTCTCCTTAAACCCCAACTAGCAACTCATTTTTTCTCCTTTTATCATTTTGAAGAGAATACTATTTAGTGGCTTAGCATTAAGCAATGATAAACTATATACTTGCAAACTCTCACAGCAAGTTTTTCTAATCCTGCTTTTCATGCAGGCCCCTCAAGGAAGATGCAGGTTCTCTTCTTAGCACAGGATCATGAAAGAGGCAATGTGGCTTTAGATCCAGTTCTACAGTGTAATAAATGGCTTTAAGCAAATTACTTCTCTGAGCATGCATTTCTTTATTCAAAGCATGATGATAATACCATCTTTCTTAAAGAGATTTGGGGTGATTAGAAGAGATACTTGAAAAGTGTGCCCAAAATATCTAATGTAGAATCAATGGATCTATATTTAAAATTCCCCTTCCTTCCATAATAAAGACAATAAAATAAATTTTAAAGATAACTATCATGTACACTCGTGGCTGATTCATGTCGATGTATAGCAAAACAAATACAGTACTGTAAAGCAAAACAAACTAAAAAATAAAAAATAATTTAAAAAAATAAACATAACTATCAGCATCCATTGCTATCATATATCTGGAATTTGTTCACATCATCCTTTCTCAGCTAAGAGCAAATCAGCATAAAATCAGAGTTTCTGTGCACTGTGGTTTAGCAAATAGCCAGGCTAACATGGCAGGCCACTGTCTTTGCTCTGTTGTGCTTCCACCTTCTACTGAACCCTGATAACCCATGTCTTTCTGCCAGACGTCTACGGTGTTTTTTCGCAGGGGCTAACTTCCCCTCTTTCTTCAAACCTCGAGCCAAAAGAAGGTATTGCTGTGCTGTTTCTCCATAAAACAGAATCTAAAGACTGGTTATAGTTATTGCTCAGGCATGGTTATATCTGCTGCTGGGGCTCAGCCTCATTCCAAGCATTCATATTCAGTTTTCAGAGTATGTTACTGTGGCTCCCTCTGTCCATCTTCCAGGTTTAATGCCTCACCCCCATTTCTCGCTCCCGGTTTCATTATCAACCTCACTTCTATTACCTATCTAATGTTTTTCTTAATTTTTTTTACATATGTTTATTGACTGGCTGTAACATTCCAGAGAATGCTTTAGGTCTCAGGGATTTTAGGAATGAGCAAGAAAATAAGTCTAAAGGCTTCATGTGCATCACAGAAGGAATGGTTGTATTGGAAAACATAAGGCACTGCTCAGTGAGGGAGGTCAGAGGTTGCATCAGTTATAGGAGCAATCAATAGGTTGAAAGTTTGATAAGGAAACCTTGGAGATTTCCTCGGTTATTAGGAGAGCCTCTTGAATGAAAGGGGGCACAAATGTATTTTTAATAACAGACTGACAAATACTGTTGATGGTTCAGGTAGAACTTAAAACAGTGATATTGGAGAGTTGCATCAGTCTACCATTCCACAAATTTTTGTAATTTTTCCAAAAAGCAATCACTTTACTAGTGCAGGAAAATAGATAACAAATTGTAGTGTTTAATCAGTGTTGTGAGTTGAATGATAGAGCGAAAAGATACAAGAGCTGCAATTTTGAGACTATTGATGAGATAGTAAGATAATTCATAGTTAGTCTGTGTAGTAAATTAGACTAAAATGATCATGTTTTGTTGGAGAAATATGTGGATAAAAGGGTAGCATACTCAGTGGATTATAAACTAAATTAAGGAATAATATTTATCAACACTGAAGATTTTGTTCACAAAGTGTGGTACAAGAGTTTAAATGCTATAAGTAAGTTATACCTAGGTGATAATAAAGTCCAGAATGTGGCTACGTGTTGAGACTTATGGTGGCACTTTCTAAACGTTGTCACTAATAATTGTATCATAATTTGATACAATTAGTATCTAACATTTCCAATTTTACATGAATGTTTACAAGAATTTTCAATTCCCTAATGTTTAGATTTTGACCATCTGAGTATGATACTATTTTACATAATGCTGGCTCTTTCTGGGTTAATACACTTACCTATGTCTTCTTCAATAATGTATTTAATCAACTGACATTTAGTATCACTGTAACAGTCACTGGCAGGAGCAAAATGAACACATAGAATCAACCCTCAGGGAGTTCATAACCTAGTGTGGGATGGAATTAGTTACTGGTTTCTCTGAGTCTCAATTACTTTATTTGCAAAATTAACATGGTGAAATTTTTATAAGGACTAAAGGAGCTGATCAATGAAATGCACCTGGCATAACGCATGGTGTCCTGTACCCATGTAATAGTGCTAAGGTTAACATTCCTGGCAGCAGACTGGCAGGGGCCAGTGTACAGAAGCAGCTGAATAGAGGGTGTGTACAGACCATGGCAAAAACTGATGTTGCTGCAACATGAGACGAGTCTATTATATGAACTCATTAATATCAGTGCAGCAAAAGTAATTGATAAAATAAATAAACTTTGATAAATTTTACTACGCATTCTGCAGCCAAACCAAAATTATTTTTAGTTTTGAGTTCATCAGTCACGGTTCCTTTCTAAGAATTTAGGTAAATAAGAGCTGGTCATGTGTATACACCTGGAGTATGTATACACGTGTACACGCGTGAAAGGGAGGAAACGACAAAACAGATCACGTGGAAGAATGAACAGCTACTTGAAGATACGCTCCTTCCTTTCTCAGAACACACAACTTATGTTGGAGGATCTGTCCACTGCTGCTCTGGGGAAAATGAAGTCCGTTTCCCCAAACGAAGCCCCCTAAAACAGCCCGTGACTGCCATCCCTCTGATGAGAATGGTGGGGAATCCTCAGAAACAGGTCCAACTTCTGAAACCGAAGTTCTGAAACTATTCAAACTCGCCTGTGTCTAGATGCAATACACCTCCCGCCACGCCCCAGGAAGACAGTCCTTTCCTGTGAGAACCACGTGCCCTGTTAAATCCTGACTTTTTAAAATTTACTTCTGTACTGCACTCTCTGGAAAGCTTACCACTGTTCTTTTTAATCCATTAAGTCCCTTCCTGCTTTCTTTTTCTAAGATCAATTTTTTTAAAAATTGAAGTTTAATTGATTTGCAATGTTGTGTTTTCAGGTATACAGCAAAGTGATTTAGTTATGTGTATGCATACACACACACACATATCTGTATGTACATAGATTATTTTTCAGATTCTTTTCCCTCTTTCATCTTTTCTTGAAAATTCAGCTTAACTCTCAAATTTTATATAAGCCCTTTAATAGTCAAGACTTCTACACAATTATTAAAAAGCAATATTGTTGTGGTTCAGTTGCTAAGTTATGTCCAACTCTTTGTGGCCCCAGGGACTGCAGCACTCCAGGCTTCCCTGTCCTTCATACTGTCCAGAACATGATACCATTTAATATTTTGGGGAACATGTTATATCCCTCAGACAGGACCATGAATTCCTGTAAGTCAAAAATTCCATTTTATACCATTTGCACTCTTAACATTTCTGGTATCTTCTAGATATATAATAACTATTTAATACATTTGAAGGTCATTTTTAAGTAAAATTGCCATGAGAAAAAAGTATGGGATTTTGTCCGATCTATGTGGAACAAATAACTGATAAACACAATTTTAACTCTGTCCTTTTTGGCAGAAAATGAGGAGGACCTAAAAAGCCTCTTGTTAAAAGTGAGAGAGGAGAGGGAAAAAGTTGGCTTAAAGCTCAACATTCAGAAAACGAAGATCATGGCATCTGGCCCCATCACTTCATGGGAAATAGATGGGGAAACAGCAGAAACAGTGTCAGAGTTTGTTTTTTTGGGCTCCAAAATCACTGCAGATGGTGACTGCAGCCATGAAATTAANGTCAAGGCTATGGTTTTTCCAGTGGTCATGTATGGATGTGAGAGTGGGACTATAAAGAAAGCTGAGCGCTGAAGAATTGCTGCTTTTGAACTGTGGTGTTGGAGAAGATTCTTGAGAGTCCCTTGGAGACTCTCAAGGAGAGTCCAATCAGTCCATTCTGAAGGAGATCAGCCCTGGGTGTTCATTGGAAGGACTGATGTTGAAGCTGAAACTCCAGTACTTGGCCACCTCATGCAAAGAGCTAACTCATTTGAAAAGACCCTGATGCTGGGATAGATTGAGGGCAGGAGGAGAAGGGGATGACAGAGGATAAGATGGTTGGATGGCGTCACTGACTTAATGGACATAGGTTTGGATAGACTCCAGGAGTTGGTGATGGACAGGGAGGCCTGGCGTGCTATGGTTCATTGGGTCACAAAGAGTCAGACATGACTGAGTGACCAAAGTGAACTGAACATCCTACTAGTTATTCTACATTTGCTGGCTAAATTGCAATTGCTAATACTTTGGCTTAACAAATGTTGCACCACTCAGAGGGAACTGTCTTAAAAGCCTTTAAAGCTCTCAAAAAACCTAAATTATACAGTCCTATTAGTGGTTGTATATCAGCATTATTTCAGTGTTTTACATATGTTGTATTTAGCTATGAAGATTTCAAATATAGGTTTAAGTTAAATTATAAATATTGGTGACATTTCATTGTTGTGCTAACAATTTGGGGTTCCTAATATTTTATATATATATATATAAAGTTAATATAAATGTAATATAACATTATAATAATATAATCAATAGAATATTTATATATATTTAAAAAGCAAAAGTTCATATTTTATAATATCGTTGCAGGGTATAATATAATTTACTTTTACAATAAATGCTGCATTTTTAACCCCACCACAAAAATGTAAACCTGTATGAAATGATTATGAATTTCTTGGCATGTTTAGAAATGCATTTTTGTTGCTTCTTTTTTTATACTTCCTTTATAAAGTCATATATTGACTTCACTGTGGGATTTGAAGATACCTCCCCTACCCTCTAAGAAAAGGGATGAGTGATGAAATCAGAAGTTAATTGGAGAGGCTATGCAAAAGTCAGAATGTGGTCTTTGTATGTTTGAGATCTGGATTGCAGAGAAGTAGTTTAAATTTACAATTGAGAAAGTTAATGAGCTCAGTCATTGCGGGTCATAAGTTTAAAAGTAACAGGGAAGTAGGTGGAGCTAGATTCATGAAACAATAAAAATCAGAAGCCAGAAGGCCAGTTACACAGTCTGACAGTGACCCTGGAAAAGCAAATCCAATGAATCGGAAAAAGGATGATTTTGAGGAGACCTCTGTATGCAGGCCAGGAAACAACAGTTAGAACTGGACATGGAACAACAGACTGGTTCCAAATAGGAAAAGGAGTACATCAAGGCTGTATATTGTCACCCTGCTTATTTAACTTATATGCAGAGTACATCATGAGAAATGCGGGACTGGAAGAAACCACAAGCTGGAATCAAGATTACTGGGAGAAATATCAATAACCTCAGATATGCAGATGACACCACCCTTATGGCAGAAAGTGAAGAGGAACTAAAAAGCCTCTTGATGAAAGTGAAAGAGGAGAGTGAAAAAGTTGGCTTAAAGCTCAACATTCAGAAAACGAAGATCACGGCATCCGGTCTCATCACTCCATGGGAAATAGATGGGGAAACAGTGGAAACAGTGTCAGACTTTACTTTTCTGGGCTCCAAAATCACTGCAGATGATGATTGCAGCCATGAAATTAAAAGACGCTTACTCCTTGGAAGAAAAGTTATGACCAACCTAAAGAGCATATTAAAAAGCAGAGACATGACTTTGCCGACTAAGGTCCATCTAGTCAAGGCTATGGTTTTTCCTGTGGTCATGTATGGATGTGAGAGTTGGACTGTGAAGAAGGCTGAGCGCAGAAGAATTGATGCTTTTGAACTGTGGTGTTGGAGAAGACTCTTGAGAGTCCCTTGGACTGCAAGGAGATCCAACCAGTCCATTCTGAAGGAGATCAACCCTGGGATTTCTTTGGAAGGAATGATGCTAAAGCTGAAACTCCAGTACACTGGCCACCTTATGCGAAGGGTTGACTCATTGGAAAAGACCCTGATGCTGGGAGGGATTGGGGGCAGGAGGAGAAGGGGACGACAGAGGATGAGATAGCTGGATGGCATCACGGACTCGATGGACATGAGTCTGAGTGAACTCTGGGAGTTGGTGATGGACAGGGAGGCCTGGCGTGCTGCGATTCATGGTGTCTCAGAGAGTCGGACACGACTGAACTGAACTGAACTCTCAAATGGAGCTTGCCAGAAGGGATCTAGCTCAGTAGTTCATTTGAAGAAAAGCCAGAAAATCAGGAGGATTATCAGTGCTCCTCTACTAATCCTTCAGTTAGAGCATGGAATAGCTCATCTGCATTATTTAGAAGCTGTCTTCCAATTCAGAGATAATTTAGAAAAACAATATTTTGTGTACTTAAGTCCAAATTGCCATAAGATATCAATAGTTAAAAAAAAAAAAAAGCAAATCATGCTGGTTACAATAAGTTAGTTGTAGCAACAGAAAGAGCCATAGTATCCTCAATACTATGAGCTTCAGAGCAGGGGGAGCCCTCTGTTAAATATAAGGTAAATAATAAGAATAATGTTTAACACATTTCACTAGAAAGAGAAAGCAATGAAAGTATCTCTGGCTATAAACAGAGTTTTTGTCTGTTTGAAGAAAAAGGAAAGCAAATCACATTGGCTTATTTTTAACAAGAAACAATTATTAACTTTAGTCTTTTGAGACTCTATTATTATAATGACAGACATTAATTTAACAGATAAATAAATTACTTGACTTTGTGTTAGACCTTTTGAATTCCCCATATAATAAGAGGTAACCATTCTCAACAAACTATTGTAGAGGTCTGGAGGAGTGAAAGAAAGATCACTAGCAAATAAATAGCAATAGGATCAAAGAGATACAGGCAAAACTGTTATATCACTTTAATTTTTTAGAATGTTAATACTTTTAAAAATCACAGAAATATGTGCTGCTTAAGATGGATAATAGAAACTTTATAAATTTCAATTGTTTCATCAGCCTTCTATGTAATTTCCTTCTGACTCTCTTATCCTACCAACTACATTCATCAAAAGTCCCTATGTGAAACGCTTGGACAGGTCTTATCTCTAGTCGAGATCAGGGTAAGGAATATTAGGTATGTAACTTTATGACAGGCTTTAAGAGAAGCTCTGATTTTTCAAAATTGATTAATTTCTCAAAATATTTATCTAGTGCCTACTGTGAACATGATCGGACATACAGATAAAACAGTGAAAAGGTATAAATCTTTGCCATGGAAAGCTGATACGATAGTGAGTAAGATATAATAAGTAGATTTATAAACAAGCAAACTTATACTGTTATATGACACAGTGACAATTCATGTGAATCACGAAGTTAAGCTTCTTATACTCAAAATTAAGAGTGAGAGGTAAAGATTGAGGGATGAAGCAGTATTTTGGATAGGTGACCAAAGAAAACCTCTCTGGGAAGTTTTCATGAAACAGAGGTAAGAAAGGACTGAAGGCTTGAGGAGCATATTGAGTGGAAGAATAACACTAATAATGCTCTCTATGCCTTATAACTATAACTATAATAATGTTATATATATAGTAATGTATATTATATATTATAAAATATATTATATAATAATATATTATTATATATATAACATGTGATAATGTTCTATATAACTATATAAAAACTATAACTATAATAACAATAATAATGCTATCAACAAATGATCTGTAAGTTGAGAGCATGCTTGAAGCACTTGAAGAATGAAAGATCAGAAAAGCTGAAAACAGTGAGAATAAAAGGAATTGCAAAACATGAAGTTCTAGGCCATGGAAAAGACTCTGAGTGGTATTTTGAAACTGATGAGATAACTATTTTTATGCAAGTATTTCATAATTTATTAGCCTTTTTTTGAAGATGCTGTAGCTCTGGTGTAGAGAATCCTATTAGGGAGAGAAGCGATAATGGAAACAGAGAGAGCAGTTTGTAGGCAACTGCCGTGGTCCAGATGACAACTGAAGTGAAAGTGGGGAAACATGATTAGAGTTAAAAGTTGTCAGTAAGATTTGTAAATGATTGAGACATGGGACATGAAGGAAGGAGGCATCCAAAGATAACTCTAAGGTTCTTGGCCAATACAACTGATAAATGTTGGAGACATTTACTAAAATGGAGAACAATAGGAACATGGGTTTAGCATGTTTGGTAAAGTCTGTAACTCCTATAACTGTATACAGGAATGTCTACCTATATTCACTCAGTCGTATCTGACTCTTCGCGACCCCATGGACTATACAGTCTATGGAATTCTCCAAGCCAGAAGACTGGAGCGGTTAGCCTTTCCTTTCTCCGGGGAACTTCCTAGCCTAGGGATCGAACCCAGGTCTCTCACATTGCAGGTAGATTCTTTACCAGCTAAGCCACAAGGGAAGCCGGAGAATACTGGAGTGGGTACCCTATCCCATCTCCAGCGGATCTTCCCAATCCAGGAATTGAACCAGCATCTCCTGCATTTGCAGGTGGATTCTTTACCAGCTGAGCTATCAGGGAAGCCTGCATACAGGAAAGAAGCAATTAAATGGGTGGCAGATAATTTAAGTTTGGTTTCTCACAGTTGGGGTGGAAAGCTAAGATAAACCATGTAGTAATGGATTAGCGTTGGAGACATCTTTATGTCTTAATACAGACATAAACGGTTATATAAAATGTTTCTAGATGTTTAGCTTAATACGGACATAGATGGTTATATAGAAATATTTTTAGATAATGTGTTTATACACTAGTTAGGATACAACATATATATTTTCTGGCTCTAGCAGCTGCCATAACAAAACAACAGACTGGGTAGCTTATATACAACAGACACTTATTTCTCACAGACCATGGAACAGTATTTTGTTGGTATCTGCTTCCTAAATGTCAACATTTTCACTTAACCTCACCTGGTGGAAGGAAGGGACAGGGGAGCTTTCTAAGCCACTTGCATAAGAACATTAATTCCATTCAAGAGAGTTCCACTATTGAGTTCTAAGCACCTTCCAAAAGCCTCACCTCCCAATACCATTACGTTGGGCATTAGGTTTCAACTTATGGATTTGGGGGGACACAAACATTCAGTCCCCTAATGGGTAATAGCAACTGAGCTGAGAGAACAAAACCAAGAGTTTGTTTTTGGACACACCTCACGCAGTGGTCACTCAGCATCTGTGGAGAATTGGTTCTAGGAGCCCTGCAGATCCCCAAATCTGAGGAAGCTAGAGTCTCATACATAAGGTGATGTGGTATTTACATATAACATATGCATATTGTCCTATATACTTTAAATCATCTTTAGATTACTTATAATACTGAATGCAATGTAAATGCTATGTAAACAGTTGCTAACATGTAGCAACATCAAGTTTCGCTTTTTAGACTCTTCTGGAATTTCTGTTTTAATATTTTCAGATGCTAGGTTGGTTGACTCCCCAGATGCCAAACCTGAGAATACAGAAGACAAGCAGCTCTGCTGGTGGGAATGATTTCTCTTCACCACTATTTTTCAGAGCTCCCCCAGGGGAGGCTGTAGTATGGAATAAGTCAATTTGCAATTGTTGCAAATATATTTCTTCAATCCACTGTGAGCAAGGACTAAGTTCTTTTCTGTCCAATGAGTTAGTTTTAAGAAATGTGACCCTTCTCCCCACAAACTCAGCAGTTATAGGGAAAGAAACTGATGTGAGCTGATATAAGTAACATGAAAATCTCAGTCCACAACGTGTATGTTATTTTGCTTGAGTCCAGATACAAATGTATTACTTTCATACTATAATATACTCACCTGATCTTATGACCAAGTATTTCTAATGGCATATAAGTCATAATGGGACATTCCAGTCACTTAGTCACTTGGCATCCTATAGCAAGAAGCTAACACTCTACTAAAACCCTGGGACCAGTAGCATGCCAGGAGTACATCCCCCAAGTGAAAAATAGTATTCAGGTATGAAGACATTACCGCTCCATTAGTCATAAGGGTTTTGTCTGAGAATTGCAACATCCTTATACTTACCATGGTGTTACCTGTAATTCTTTCATTAATGATCTTTCTCAAAAAGGAAAATTCTTCCCATTTTTCTCTCAATGTTTGTTTGCTTTCAACTAATGCATTTTTAGACATCTATTTAAATAATCGTGCTTCTATCCTGTGTTCTTTAAATATAGTAGGTTAGGATACAATTTGTAGCTTTTTCTGTTTATTCCTAAAATAAATCAAATTTACTCCTGGTTGATTATGCTATAGTTGATGTATTCAATTTGCTAATGTTTTTCAGTCTGTGTTCATTAGAAATATTGTTCATCTTTTTTTTTTGCTGAGTATTATTCTGGCTTAATAAATGGAATGGGAAAGTCTGTTTTTATACTATTGTAATATGAGAAGGAATATTAATAATGTTGGTGATCTTTAACTTTGAGAACAATGGAGCTATCTGAGATAGATTTCTTAGTGAGAACTTTTAAAAGTAATTATGTAAATTATTTCTTGATTAGATCATGATTATTCTGACTTTATTATCTACCCTTTTGGATTTAATTTTGATAAATCTATTTTCCTAGGAACTCATCTATTTCACCTCGATTTTTAAATTATTGTCATAAAGTTACTCCAAGATCTCAAGGCTTTCTAGTTTCTGAAAGGTTTATAATGGTGCCTTTTGTTTATAATTTCTTACATTGTTTGCTTTATCTTCTCTTTCCCATTTTATATCATTCTTCTACTAGGTATTTGTTTCCTACTTGTTTTAGGTTCTAATTTCTATTTCTTTTGCTTTGATTTTTTTCCTTATGCTCTTAAAAGCAATAAATCATTAATTTGATCTTTTTTTCTTCCCCAATATGAACTACAATTTTTTTTCCAGATTTAGTGATGCAGAAATTACATATATTTAAAGTGTGTGATTTGATATTTTGATAATATGTATACTATGCAAGGATTACACAATCAAGTTAATGGGCATATCTATCACCATACATGGTTACCATCTTGTGTGTGTAAGAACACAATATTTACTCTCCTGGTACACAGAAGTCAACTCAGAATGGTGAAGATCTAAGTGTAAGGCCTGAAACTAAGCTCATGGAATGAAACTTAGGGATGAAGCCTTTTGAGGTTGGTCTGGGTAATTACTTTTTGGATATGACTTTAAAATTAAAAGCATTAAAGAAAAAAATGGGATTGCACCAAACTAAAAAGCTCTCACACAACAAAGGAAACAATGAACAGTAGGTAATGTGATTTATGAAATGGGAGAAAAGACTTGCAAATCATATATTTAATAAGGGGTTAATATTAAAAACATATAAGGAATTCAAATAGTTCAACAACAAAAGAACAAGCACTGGGCCAAGAGACAGAAGACATGCAAGTGGGCAAGGAGCTCATAGCATGTTTGGCATGTCTAATTGTCGAGGAATGCAACTCAAAGTCACAAGGAGGCATCGCTTCACATCTGTCAGAACGGCCACTCTTGAAAAGACAAAAGATAGCTGGTGCTGCTGCTGCTAAGTCACTTCAGTCGTGTCTGACTCTGTGCGACCCCACAGACGGCAGCCCACCAGGCTCCCCCGTCCCTGGGATTCTGCAGGCAAGAACACTGGAGTGGGTTGCCATTTCCTTCTCCAATGCATGAAAGTGAAAAGTGAAAGTGAAGTCACTCAGTCGTGTACGACTCCTAGCGACCCCATGGACTGCAGCCCACCAGGCTCCTCCATCCATGGGAGTCTCCAGGCAAGAGTACTGGAGTGGGGTGCCGTTGCCTGGTGAGGATGTGGCCAAAAAGGAACCCCCTATACACTGCAGTGGTGTCGCAACTGGTAGACACAACTGAGCAACTAAGCACAGCCCAGTACCCCTTGAGGAGGAAATGTTACTCTGCACACTCACTGGGGAGAGCAGTATGGAGGTTCTTGAAAAATTAAAAGTAGAACTACCGTATGGTCCAGAAATTCCTCCTCTGGGTTGTTTTCCAAAGGAATTGAAACTCATATTTCTAACAGATCTGTGCTTCCCCGCTCACAGCAGCATTATTCAGAGGGCATGCGTGCTAAGTCACCTCAGCTGTGTCCGACTCTTTGTGACCCCATGGACGGCGGTCCACCAGGCTCCTCTGTCCATGAGATTCTCCAGGCAAAAGTACTGGAGTGGGTGCCATGCCCTCCTCCAGGGGATCTTCCTGGCCCAGGGATGGAACCACCGTCTCGTGTCTCTCCTGCACTGGCAGGCGGGCTCTTTACCACTAGCGCCACCTCACGTGTTGATTGATGAATGGATAAAGCTCAGTGTAACACACTTTTAAAGCAAAGCTATTCAGCCTTCAAAAGCGAGATCCTGTCATTTGTGACCACATGAATGAAACTGGAAGATGCTATGTTAAGTGAAATAAGCCAGGAACAAAAATTGAATACTGCACGGTCTCACATATCTTGTGGAATCTGCAAAGTTCAGATTCATAAAAGTAGAGAGAAGCCTGCTGGTTGCCAGAGGTTGACAGGTGGGAAAAATGGGAAGATGTCGGTCTAAAGGTACCAAATTTAGTTATGCAGGTACTAAGGTCTGGAGATCTTAGGTGCAGTATAGGGACTATAGATAATTATACTGTATTGTAAAGTTGAAATTTACTTTAGAAGCTATACATTTTAATATGTTTCAACAATTCCCATTTGTTTTTGTCAAATTTTCCTTTATGTATTTTCAAATAATGACTTTAGGTAAATATATATGATCCCAAATGATTTAGTTGCTCCTAAATTTTAAGAAATACTGTCATAACCATTCTAACTTCATTGCCACCTGCCTACATTACTGCATTACTGATTATTCTTTGTTGACGGCAACTCTGATGAAATTCTTCATCTTATCTGTTTCCTTAATTTACACATATTTTAATGTCCCTGTTTGATATCTCTAATCTCTGGGTCTGGGGATGAGTTGTTTTGTTGTTGTTGTTTGTTTATTATTTGTTTCTCAGTTTTAAAAATATTCTCTCATTATGTTTGGTCATTAAAGATCAGCATTATATATGAAAATTGTATAAATTCTAGATGGTGCCATCTTCCTATAGAGAAGATTACCCTCTCCTCTAGAAGGTGGTATAACATTAAATCTCTTCAACCTGTACAAGGAGTTTGCTGACACAAGGCTGGCTTAAAATTTGTGTAATTTATGCTTTACTTTTCATTTATCATCACTCCCACATCTCAGCAAAGAACTGAAATTTGATATAATAGCCTGAATTGAGTAAGACAAAAATCATTAAAAGGAATTATCAACCCCATAGTTCTATATATTTACTACTGTTCTTATAGGTATTTGACAATATCGGCCTCCCAGTGCCTTGTCTTGCCTTGCCTCTTTAATTTTGCCCCAAGCAAACCAACGCTAAAATTTTAGTAACTGCACTGACATCACACCACAGCCACCAAGCAATGTGGCCTTTCCTGGCTCGTTGAAGTATCTGGTCCAATGCCAACAGTTCATCCTGTCTGAGGAGATTTCCAGATAAGAGTGAGGGGGATAAAAAGAGGAAGTTATATACAAGAAGCAAATTCAAAATTATTTGAACTGAGCTGGCCTCAGTTTCCAAAGAAAACGCAGTTATTGACCAGGTAAAGTGGCACTGATAGGCCATTTGAAACTATACGAAAGCCAGTTCTTTATCTGCTAGCTCCAATCTGCTGTCTTTCACTGTCCTACCGCCACGCATTTCTGGGTTGTGACGCCGACCCTTTCTGGACAGCCAGTCACAATGCCTTGTCTGGTTCTGATGAGGACACGGTGGCTTCCACTTAGAGAATCTGAAACGACTGTGGTAAAATCACATCTTCATACATTGGGAGGTTGGGACAGTTAGGAGAGGGAAATGGCTTTTGCTTGGAGCAAGAGGCTGACGCCCAGGGGGTCAAATGGGACTGACAGCCTCTGGGGACTACTTAAACTGTGCCTGGAGAGGGCGTAGTAGAAAATGCGTGCTTGAATTCACCAGTGCACCAGCGATAAGTAAAGGGCTCCTATCCTGCCCGGAGCACAAGCCCCACCTTTGAACTAAGCACCAGTAGATGTGGCTTTAGTTCCTTCCTTCCTCTCTCTGTTTCACTTTCATTGCTTTTCTCTCCCACCTTTTCCTTATCCAAGCCTTTTCTCCATGTTGATGATTTATCTATTTGGAATATTTTCTCCCTTATTTTCTCATCACTGACTCTTCATATTATTGAGATCCCAGTGTATATCACCTGAATGGCTTTCCCTATCATTTTTACTTAAAAACATTTTTCCCTCCATTTGCCAACCTGACACTCTTACCTCTTTATTCTACTCTGCACTATTTTCTTCATAACATATGCCACTACTGGAAAATTGATTGAATTTGTGTGTTTTGATTCTGCATGTGTTTTAACTTCTTATTATGTTTCTCCCCTACTACAATGCAATATGCATAATGGCAAGAATTGTGCCTTTTTTTTTAACTTCTCTATCTCCAGAGCCAAGAGAAAGGCCCAAACAAACATACAAGGACAATAAAAGCTGTACCACTATATACAAATGAGATCTACAGAATCTAATTATTATCATTGAAATACCTATGAGTCATATGCCACCAATAGAGATAATAAAACAATTCAAGATCGATTAGTAGATAGGTTAATTAAATCAGAGAAAATGTTGAGTCTATTTGTTTAGGATGGGTTAAGTTTGCAAACATGAATGAAAGCTAACAATCAAGTAAAAGTTAATTTTAATGTATGAATGTGGGTTAAGAGATCAAAACGTTTGTTATATAAAAATCTCCATTTTAGTGACTATACGAGAGTCTCAAGCAACCTCTACCCTAATTCCCCTTTCCAGCCCAACTCTCTGGTTGATATGCAACTCAGCCAGGAAAAATTATAACAACAGATTTTTGAGATGTTATCATGTCATGATTGTATAATTATTTGCTAATAATTAAGGAAAACTTCAAATTAAATAGATGAGATAAATGCATAACTATTGGTGCTCATATTTAAATTTATCAATACTTTTTATATATTATTACTTTTAGACAGTTTTTTAATACAATTTTTCATGGAAATTTTTGATTGCGTTTAAGAATACATAAATAAGTAGCTGCCTTCGTCTTTGAGTTTGATTGTAAGTAAAAGAATATTTTACTTTAAATTCACAAAACAATTCCATTTCACCATATTTAAGCTTGATTCATTAGAATCTATGAATCATTTAAGTGCTTGAAAGAGTTCATTTAGTTATTCAGTCAATTTAAAGGCTTAGAAAGAACACAAATTATTAAAACTAAAATTGTTGATAACATGTAAACATATAAAGTCAAAATAGTATAAAAGCCTTTTTAATAGTGACAATTAAATTGTACTAAATCACTAGGGATACTAAGATTTGTTAATTGAATTTAAATGTTCGATCTGTTTTTCATATATTGAATCAGCAAATTGAATATCAATTTTAAAAATTAGGTTTCCACTAATGAGTTTCTCTGTTTACAAAGACCAATCTCAAATACACCAGAGCCCACTTTGAAAGTATATATTTATTTCTCAGGAAATATTTGTTCAATGAATAGAGAAGGAATACTCAGTATTTTAGTTCTTTTAGGATAATTATTTAATCTATAGAAACATCCATGTGCATTAAAAACAGATTTCAGAGGTTCCCTCATCTGGAGCTACTGATCTTGGTGGAATCTAAAAATCTTTTTTTCACATGCATCTTTTCATTCTCACAGTGGGCAAATTTGTGAGGCACTGTTCTATAAGAAGTGAAGTCTCACTCAGTCATGTCCAGCTCTTTGCAACCCCATGGACTGTAGCCTACCAGGTTCCTCCGTCCACCATGGGAAATCCATGGGATTTCCAGGCAAGAGTACTGGAGTGAGTTGCCATTTCCTTCTGCAACACTGTTCTATGGCTTGCTCCGAATTTGCTTCCTAGTCAGGAGACCAGGATTTGATCCCTGGTCGAGATGATCCCTTGGAGAAGAAAATGGCAGTCCACTCCAGTATTCTTACCTAGAGAATTCCGTGGACAGAGGAGCCTTGCTGCTACACTCCATGGGGTCACAAAGAGTTGGACAAGACTAACACTTTCATTTGTTGTTCTAAGGTATGCTTCTAATTTGCTTCCTAGCCAATTTAGGTCTGAAGTCTTTTGACTTCAGTATTTCATGTCCTATGCCACCAACGTCAAGACACAAACTATTTCTCTACATAGGCATATATCAATGCTATATGATACTCTGCCTTGCTAGCTGGGATTTCATAGTTGCCTCTGGATCAGACCTACTCTGATTATCTATTCAGCTAAGTGTTTGGTGATATGTTTTGATCCATCATCAGGCGCCTTACTAAGTTCACTTCATATTACTTCTTTTGAATTTATGACAGTCTATTGGTTTCAGAAATAGGCATGGAAATAGTAGTTGGGATTGTAACTCACAGTAGAGCTTGACTACTTTTATGTTCCCTTCAAAGAAGCAGCTCAGTTATTATAAGTGTTTATGCAAAGATTACATTAAAGGTCTTGAGTGACACTTTCTCATTTTTGACACTATCATAAAAATGATTCCATTTTTGCTATTTATAATAAAATCAAATACTTCATTCAATTGAAAATACAGAAAATAACCGCCCAGTTTGATCTATTCCTAGGATATGCTATTCAAACATTGATAATCTATTTTATAATTCACAGATCCTCATTTTGCTGTGAAATGATACTCTTTTTTTCTGGGTAAAATCACAAGTAAACATGCTTATTCAATAATCACCAGCCAAAGAGATTATTCAGACAATGGCAGATTGGTTCTTAAAGTTATTGAAATCTACCCCATTCTCAACTGTCACTCTATAATCAAAATACTGCATCTGAATCAGAACTGTGATTATTGAGGACTGTTTTTTACATCCTATGATCTGCCAACCAAATAACTTGGGCTGAGTTGAATTTTTAAATCTACTGGCTTTTTCTAAAAGAATTAAATGCAAAAACTCATCTTTTAAGATGACTGGGTTATCTAGTACACAGTGGATAAATAAAAGTTTGCTTTCCATGAAGTCTCACATCACAGAGGCAATGTTAGGTCCCTATGTTCCAAATCAACATAAATTCATTCACACATTTATTCTTATTTTCACTTTGTTTTTCATAAATTGAAAGCAGAGTTTAGTCATTTTTATATAAAAATAAGAATAACTTTTGTTATTCATGTCATCTCCTGATTGAAGACAGAAAGATCAAGAAAGCAGTGTCTTGTAGGATCACTGTGGCTGCAGATAAGCAGCACAGTAACTGCCCAGCATGCTCTAACACACAGCTCCGCTCATCCAGGCACACTTGGGCATCAAGAAAGCAAGCAAAGAAGAAGAAGATAATCAGTGGTAATCATTTCTGTAATTTTTCCCCTTTCCCTTCAAATGCCATTGTCCTCTCACTTAGGGGAGAAAAACAAAAAGCAATTTAGAAAGTTATCAAAATAAAAAGGAGAAAAGTGCTATTTAGAGACAAGAAATATCCGTGTGAGTTTAAGGGAAGGTTTGCTTTCTTCCACATTGAATGAGTACACTTTTTGAACAAGAAAGGAAAGCAGCATATTGTTATAATGATAGTGGCCACCACACAAAAGTTTTGTATAATGGATTATGTTATATGTATCAGCAGGAGATAAACAGCAAACAGGATTAGAGGTTATAGTAAATGACAGTCTGGTCTACAGTATTTCAGATTCTTTGTGACCCCATGGACTGCAGCATGCCAGGCTTCCCTGTCCATCACCAACTCCCAGAGTTTCCCAAACTCATGTCCATTGAGTTGGTGATGCCATCCAACCATCTCATTCTCTGTTGTCCCCTTCTCCTTTTGCCTTCAATCTTACCCAGCATCAGGGTCTTTTCCAGTGAGTCAGCTCTTCGTATCAGGTGGCCAAAGTACTGGAATTTCAGCTTCTACATCAGTCCTTACAATCAACACTCAGGACTGATCTCCTTTAGGATGGACTGGTTGGATCTCCTTGCAGTCCAAGGGACTCTCAAGAGTCTTCTCCAACACCACCGTTCAAAAGCATCAATTCATTTGTATATATATGTGTGATTTTCAGGTATGTGCTCAATTCGAATAAATACATACATTCAAGTTAAAACTGACAGCCTAATTAAAATATCTTAAACATATATTCAAATTGCAAAATTTAATTTTGTAATATTCTAATGTCTCCTAAACATAATAAGGTGAGTTCAAACTTTGCTACTTGTATTTCATCTTAATTTTGAGTTAAATAGAATTGTCTTAGCTAAAATATTTGAGAAAAAGGTGATTATTTTATGCAGAGTTTTTAGTTTTATGTTTTTTGCTTGTAATTCATGATATACATCAGATCTTATAATATTTAGATTTGGGAAGAGTATCAAACCATGTGAAGCTCACTCAGTCGTGTCCGACTCTTTGCAACGCCATGGACTGTAGCCCACCATGCTCCTCCGTCTGTGGGATTCTCCAGGCAAGAATACTGGAGTGGGTCGCCATTTCCCTCTCCAGAAAATGTTCCCAACCCGGGGCTCGAACCTGGATCTCCAGCATTGTAGGCAGACGCTTTACCATCTGAGCCACCAGGGAAGCTTAACATTTCCTTTATGGTGATAAACTTAGAATCACATTGCTGTCATCATTTTTCTTTTTTCTAATTTCTACTTTAATGGCAGGAGGCATGGAGGCAGACAGCGGCACATCCAAAGAAATTCTGACTCAGCTTTTAGTCATAATCTTGGTATTTAGATCTCATTTGCTGCCTTTTCTTTAATTTACCAAGTTATTTGACTCCTCAGATCAGAATCATATTAAAGTCTATTGTTCTAGATTATGTTCCGTGTCCAAATTTTCCAGATACCCTGCTCATATACAGTTACCTCCACGCCTAATGGTTGAACAGCTCTCTAAAGGGGCTTCCCAGGTGGTAAGGAATCCACGTGCCAATATAGGAGACACAGGAGATATGGGCTAGGTCGCTGGGTCGGGAAGATTTCCTGGAGGAGGGCAGGGCAACCCACTCCAGTGTTCTTGCCTGGAGAATCCCCATTGATGGAGATGCCTGGGGGGCTACCACCCACAGGGTTGCCAGAGTCGGACACGACTGAAGTGACTTAGCACGCATGCAAAGGGATAGTACCTTTCTCCTTTCTGCAAACATTTTCATGACTGATCACAAGTCAGCATGTTTACCCCTCAGATATTATGACACACTCAGAGTTCTCAGCAAAGTGTGAGCCAGTCAGACAGGAGTCTCTTCTACCCTCTTAACATTATCACATGTGGTCTAGTCTCTCCCTCTGTAGGTGAAACTCTGCAGATAAGAGTCCGTGATCATCTTCCTTAAAGCTATAAGAGTGTCAATGTTTTGAACTTTCCCTTAGTTTTGTCCAAAATACATATGATGTTTCTTTATATGCCCCTCCTACCATTGAAGTGAGCATACCAGTCTTCTGCTTTTATTAGCATCTGCTTCTGTCTCTAACACCTTGTACATTCAGTGCCCCTGCCATGCAGCAGTCCACTGCCAATCCAGACCTCCAAATGGAACTTTTGGAAGGAGATTGCCATTATCTTCATTACCTCCACAATAGTTTTGGCCCCAGTTAAATAAAAGGGAGGGAACACAGCCCCACTCATCAACAGAAAATTGGATTAAAGATTTACTGAACTTGGCCCTGCCCATCAGAACAAGACCCAATTTCCCCCTCAGTTAGTCTCTCCCATCAGGAAGCTTCCATAAGCCTCCCATTCTTCTCCATCAGAGGGCAGACAGACTGAAAATCACAGTCACAGAATATTAGCCAAACTGATCATATGGACCATAGTCTTGTCTAACTCAAACTATGAGCCATGCCAGGTAGGGCCACCCAAGATGGACGGGTCATGGTGGAGAGTTCTGACAAAACGTGGTCCACTGGAGAATGGAATGGCAAGTCACTTCAGTATTCTTGCCTAGAGAACCCCGTGAACAGTATGAAAAGGCAAAAATGATAGGATACTGAAAGAGGAACTCCCCAGGTCAGTAGGTGCCCAGTGTGCTACCGGAGATTAGTGGAGAAATAACTCCAGAAAGAATGAAGAGATGGAGCCAAAGCAAAAACACCACCAGATGTGGATGTGACTGGTGATGGAAGTAAAGTCCAATGCTATAAAGAGCAATATTGCATAGGAACCTGGAATGTTAGGTCCATGAATCAAGGCAAATTGGAGGTGGTAAAATAAGAGATGGTAAGAGTGAACATTGACATTTTAGGAATCTGTGAACTAAAATATACTGGAATGGGTGAATTTATCTCAGTTCAGTTCAGTTGCTCAGGTGTGTCTGACTCTTTGCGACCACATGAATTGCAGCACGCCAGGCCTCCCTGTCCATCACCAACTCCCGGAGTTCACTCAGACTCACGTCCATTGAGTCCGTGATGCCATCCAGCCATCTCATCCTCGGTCGTCCCCTTCTCCTCCTGCCCCCAATCCCTCCCAGCATCAGGGTCTTTTCCAATGAGTCAACTCTTCACATGAGGTGGCCAGAGTACTGGAGCTTCAGTTTTAGCATCATTCCTTCCAAAGAAATCCCAGGGTTGATCTCCTTCAGAACAGACTGGTTGGATCTCCTTGCAGTCCAAGGGACTCTCAAGAATCTTCTCCAGCACTGAACTTCAAAAGCATCAATTCTTCAGCGCTCAGCCTTCTTCACAGTCCAACTCTCACATCCATACATGACCACAGGAAAAACCATAGCCTTGACTAGACGGACCTTAGTCGGCAAAATAACGTCTCTGCTTTTGAATATACTATCTAGGTTGGTCATAACTTTTCTTCCAAGGAGTCAGCATCTTTTAATTTCATGGCTGCAGTCACCATCTGCAGTGATTTTGGAGCCCCCAAAAATAAAGTCTGACACTGTTTCTACTGTTTCCCCATCTATTTCCCATGAAGTGATGGGGCCAGATGCCATGATCTTCGTTTTCTGAAGGTTAAGCTTTAAGCCAACGTTTTCACTCTCTTCTTTCATTTTCCACAAGAGGCTTTTTAGCTCCTCTTCACTTTCTGCCATAAGGGTGGTGTCATCTGCATATCTGAGGTTATTGATATTTCTCCCAGCAATCTTGATTCCAGCTTGTGTCTCTTCCAGTCCAGCGTTTCTCATGATGTACTCTGCATATAAGTTAAATAAGCAGGGTGGTGACCATTATCTACTACTGTGGGCAGGAATCCCTTAAAAGAAACGGAGTAACCATCATGGTCAACAAGAGTCCAAAATGCAGTACTTGGATGCAGTCTCAAAAATGACAGAATGATCTCTGTTCATTTCCAAGGCAAACCGTTCAATGACACAGTAATCCATGTCTATGCCCCAACCAGTAATGCTGAGGTTGAATGGTTCTACGAAGACCTACAAGACCTTTTAGAAATAACATCAAAAAAGATGTCCCGATCATTATAGGGGACTAGAATGCAGAAGTAGGGAGTCAGGAAATAGCTGGAGGAACAGGAAAATTTGGCCTTGGAGCACAGACTGAAACAAGGCTAAGGCTAATAGAGTTCTGCCAAGAGGACACGGTGGTCGTAGCAAACACCCGCTTCCAACAGCACAGAGAAGACTCTACACGTGGGCATTACAAGACGGTCAACACCAAAATCAGATTGATTATATTCTCTGCAGCCAAAGATAGAGAAGTACTATACAGTCAGCAAAAAAAGACTGGGCGCTGACTATGGCACAGACCATGAACTCTTATTGCCAAATTCAGATTTAAATTTAATAAAGTAGGAAAACCCCTAGACCATTCAGGTATGACATGTATCAAATACCTTATGGTTATGCCATGAAAGTGACAAATAAATTCAAGGGATTAGATCTGACAGGCAGAGTGCCTGAAGAACTATGGACAGAGGTTTGTGACATTGTACAGGAGGCACTGATCAAGAAAATCCCCAAGAAAAAGAAATGCAAAAAGTCAAAATGGTTGTCTGAGGAAGCCCTGCAAGTAGCTCTGAATAGAAGAGAAGTGAAAGGCAAAGGAGTAAAGGAGAAATATTCCCACTTGAATGTAGAGTTCCAGAGAGTAGCAAGGAGAGATAAGAAAGTTTTCCTCAGTGATCAAAGCAAAGAAATAGAGGAAAACAATAAAACAGGAAAGTCTAGAGATCTCTTCAAGAAAATTAGAGATAGCAAGGGAACATTTCATGCAATGATCAGCACAATAGAAGACATAAATACTATGGACCTAACAAAAGCAGAAGATACTAAGAAGAGGTGGCAAGAATACACAGAGAACTATACAAAAAAGATCTTCGTGACCCAGATAATCATGATGGTGTGATCACTCACCTAGACCCAGACATCCTGGCATGCAAAATCAAGTGGGCCTTAGGAAGCATCACTATGAATAAAGCTAGTGGAGGTGATGGAATTCCAGTTGGCTATTTCAAATCCTAAAAGATGATGCTGTGAAAGTGCTGCACTCATTATGGCAGCAAATTTGGAAAACTCAGCATTGGCCACAGGACTGGAAAAGGTCAGTTTTCATTCCAATCCCAAAGAGAAGCAATACCAAAGAATTCTCAAACTATCACACAATTGCACTCATCTCACATGCTAGTAAAGAAGTGCTCAAAATTCTCCAAGCCAGGCTTCAACAGTACATGAACTGTGAACTTCCAGATGTTCAAGAGGGATTTAGAAAAGGCAGAGGAACCAGAGATCAAATTACCAACATTGTGGGATCATCAAAAAAGTGAGAGTTCCAGAAAAACATCTATTTATGCTTTATTGACTATGCCAAAGCCTTTGACTGTGTGGACCACAAAAAAACTGTGGAAAATTCTTCAAGAAATGGGAATACCAGACCACCTGACCTGCCTCTTGAGAAATCTGTATGCAGGTCAGGAAGCAACAGTTAGAACTGGACATGGAACAACAGAATGTTTTCAGATAGAGAAAGTCTTATGTCAAGGCTGTACACTGTTATCTTCTTTTTATATGCAGAATACATCATGAGAGACGTTGGGCTGGATGAAGCACAAGCTGGAATCAAGATTGTCGGGAGAAATATCAATAACCTCAGATATGCAGATGACACCACCCTTAAGGCAGAAAGTGAAGAATAACTAAAGAGTTTCTTGATGAAAGTGCAAGAGGAGAGTGAAAAAGTTGGCTTAAAGCTCAACATTCAGAAAACAAAGATCATGGCATCTGGTCCCATCACTTCATGGGAAATAGATCGGGAAACAGTGGAAAGAGTGGCAGACTTTATTTTCTTTGGCTCCAAAATTACTGCAGATGGTGAGTGTGGCCATGAAATTAAAAGACACTTACTCTCTGGAAGAAAATTTATGACCAATCTAGAGTGCACATTCAAGGGCAGAGAATTATTTTGCAAACAAAGGTCCATCCAGTCAAGGCTCTGGTTTTTCCAGTAGTCATGTATGGATGTGAGATTTAGACTATGAAGAAAACTGAGCAGCAAAGTGTTGATGCTTTTGAACTGTGGTATTGGGGAAGACTATTGAAAGTCCCTTGGACTGCAAGGAGATCTAATCAGTCCATACTAAAGGAGATCAGTCTCTTGAATACTCATTGGAGGACTGATGTTGAAGCTGAAACTCCAACACTTTGGCCACCTGATGGGAAGAACTGACTCCTTGGAAAAAAACCCTAATGCTGGGAAAGATTGAAGGCTGGAGAAGGCGACCACAGAGGATGAGATGGTTCGTTGGCATCACCGACTCTATGCACATGATTTGAGTAATCTCCAGGAGTTGGTGATGGACAGGGAAGCCTGGCATGCTGTAGTCCATGGTGTTGCAAAGACTTGGACACAACTGAGTGATTGAACTGAGCTGAACTGAACATCTTGTACTATGAGCCTGGATTCCTTGGGATATGTGTTTTATTTTATTTTAAAAAAGTATTCTAGATTATTTTTAGATAAAAGTTGCTAAGGCAGTAATATAAACTCCACATGCCCCATGTACCCCACATCCAGTTTCTCCCACCACTAGCATGAAATTTAAAGATGCTTGTTCCTTGGAATAAAAGCTATGACAAACATAGACAGTGTATTAAAAAGCAGAGACATTATTTTGTGAACAAAGGCTTGTCTAGTCAAAGATATGCTTTTTCCAGTAGTCATGTATGGATGTGACAGTTGGACCATAATGAAGGCTGAACACTAAAGAAGAAATGCTTTTTACTATGGTGTTGGAGAAGACTCTTGAGAGTCTCTTGGACTACAAGGAGATCCAACCAGTCCACCCTTAATGAAATCAGTCCTGAATATTCATTGGAAGGACTGATGCTTAAGCTGAAACTCCAATACTTTGGCCACCTGATGCAAAGAGCTGACTTATTGGTAAAGATCATGGGAAAGATTGAAGGCAGGAGGAGAAGGGGATGACAGAGAATAAGATGGTTGAACGGCATCACTGACTTAATGGACACATGCTTGAGCAAACTCCAGGAGATGGTGATGGACAGGGAAGCCTGGTATACTGCAGTCCATGAGGTCACAAAGAGTTTGAAATGACTCAGAGACTGAACAAAAACGTATACTATGTTATATTTGTCACAATTAGTAAATATTGAGACATTAACAAAAGTTCATAATATCCAGATTTCTTTGCTTTATATCTAATGTCCTTTTTCTGTTCAAAAATCCTATCCAAAGATCATTTACTCCTCCTTTGGTTTTTAGTGACCTTGACCATTTTGCAACATACTGTTCAGTTAATGTTAATGTTCTTTAACTGAGACTTATCTCGATTCTTATATTAGATGATAGTTATGAATTTTTAAGGGAAGAACCCAAAGGTAAAATGTCATTCTCACATCATAACAAGGGTGCATAATAACAGCATGACATTGTTTTGGGTATTAGTTTTGCTCATTTTGCTGAGGTAGTATGTTAGGATTTTCCATTGTAATTTTTTTTTTCATACTGTACTCTTTTGAAAGAAGTGACTCTGTGCAGCTCACTAAAAATCTGAGAACTTATGCTCTATCTCTTTGAAGGACAGTGACGATTATACAACACACAGGTCAAAAAGGAATCTCAAGAGAAGTTGACAAATACTTTGCACTAAATACAACTTATTAAAATTTCAGAGATGCATCAAAAACAGTGCTTAGAGGGAAGTGTGTAGCATTATATACATATATAAAAAAAAAGAGGAAAGAATTAAACTCTAATCAAAATTTCCACCTCAGGGAATTAAAAGAAGCAAACTGAATCCCAAGTAGTCAGAAGAAAATTTTTAAAATATTAGAACAGAAATGAAAGCAAATAAAAATAATTAGAAATGAAATTAAGATCAGGAGAAAAAGGAGACAAAAATCAATGAAACCAAAAGCTGCTTAAGGAAAAAAAAAAAGATTAATAAGATTGTAAGGCTTAGTAAGGCTAACCAAAAAATAAAAAAGACAAAAGGTCACAAATTATTAAAATAAGAAATGAAAGGAGGGCCATCACTACAGATCCTGTGGCCATTCAGTTCCGTTCAGTTCAGTTCAGTCACTCAGTAGTGTCCGACTCTTTGCGACCCCATGAACCATAGCATGCCAGGCCTCCCTGTCCATCACCAACTCTGGAGTTCACTCAGACTCATGTCCATCGAGTCCATGATGCCATCCAGCCATCTCATCCTTGGTCGTCCCCTTCTCCTCCTGCCCCCAATCCCTCCCAGCATCAGAGTCTTTTCCAATGAGGCAACTCTTCGCATGAGGTGGCCAAAGTACTGGAGCTTCAGTTTTAGCATCATTCCTTCCAAAGAAATCCCAGGGTTGACTCCTTCAGAATGGACTGGTTGGATCTCCTTGCAGTCCAAGGGACTCTCAAGAGTCTTCTCCAACACCACAGTTCAAAAGCATCAATTCTTCTGCACTCAGCCTTCTTCACAGTCCAACTCTCACACCCATACATGACCACAGGAAAAACCATAGCCTTGACTAGACGGACTTTGTCAGCAAAGTAATGTCTCTGCTTTTGAATATACTATCTAGGTTGGTCATAACTTTTCTTCCAAGGAGTAAGCGCCTTTTAATTTCATGGCTGCAGTCACCATCTGCAGTGATTTTGGAGCCCAAAAAAACAAAGTCTGACACTGTTTCTACTGTTTCCCCATCTATTTCCCATGAAGTGATGGGGCCAGATGCCATGACTCAGCCTTCTTCACAGTCCAACTCTCACACCCATACATGACCACAGGAAAAACCATAGCCTTGACTAGACGGACTTTGTCAGCAAAGTAATGTCTCTGCTTTTGAATATACTATCTAGGTTGGTCATAACTTTTCTTCCAGGGAGTAAGCGTCTTTTAATTCCATGTCTGCAGTCACCATCTGCAGTGATTTTGGAGCTCAAAAAATAAAGTCTGACACTGTTTCCCCATCTATTTCCCATGAAGTGATGGGACTGGATGCCATGATCTTCATTTTCTGAATGTTGAGCTTTAAGCCAACTTTTTCACTCTCCTCTTTCACTTTCATCAAGAGGCTTTTTATGCCACTTTGTGCCATAAGGGTGGTGTCATCTTCATATCTGAGGTTATTGATATTTCTCCTGGCAATCTTGACTCCAGCTTGTGCTTCTTCCAGCCCAGCATTTCTCATGATGTACTCTGCATAGAAGTTAAATAAGCAGAGTGACAATATATAGCTGTGGTCGTTAAAAGGACAATAAAGAAATACTACAAACAATTCTATGTCCACAGTTTTCAGAACCTAGATGAAATGAACCAATACCTTGAAAGTCAAAAAGTGCCAAAACTCACACAAGAAGAAATAGACAATTTGAAAGGCCTATATCTATTGAACAAATTGGATAACTTTGAGCATAGTGATGACTCTTTAGATACAACTACAAGGGCACAGTGTATAAAAGAATCCATAAACTGAGAAAAAATATAAAATTTTTAAGATTCAACAATAAGAAAAAATTTTAAATCGGACTAAAAAATTGAATCATTTATAAATGACTCAAAAACTGAAAAGATATCTCACTAGAAAAGATATATAGATGGCAAATAAACATATGAAAAGATGCTAAGCATTGTATGTCAAAGAAATGAAAGTTTAAGTAATGGTAAGATAAATGGGTTTCCATGATGGCTCAGCAGTAAAGAATTTGCCCCTAATGCAGGAAACAGAGGAGACTTGGTTTTGATCCCTGGGTCAACAAGATCCCCTGGAGGAGGAAATGGAAACCCACTTCAGTATCTGCCTGAAAAATCCTATGGACAGAGGAGTCTGGTGGGCTGCAGTCCATGGAGTCAAAAGAGTCGGACATGATTGAGCGAGTAGGCATGGGGAAACAATGGAAACAGTGACAGACTTTATTTTTGTGGGCTCCAAAATCACTGCAGACTGTGACTGCAGCCATGAAATTAAAAGACGCCTGCTTCTTGGAAGAAAACTATAACAAACCTAGACAGCATATTAAAAAACAGAGAGGTTACTTCACCAACAAAGATTCATATAGTCAAAGCTATGATTTTGTTTTTCCCATAGTTATGTATGGATGTGAGAGATGGACCATAAAGAAGGCTGAGCACAAATGAATTGATGCTTTTGAACTGTGGTATTGGTGAAGACTCTTGAGAGTCCCTTGGACAGCAAGGAAGTCCATCCTAAAGGAAATCAATCCTGCATATTCATTGGAAGGACTGATGTTAAACCTGAAGTTCCAACACTTTGGCCACCTGATGTGATGAGATGACTCATTAGAAAACACCCTGATGCTGGGAAAGATTGAAGGCAGGAGGAGAAGGGGATGACAGAGAATGAGATGGTTGGATAACATCATCAACTCAAAGGACGTGAGTTTGAGCAAGCTCCAGGAGATGGTGAAGGACATGGAAGCTTGGCCCGTTGCAGTCCATGGGGTCCCATAGAGTTGGACATGACTGAGCGACTGAACAACAGCAATTAAGATATACACTGATCAAATGGCCAAAATCCAGAACACTGACTTTAAATGCCAGCAAGGATGTGGCAAGCTTATGGAGTAATAGGAACTCTCATTCATTGCTGGTGGGAATAAAAAAGGTACATTCACTTTGGAAGACAATTTGGCAGTCTTCATCTTAAATCTGGATTTCCCTGGTAGCTCAGATATTTAAAAAAATCCACCTGTAATGCAGGAGACCTGAGTTTGATTCCCGGGTTGGGAAGACCCTCTGGAGGAGGGTATAGCAACCCATTCCAGTATTCTTGCCTGGAGAATCCCCATGGACAGAGGTGTCTGGAGGCCTACATTCCATGGAGTTGCAGAGTCAAACACGACTAAGCACGGTCATAATCTAAATGTACTCATCCTGTAATCCAGCAGTCATGATTCTTGGTATTTATCAAAATAGTTGAAAAAGTATGTTCAGATAAAAACTGCACATGGATGTATAGAAGATTTATATATACTTGCCAAAACTTGGAAGTAACGAAGATATTCTTTAGTAGATGAGAGGATAAACAAACTGAAGTACATCCAGACAGTGGACTAGTATTCATTGCTAAAAATACTGTTCCTGGGGTCACAAGAGTTGGGCGTGACTTAGGGACTGAGCAACAGAGAGACAAGACACATGAAGCCATGGAAAGACAGGGAGGGAGCTGGAAAGCATAGCACTAAGAATCCACCCTACATTCCAGACACTATGTGATTTCAACTATACGACATTCTAGAAAGGGCAAAATTATGGAGCTAGTGAAACATCAATAGGGTGGAAAAGAACAGTTTATAGTGGAGAGGATTTTTAGGGCATTAAAAAGCCCAGTATGATACTATTAAGATGGATATGTGTTATATATTTGTCCAAACCCACAGACTGTACAACACCAAGAGTGAGCCCTAACCTAAGCTTTGGACAATTATGACGTATCGGTGTATGTTTCCCAATTAAAATAAATGTGAGGCTTCCCTGGTGGCTCAGATATTAGAGTCTGCCTGCAATGTGGGGGACCTGGGTTCGATTCCTGGGTTGGGAAGATCCCCTGGATGAGGGCAGGGCAACCCCCTCCAGTATTATTGCCTGGAGAATCCCCATGGACAGAGGAACCTGGTGGGCTACAGTCCATGGGGTCACAAAGAGTCGGACACGACTGAGCGACTTAGCACGCACACACGGTTGTGGCAGGGGATACCAATGTTATGGAGGAAGCTGTCCATGTGGATGGGCAGGGGTGTATGCGAAACCCACATATCTTCTTCTCCATTTTGCTGTGAACCTGACAACTCTATTTTTTTAAGCCTTAATATATCTCTTTGGCTCTTTAAACTCTGAGACTTTCTATTTTCTCATTTGTTTCAAATGTCTTTGTAATTGTGTTGCAGCATTTTATGGCAGCTATTTAAATCCCTGATAATTCTAATATCTGTATCATTCAGTTTTGGCATCTGTTTTCTTTTCATTCAACTTCCAATTTTCCTATTTTTGATGCGGGGGGGGGGGCGGGTGAGGGGGAAGGAAAGTGAAAGTGAAAGGAAAGTGAAGTCACTCAGTCGTGTCCTACTCTTTGTGACCCCACGGACTGTAGCCTACCAGGCTCCTCTGTCCATGGGATTTTCCAGGCAATAGTACTGGAGTGGGTTGCCATTTCCTTCTCCAGGGGATCTTCCCAACCCAGGGATCGAACCCAGGTCTCCTGCATTGTAGACAGACGCTTTCCTGTCTGAGCCACCAGGGAAGTCCCAGGGGAAAGGAACTGGACCTAATTACCTCCTACCAAGTAGAAGTCAGTCCAGGTTTCCCATTAAGCCTCTGTTGCCACCTAGTGGGGAGATTCTCCTGGATTCTCAGGGGAGGGGTGGGAATCAAGGTTCCCCAAGAAGACCTCCATGCTTACTGCACTGGCTGAGAAGGCAGCTCCTCCTTGGCCTTTATGGGCATGGTCTCCTGTGGTGAGGCCAAGTGGTGACTCCCCGGGATCTCTTCTGACACTTTCTCAACAAAGAGGATAGGAAGTTTTCCTTTCTTCTTCTTCTTTTTTTTTATGTTTTAAAAAAAGTATGACAAACTTAGGAGTTTATATTTATTTATTTATTTATTTATAGTATTGAATTGATTTTTATTTTTTAGTTTGTTTTGCTTTACAATACTGTATTTGTTTTTGCTATACATTGACATGAATCAGCCACGAGTGTACACGAACTCCCAATCCCGACCCCCACCGCCCCCCTCCCGCCCCACACCCTCTCTCTGGATATCCCCGTGCATCAGTCCCAAGCATCCTGCATCCTGCAACAAACCTAGACTGGCTATTTGTTTCACTTATGATATCACACATGTTACACTGCCACTCTGCCAACCCATCCCACCCTCTCCCTCTCCCACAGAGTCCAAAAGGCGTTCTATACATCTGTGTCTCTTTTGCTGTCTTGCGTACAGGTTTATCATTACCATCATTCTAAATTCCATATATATGTGTAAGTATACTGTATTGGTGTTTTTCTTTCTGGCTTACTTCACTCTGTATAATCGGCTCCAGCGTCATCCACCTCATTAGAACTGATTCAAATGTATTCTTTTTAATAGCTGAGTAATACTCCATTGTGTATATGTACCACAGCTTTCTTATCCATTCATCTGCTGATGGACATCTAGGTTGCTTCCATGTCCTGGCTATTATAAACAGTGCCGCAATGAACATTGGGGTACACGTGTCTCTTTCAATTCTGGTTTCCTTGGTGTGTATGCCCAGCAGTGGGATCGCTGGATCATAAGGCAGTTCTATTTGCAATTTTTTAAGGAATCTCCACACTGTTCTCCATAGTGGCTGTACTAATTTGCATTCCCACCAACAGTGGAAGAGGGTTCCCTTTTCTCCACACCCTCTCCAGCATTTATTGCTTGTTGACTTTTGGATCGCAGCCATTCTGACTGGTGTGAAATGGTACCTCATTGTGGTTTTGATTTGCATTTCTCTGATAATGAGTGATGTTGAGCATCTTTTCATGTGTTTGTTAGCCATTCGTATGTCTTCTTTGGAGAAGTGTCTGTTTAGTTCTTTGGCCCATTTTTTGATTGGGTCATTTATTTTTCTGGAGTTGAGCTGCATAAGCTGCTTGTATATTTTTGAGATTAGTTGTTTGTCAGTTGTTTCATTTGCTATTATTTTCTCCCATTCAGAAGGCTGTCTTTTCACCTTGTTTATAGTTTCCTTTATTGTGCAGAAGCTTTTAATTTTAATTAGATCCCATTTGTTTATTTTTGCTTCATTTATGATAAAAACTCTCCAGAAAGCAGGAATAGAAGGAACATACCTCAACATAATAAAAGCTATATATGACAAACCCACAGCAAACATTCTCCTCAATGGTGAAAAATTGAAAGCATTTCCCCTAAAGTCAGGAACAAGACAAGGGTGCCCCTTTCACTGCTACTATTCAACATAGTTCTGGAGGTTTTGGCCACAGTAATCAGAGCAGAAAAAGATATAAAAGGAATCCAGATTGGAAAAGAAGAAGCTCTCAGTGTTTGCAGATGACATGATCCTCTACATAGAAAACCCGAAAGACTCTACCAGAAAATTACTAGAGCTAATCAATGAATATAGTAAAGTTGCAGGATATAAAATCAATACACAGAAATCCCTTGCATTCCTATACACTAATAATGAGAAAGTAGAAAAAGAAATTAAGGAATCAATTCCATTCTTCTTTTTTTTTTAATCTCCATGTAGGGGTTTGAAATTCAGGCTCCCTGTGTGGAGCCAGTGGGTTAAGCTCAGCCATGCTTGGCAGTGATGAAAAGCCCCTGGTTCCATACCATGCATTGTTAGATACCGTATCAGCAAGGGTCTGTGTGGGATCAGGTATCCTCATTATAACCTGATGCCCTTGGAAATCTGGGCAGCTGTAACAGCAGAGGTTGGACAGCTTGTTTTCTGTGTTTCTTTTTTTTTTTTCCTTTTCTGTAAAGTGTCCATTGCCTAAGTGATTTTTATATTGCTAGCTCTCCCTCTGGAGCTTGTTGTTTTAATAGAGCAATTTTTGAGTTCTTTGAGTTTTTGAGGGGTTCTATGATTGTAAAGACTTCTTCACTTACCAGACTCAAGTTAACATTTTAACATATAAAAAATAAATCATAATCTAAAACATGGGTCATTTTAAAGAGAAATTGTGCCTTATTGACTGCAGACGTTTCATAGTAGATGAGAATAACATAGTTATAGTAGCCACATTACTAGTTAAATTCAGGGTCACTTATGAATTACTGGTGGAGTAGGAAATGGCAACTCACTCATATTCTTGCCTGGAAAACTCCATGGACAGAAGAGCCTGGCAGGCTACAGTCAGTGGGGCTGCAAAAGAGTCCTACGCTACAGAGCAGCTGAGTATGCAAGCATGCATGCATTACCAGAAAGTAAGGTGACATAAGAAAAATTTGAAAGTCATAGGCCTATATTTGACCACTGGAAAACATGAGACAAAACAGTCAGTTTCTAATGATAATCATTCTCTAAATGAATCCTTAAATGGTGGAAATGTTACTGTTTAACTTTTTGTTCAAAAAGTAATCAGGTAAGGCAAAGGTGAATTTTTGAAAGGAAATAACTGAGTAATGATAAGTAAATATGTGAATTTTACATGTGCATATATTAAGGATATATACATATGTATATACCTATATATTTATACATATATGATTTTAGAATCACAGAAACTTTTACCATAAGTTTGAAAATTTCTTTGTAGTGTTGCTTTTGATTAAAGAAAAATAGCAATGGTTTCACTTCTAGAAGAAAAATTAGTTCTTTAATAAATCTGAACTTAATTTCAATGAAAATGATTTCTCCATACATTTATAATTTGATGATATTGGAAATATTTTCCAAAATTCAACTCCAGTGTTTAGCATTGAAACTGCACACACAAAAACACATACACACATATAGAATTTGTATGTAAACATATTTTGCTGACAAAAATAAAAACACATTTGATCAATAACAAATATCCTCTCAGATGGTTTCAACTAATGGAAAGAAACACAATAATTACTTGTATTTAAAGGAATATGATGAACTGGAAACCTCAAGTTATATGCATGATGGTTTTATGGAAGGAGAACCTTAGGCACATCACGGTTTAGAATTTTGATAGAGTTCATATTAAGTTAAATGTAAATGTAAATCTCTAGAGATATTGTACAGGAGTCAGTGATCAAAACCATCCCAAAGAAAAAAGAAATGCAACAAGGAAAAGCGGTTGTCTGAGGAGGCCGTATAAATAGCTGAGGAAAGAAGGGAAGTGAAAGCCGAGGGAGAAAGGGAAAGATACACCCAACTGAGTGCAGAATTCCAAAGAATAGCAAGGAGAGGTAAGAAGGCCTTCTTCAATGAACAATGCAAAGGAATAAAGGGAAATAATAGAATGGGAAGACTTAGAGATCTCTTCAAGAAAATTAGAGATCCAAGGGAACATTTCATGCAAAGATGGGCTCAATAAAGGACAGAAATGGCAAAGACCTAACAGAAGCAGAAGAGATCAAAAGAGGTGGCAAGAATACATAGAAGAACTGTACAAAAAAGGTCTTAAGGACCCAGTTAACCACAATGGCGTGGTCACTCAGTTAAGTCAGATGTCCTAGAGTGAAGTCAAGTGGGCCTTATGAAACATTACTAGGAACAAAGCTAGTGGAGGTGACAGAATTCCAGCTGAGCATTTCAAACCCTAAAAGATGATGCTGTGAAAGTGCTACACTTAATATGTCAGCAAATTTAGAAAATTCAGCAGTGGCCAGAGGACTGGAAAAGGCCAGTTTTCATTCCAATCCAAAAGAAAGGCAGTGCCAAAGAATGTTCAAGTTACCATGCAAGTGTGCTCATTTCACATCCTAGCAAGGAATGCTCAAAATCCTTCAAGCTAGGCTTCTCAAGTTTAGTTCTCCGAACTGAGCACTTCCAAATGTACAAGTTGGGTTTCAAAGAGGCAGAGGAACCAGAGATCAAATTTCCAACATGTGTTGGATTATAGAAAAAGCAAGAGAAATATCTACCTCTCCTTCATTGACTATGTAAAACCCTTTGACTTTTGGATCACAACAAACTGTGGAAAGTCGTTAAAGAGATGGGAATACCAGGCCACCTTGCTTGTCTCCTGAGAAACCTGTATGCAGGTTAAGAAGCAACAGTTAGAAACATACATGGAAAAACAAACTGGTTCATAAATTAGGAAAGGAGTATGATAAGGCTGTATATTGTCACCCTGCTTATTTAACTGGGCTGGATGAATCACAAGCTGGAATCAAAACTGCCAGAAGAAAACCCACTCCAGTATTCTTGCCTGGAGAATCCTATGGATGGAGGAGCTTGGTAGGCTACAGTCCACAGGGTCGCAAAGAGTCGGACATGACTGAGAGACTTCACTCACTCACTCAGATATGCAAATGATACTCTAATGGCTGAGGGCCATAAGAAAGTAAAGAGCCTCTTATGAAAGTGAAAGAGGAGAGTGAAAAAGCTGGCTGAAACTCAACATTCAAAAAACTAAGGTCATGGCATCTGGTCCCATCTCTTCATGGCAAATAGAAGAGGGAAAAGTGGAAACAGTGACAGACTTTCTTGGGCTCTGAAATCACTGCGGATGGTGACTGCAGCCATGATATTAAAAGATGCTTCCTCCTTGAAAGGAAAGCTATGACAAATCTAGGAGACGTATTAAAAATTAGAGAAATTACTTTGCTGACAAAAGTCCATATCGTTAATGCTCTGTTTTTTTCAGTAGTCATGCACATTTGAGAGAGTTGGATCACAAAGAAAGCTGAGTGCCAAAAAATTGATGCCTTCGAATTGTAGTCTTAGAGAAGACTCTTGAGAGTCCCTTGGCAGCAAGGAGATCAAACTAGTCAATCCTAAAGGAAATCAACACTGCATATTCATTGGAAGGTCTGTTGCTGAAGCTGAAACTCCAACACTTTGGCCACCCCACACGAAGAGTCAATTCATGTCAAGAGATCCTGATGCTGGGAAAGACAGAAGGCAAAAAGAGAAAGGGAAGGTGGAGGATGAGATGGTTGGATGGCCTCGCCAACTCAATGCACATGAATTTGAGCCAACGCTGTGTGGGACAGGCTCTTACAGGTACAGGGCACATATGTGCACATGGAGCTCAGGGAGGACACAAGCTGCTCCATCAACTGCAATGTGAAAGGCCCTGTGATCATGCTGCTGGGATCAAATCAAGAGACTCAGAGGCTATGTTGAGCTCCTGATCCCTGGATGTTTGGGTCAACCACTAAGCTTATGTTTAGGATCTTCAACAGGTAAAAGGTATCTATAATTGGTGATAGAAGTAAAAAAATAATAATAATAATAAAAAGAGGGAGAGAGATAATATTTTGAATAAAATAAATACCTATCTTTTTTGAAATAAATGATTTCTCAGAATGGATAGCACTTTTTAAGGACAATTTTATGCCCATTGACTTCCTGTATTTGACTCTTTGTGACCCCAGGCCTGTAGCCTCCGAGGTTCTCCACCCATGGGATTTTCCAGGCAAGAATATTGGAGTGGGTTACCATTTCCTTCTCCAGGAGATTTTCCCGACCCAGGGATTGAACTCGGGTCTCCCGCATTGTAGGCAGATGCTTTATGGTCTGAGCCACCAAGGAAGTCCTCATTGACTTCCTAATAGGCGGTAAATATCTTGGCCAAGAGAAAGAACCTGTAACATATGTACTTGGCCTCAAATTGATATTGAGAATAATACTTATAACTATAAATTTTACTTATTTGCAGTCATTCACATTACATAGACATGTGCGTGTACATACATATAAACCTCTACAGACTGCTGTACTTTCAATAATACCTGAACAAATACTTTCTGTTTTTCCCTTACCTCTAAGACCTTACCACATCCTTAGGGTGAAAAATGAAGTATTATTGGTACCCTAATGTACTGCTTGGAAGAGTGTAATATCAAACATAAAATCGGAAAAATGGAATATTTTAAATGTGATCTTCCAGCTTCTACTCAGAAGATTTGTTTTATCCTGTATTTTTACCTCTCTATGATATTGAATGTAAAGTTAGCTGCTGAATTTACTGAATGTATAATGATACTAAATAGACAGCATGGTCCAAGTTTCTGTTCAGACTTCAGGATAAATTTAGCTTATTCCATCACAAAGACGTCAAACCTCCATTTTTATAAATAGAATACATGGATGGATGGCACCAATTAAAGCAAAATGATAATTACAGTTAAAGAAAAGGAAACTAAAGAATCACATAGTCACAGCCAATATTTTTCTGAGCATTTTAGATGGAATCAAAGTCAACACAAAAAAGAATTGATGAAGTCTGCCTAATTAAAGATTTGCCTTTTGCACAAATGAATAAACAATGACGAAGTTTTAGAAATGATAGTACTGAAACAAGAAGCAGCTATTTCTGCATAATTTCTCATTGTAGAGTATGAGAAGTAAAGAGTATAAAAAGAGACTAGAAGAACCAGGTTTATTCATGATTATGTTAAAGAGTTGGATTCAGTGAATTATTTTTAATCACTACCTCTGTAAAGAAAGGTGAGTGCCAAAAAGTTGATGCTTTTGAACTGCAGTGTTGGAGAAGACTCTTGAGAGTCCCTTGGACTTCAAGGAGATGCAACCAGTCCATCCTAAAGGAGATCACTCCTGAGTGTTCATTGGAAGAACTGATCCTGAAGCTGAAACTCCAATACTTTGGCCACCTGATGCAACCAGCTGAATCATTGGAAGAGATTCTGATGCTGGGAAAGACTGAGGGCAGGAGGAGAAGGGGACGACAGAGGATGAGATGGTTGGATGGCATCACTGACTCAATGGACATGAGTTTGAGTAAACTCCAGGAGTTGGTGATGGACAAGGAGGCCTGGCATGCTGTAGTCCATGGGGTCGGAAAGAGCTGGACACGACTGAGTGACTGAACTGAACTGAACGGCATCTATATTTGGGGAAAGAAAGTTAGTCTTGATTAAGGATATATTTCTCCAGTAAGTTCTTTTGTAAGCAGAATTCTAGATTGTCCCCAAGGCTCACCCGCACTGGAGTACATGGCTTCTGTAATCTCTCTCCTTGCTTGTGGGAAGGACCCTTGAATATGAGATTAAGCTCTATGATACATTGTATGAAAAACTGTATGATACATTTTTTCAGATATAATTAAAGCCACTAGTCAATTGTCTTTGACTGAATTAAGATGGGAGATTATCTTGGGGGTCTTGATCTAATCAAGAAAGCTCTGTGAAAGACAGACGGGGACTTTTCTGTAGGCCATTTATGGTTTCTGAATGGCCTGGAGTAGCCACGTGAGCCAAGGGTCTATGTGGATATCAAAGGGCATGGACCTGATGGGCACTTCAGAACTAAGCATAGCCTTTAGTTAGTAGCCAGTAAGAAAATGAACCCTCAGTCATGCAGTCACAAGGAAAGGAATTCTGCTAACAACCACGTGGGTTTGGAAGAGGGCCCTCAGCAACGACAAAGAATGCTGTGTGGCAACCACTTTCATTTCCGGTTTTGAGACCCTGAGCAAAGGGTGAAACAAAGCTATGCCCAGATCCCTGTCCCACAGAAACCGTGAGGCAATACATGTGTATTGCTTTATACGTTTACATTGTTTATTGCTGTCTGGGATAATTTTTTACATTCATAGAAAACTAATAAAACCTCTAATCCTCAAAGTAATCTCCAGCATATACTTATAGAACCAACCTAAGCATCCTCCATTATTTTCATGATAATAAGCAAATTTTAAACTTTAAATTTTTTGATGATAATAGTCATATTAATCAATCATACTTCACAGTAATGTTTCCTAATTTCTTGTTTTCAAAACAATATATGCTTTTTGTCGAGAATATATTTCATGTCAAATTTCCTATATAGTCCTGTATGAGGGGAAACTACACTCTTCATTTAGAGACAGCAGTAATTTAAATAAACCCCTTACTGTCAAATAGGTCCAATCTACTGATATTTCAGCCATTAACACATATCTAGTTGTGGAAACTTAACACCCAGAATTGAAAAAATAAATGTTTTATAGTGCATGTGGCAGCCCAATTTACAAAGTGCATTAATGCAATACACAAAGAATTGTAGGAGCATGAAGTTATGTACAAGCATAACTCCTTAAGGAAGGAAATCAGTGCTGAGAGGAGTTTTAGTTTGCCACCTTTGTAAATGAGAAACAAAGTAATATTTTTTTGGAAAAGTCCAGCATGTTGTTATCTCTGATATTCATCACATTTGTTTATAGAGGTTATTTGGCCAATGCTTATGAATGTGCTAGCCAGGGTGTTATTGATATTACACGTAAAGCTCTTCAATGGACTCTCAGGGATGCCGAGACTGCTAACTCCTCACAAAGGGCTTAAGCCTCATTGCTAGACTGTAGTTATTGTTTCCCCTTCTCAGAAATAATTAACTCCTGATTCCAAATGTTTCTTACCTAAGGATAATTGGAATAAGTCTATAACATTGATTTTTGCTCTCTCTCTCTTTTTTTTTTTTCTTACCTTTTTTCACATGGAAAACATAACACTTCAAACTAAGTAATCATTGTTCATTTGCTTGCACTCCCTGCTGATAAATTTTCCCAAATAATTTTAACAATTTACTAAGCATCTACACTGGGGAAGCTCATTGTGCACATTGATCTTGTATTTCTTACAGTAGCTCTAAAAGGCAGGTTTCAACCCAAGCTGTAAAGGCTAAAGTTTAGCAACTTACCCTGAAGGCACAGACCTTGAAGCACTGAAGAGATGCTGACCATCTTTCTGACTCTGAAGCCATTTTTCTTGCCCAATTCAATGTCACTCCATCTTGTCTATGTCTACTGTATCAGCGGCAACTAAATAAAGTTGTTTCCCCTCTTTTATTTCCCCAAAGTTCATCGTAAGCCTCATGGCCCTAATCACCCAGTTCTGAAGCCACAGTTAATGAAGAGAAACAACAAGATGGAGAAAAATAAAGAACCATGTTCTTTCTTATATGTATTTTCATTGTGAAGCCGGTTAAAAAAAAAAAAAAAGACTGAATAGGGAGGCATGCTTAGAGTTTTTATTCTTCTATGGGACTGGGAATCTTATTTTTCTGAGTCACTGAGACTAAAAGTGATTTTTGGACTATTTATTAAACATAATGTGAAGTAAAAGCATGACTGTGTTAGAATTTTCATCTGGACCAGGAAGTTTACACTCAATCAATGAAGCTTAAGAGGACAGGGGAAGAAGATCAGTTGTTCCTGCTCCAAGCCAAAGCTTGAACATCTTCGTACCTGTGTCTATTTGCTTTCCATGCTGCTCTATAATCTTGCTCAAATAGATTTAGTCTCTATAATTAACTATTTTGGTGACAGAAAAATCAATGCAAACCGTCTTAAGCAACCAGAGACTGTATTGACTCGATAATCACAAATGTAAATTGTAGGCTTTAGTGGGAGTGGCTCAGACAGTAAAGAATCTGCCTGCAATGCAGGAGACCCAAGTTTGATCCCTGGGTCGGGAAGATGTCCTGAAGAAGGAAATGGCAACCCACTCCAGTGTTCTGGCCTGGAAATCCCATGGAAGAGGAGCCTGGAGGGCTAATAGTCCACGGGGTCGCAAGGAGTCAGAGACCACTGAGGAACTGACATTAAATAAATGAGGATGTTGGCTTCTGTTTTCTTTCTACCTTCAACACGTTCACTTCATTCTGTGCTGTGCATGAGGGCAAGGTATGTGGATACAACAGATGCCCCCTTGTTACTGTCCTGTGGAGGGAGAGACTGTCTTGAAAGAGCCCTGAGAGTCACTTTGACTGGATTGGCTTAGCTTGTGTTCACCCCTAAAGGAATCATGTGGCCAGGAAATCTTGTTCAAGGATGGACCTGGTTTACGTAGAGCAGAACCTCAGTTTCAGGCCACATAGATGGAGCATGGGGGAAGGATGGAAGACCAAGTGAAAATTAGTGGCCATCTCAGGATGAAAAGAGGAACAGATGATGAAATAACAGTCCACTGAGAATGGTTTTATGATAGCTACCCCATGGACTGCACCCCACCAGGTTCCTCCGTCCATGGAATTTTCCAGCCAAGAGTACTGAAGTGGATTGCCATTTCTTTCTCTAGGGGATCTTCCTGACCCAGGGATCGAAGCCGGGTATCCTGCATTGCAGGCAGATGCTTTACTGTCTGAGCCACCAGGGAAGCACCCTAGAGTCTATCAAGATTTCTTTCTTTCTTCATGTTCCTATAATTATAACAGACGTTAAGAACCAGATTCTTTCTGCTGTGTGACTGCAGCCTTCATATTTCTTTTTCTATGGCTTTTTACATCTTCCACTGTTACCCACCATCTGCAGGTGTTCAGCCCTGGGTTATCCTAAGCCCTCTTCAGAGGTTTTTCCAGAAGCCTGACGACAGTCTTTCTCCCTTGCCCCATTGGTGAAGGTAGATTTGAGTATTGCTCATCAATGTTTCAAGAAGTTAAATGAAATGTCTAAATCAGCCAAATGAATAGTTAAATGTGTTTTGCAGTCTGTATAACCTTTACTTGATGCTGTGTAACTGAGATTGTCACAGAAAGCCTCCATAACTGAATGTTTCTAGAATGTCTTTGTGAGAACACTCACGGAGTTTAAAAAGCTGAACTGCAGTGCTGAAGCCATATAATGGCCTTCAGTTCCATAGCCATTTGCTTCCACTTGCTCATTTATTTCTAGTAGAAATCTAAGTGTTTAGTTTAATTGCCCTACTATGAAATACAGAGATTTATGAAAAGATGTTAACAGCTTGTCCCCATGCCATCATTGAAAAGGCTCACTGGGTATTCGATAATAGGAAAGAAATAAAGCTTAAGTATAAAGAGGCAAAAATTATTTAGATCAACATGGCAGAGGTTTCTAGGGCACAAAGAAAAATTAAATCAAACAGTGGGGTTCTTTTCAATTGAAGCTTTAAGGAAGCAGGCAAGATGTAATGTTCTTTATTTGTCAGATAAGTGACAAAGTTAATCAGTGCTAATTGCCCAGGATTGGCCTCTCAGTTATGACAGTTAATTAACGTACTCTCTCATATATACTGACCAAATCCTTCTATGTGGTGGGTAGGCAGAGAAATGAAAGGCATATATAGTAAGACCCTCTTCTAGTGGGAAAAAGAAATCAATACTGATTTAGTTGTAGCTGAATTGAGCCATTTTGTCTGCAGTCTTTATCTGCAAGGCCCCGTGGCCATCAGTGTGGGAAAACATTCATGGAACAAACGCATTTAGCAAGAGCGATCATCAGCATTGTGAAGTGCTTATCAGAAATGAAGACAAAATGCAATTAGGCTAGATTTACAGTTGGACCAATAATTACCGCTCAGATGTTTCAGCTGAATGGAAAATACACGATTCCAAACCGTGACATTTGTGTTCGATTGCTTTCTCCTCCTTTCTCTTGTGATCCCTAACCCTCCTCCATTTTCTCCTCTTTTTCTCTTTTTTTTTATTAAGTATGTCAGTCATGATGTAGCACAGCTGAATAATTGTCATAGAGTCAAATGCTTGCAGATGGTTAATGGAAACAGAAAATTAAATGAACAGCAGTAAAGAAACTCATACAAAATTAAAGAACTTATTGCAAATTTAAAGGGTCATTTGGTTTCATCAAAAATCAAATAATATGAATATGTTATCCTCTGCATGAAAGAGACTATGTTAAATTGTTTTGAGAGCTGAAAAATGAGCAATCAATGATGTGCTAATGAAATTTGTGAAAAAATCATGCGCTATTGAAATATGCTGTAAATTGTCATTTAGTCTCTACAGAAAAAAGTCTACTTTGAGGGATCAATTTTTTTTGAGTTTATTGTTTACTTAAATTATTGAACTAATGATAGAACTTGAAGCAAGTTAAGATTGTTACTAAAAAGAAATGACAGTAGGATTAAACTTAAGAAAAAAAGAAAAACTATTCTTCAAAAGTATCTTGTCTGAGATATTTTCCTCATATGACAGAAAGCCAACAATTCATAACACATTCATGATATGTCCAAAGAACAGAATCAATGGCCCCGTTGACCTACTGAGATTTAAGATGGTTTAGGCCAACTAAGCTCTCATCTGCCTGGCATTTTTGAAATACATAATTGATAAAACTTTTTTGAAAAGAAAAGCTGTCTTTCTGGTGAAGCATTAGATATAATGTTGTATGGTGTCATTCAGAAGTGAGTATCAGTTACAGATTCTTTAAAAATAGATTTCAAGATTACAGAGCATTACATTCTTCATTCACTCCTTTTTTACTTTTCATTATCCTCTCCATTCTCTGGGAAACCTCAGAGTCAATATGAAATGTCTTTTGTCCATCACAGAAATGATTTTCTTCTCTGATGGTTGCTCATATCAAAGAGGAAGAAAACTAAAGACATGTAATTGAGTCTTCATTGAAAATAACTCAGCCATTTGTAACACTGCCTTGAATGGCTATCTAATAGCTTAATATTTTTAATGACTAACACAATCTTAGGTGTTTGAAAGTTAGTCAGTTTTTCACATAAAAAGTCTGTAAAATAAATATTCCTTTAAAAAGTAGACTTTAAAAGGTTAGAATACATATTAAAAAAGTTCTTGGGATGCTTCATAGCCTTCAAATACAAACAAAATGTATCTTTCCTTGCACTAATTTTTATAAAAATTTTTTAATAAATTATACATATTTTTCTTTTCAATATATTTTATGCTTTAAACCATTAAAACTATCTTTGGTAGTTCCTGTTTTCTGCTCTTACATTTCTGAATTGTCAGTAGTTTTTTGTATACAAAACTGTTACAGAGATGAAAATATTGGTTCAACTTTTCATTTGACTAAGTTCAGAATATCTTACGTTAAATCATACCTGGCAAAGTTAACATTTAGTTTCTTGTTATTTCATGTTATATTAAGATGAGAGCAAAAACAGCTCAACAATTTGAATAGTTTATATGAAGAAGTTATAATGAAATGTCCAATTTTATTGAGTTAAAGCATTTTTCTGTACATTTTCAAATGTTATTCCAATTTAAAGACGTTTTGCCTTTTTTCTAACTCGACCTTTTTTTGCCTAAGAGTGATATTGCTGTCATTTAAAACTCAGCCATTTAAATACCAAATGTATAAGCATTATCTGGACTCTGTACAACAATAGCACTCTTTGAAAATTCATTACTGAAAAATAAATATCTGTAGATGATATCTGTAGCAGGGACATTGCTATTAATCCCACTTAATATTATCATTCTCCAGTTTTTCTTATAAATTAAAATTTTACCTTTTTTCAAATAAAATGTAAAATATTTTCATGCCAAAAGCAAGATCTTCATTTTGTTGTATGGAATTGTGAGTTCTACAAATATCAAATACAAAAATCTCACTGATCTCAAGTTTTAATGAGAAAGACAGATATGTGCTGGTAAAGGGAAAATGCAGACTTGTTTTATGGGAAAATATAGTAAATTAATCAATCTAGACAGACTGTCTCTTAGGTGATAATAAAGCAAATTAGTCCACATGAATTTAATTCAATTATATCTATACTTGATATTTTTTACCTGACAAGTATAATACATTTTATTGTGCCTTTAACAATTAGAAACATTTAGTTAATCAGGAAGAGCATACCTAAGAAGCCAGCTTTTCTGCTACCTCAGGTGCCAGATTCAAAAAGATCCCTATTCTTCAGGCAAATCTGTAAAATGTGGCATTGATATCCACAGACCTCCATGCATGAATAATTACAGGGAAAAGATTAAGCTAAATAACAACGTGATGATAGTAAGACAATACGGTGTTGGTTTAATCCTAAATACAGTCAGTAAGAGTGCTGGTTGGGGACCAAATACATCAAGATATATCTCCACGTGGAACAATTCTCCCAGCACAACAACCAACTGGAAACTGACTGAACAACTTCTTTACAAGCAAAACTGCAAGCAAAAGTTCCATGTAATGAGGTAGGATGGAAAAAAAGGCATACAGTTGAGACCTCCACCCGCGGGGGAGGCATCTGAAAGGAAGGGAAGGTACATACCGGCAGACTATCCTGGGGAGCAAGCAGGCCAAGCCGTAGACGGGGCATCCCAGTGCTGGGTCCTGCGTGGAGGAGGCGAGCCTGCCCGATTGCTGAGCGAACCGCCGGGAGAGATCCGGGTGCTGGAGCAGCAGACACTCCTCTCATAAAGCGTGCAGGGATGCTCTCTTGCAAAACACGTGGCAGAGAGAGCTCAGCGCTGGCGACTGCTGCCTCACCGAGCTCTCCAGTCCAAGGAAGGCGAACACCCTGGCCATTTCTCACTCCACCTCACAGCTTGGGGCAGAGTCCGGGCCGGCCACAGCCTCAGAAACAACTCTTCCTAGCTCTGCAGAGACAACCTCAGGGCCTGGGGCCTGACCCTGGAGGAGCAGCAGCGGTCATCGGGAGGGCCCTCTCGAGCTGTGCCTTGAGAACCCCAGGCCCGGCAGGCCGTGCCGGGGCCTGCCCTCGGCTCTGCCCACTGCACACCACCGTCTGGCGCCCCATCTGGGGCAGGCGGGACCTGGATGAAGGGCGAGGCAGGGACAGAGCGAAGGCTCAGAGGTATGGCCTGCGGTGCAAGGCGGGGAAGGCAAGCAGTGACGGTGCTAGCTGCATCTGCAGCCCCAGGGAGCTCTGAAATCTGCACAGCGCTTCCGTCCTCACAGCTGCAGTGCCCCAACCCGCAGTCTAGCAAATGTTCCAGCCCGGCCACTCTCGGCCGGGGCCTCGCACTAGGTCTGGGATGAGTACATCAGTGAAAGGATGCATCCTTGGGAGTAAAGCTGTTGCTTCCTACACAGACAGCTCAGTAGACCTCTGAGCACATGAGCCTTACATACTTCAGCGCTCCCTGCAGACTCAAAGGGGAGAGAGAGGCTTGAGCCTGACCCTCCGGACGATTGCTCCAGCAGTATGACAGCAGACCTTACCCCCGACAGGGCAGCCAGGGCCACCGAGCAGGAGAGAAGTCCCGCCTGACACACTATGCGCTCCAACCCGCCATCGGCCCCTCTCCTACCAAGGTGACGGGGGCCCCTGCACCTAAAGGGAGGCTGTGGTTAGTGTCCACGTGAAAAGCTGCCCTTGCACAGAGAGAATGGACACACACACTACATAGGACTATTCTCACATAAAAATCCCTTTCGAAACCACAATAGATAACTATTTCTCCTAAATTCATGGAGAAAGTGGAGGTTGGTACAGAGAAACTACTCCACATAAAAGGGAAAGAAAAATCCCCTGGCAGAACAAATAATGACTCCAAGATCATTAATCTACCACACCCAGAATTCAAAAAGCTGGCCAAAAAAAAAAAAAAAGCTAACTGAATTAATTAAGAAATATTGTCAATATAAAGACAGATCATTTTAACAAGGAACTAGAAAATAAAAAGATGATCCATTTGTAAAAATGACAATTCAATTTCTGATGTAAATAGCAATCTAGAAACAACAGCTGGCTAAATAATACAGAAGAATGAATGAGTGATCTGGAAGATAGAATAATAGAAGAAATCCAATCAGGGCAGCAGACAGAAAACCAAATTTTTAAAACATGAGAGCAACATATGAGATCTATAAAATAATATAAAATATGTCAAATTATGCATAATTGGGGTCCAGATGGAGAAGAGAGAGAAGGGGATTAAAAATGGGTCTGAAGAAAGTATGCTAAAAACTTCTCAAATCCAAAGAAGGAAACTGATATCCAGGGACAGAGCATCCCAAACTGGATGAATTCAATAGATGCAAACCAAGTCAAGGCATATTATAACAAAAATGGCAAAGTGTAAAGAGAGAACTCTAAAGGCAGAGAAGAACAAAGCAGTCATATATGAGGGACTCCTCACAAGACAGATTTCTTCTCATAAACTAATTTCTTTCTCATAAGCTAATTTCTCTGAAAGAGAAAGATCTGAGAACTTGCATACTCTAACAAGATTGTCATGTATAATAGAAATAATTTCTCAAACAAGCAAAAGCTGAAAATATTCAGCAATACTAAACTTGCCTTACAAGAAATATTAAAGGGTCTTCTCCAATTGGAAAAGAAGCAAGAATCTACAGGAAAGGGAAAAGCCCAGCAGGAAATGAGAATATATAGTAAGGATTGTACATTGCTTAAATAAGCCAGTGCACACATCAAAAAATTGTAAAATCAGCTATAACAGCAGTAAAATGAGAAGCATAAAGACGTAAAAGGGGACATAAAAAAACACAAAATATGGAGGAGGGGAGTAAAAATTTAGATTGTGGAGAATGTATTTGAACATCAATGATTATCAATTTAAAGCAAGTAGATTTAAAGCAAAATATATGGCCTCAATATTAACTATACATCAAAAAATTACAAGAGATCCAACAAGTTAAAAAGAAAGGAACTCAAATATATTACAAATAAAAATCAAACCACAAAAAGGAAAACATAAGGGAGGAGAATGAACAAAGAAGAACTATGAAAACAACTGGAAAAACAAGGAATAAATGACAATAAGTACCTAGCTATCAATAATGTCAATGGACTAAATGCTCCAATCAAAAGACATAGGGTCGCTAACTGGATTAAAAAAAAAAATAAGACCCTTCAACATTCTGCCTACAAGAGACTCACTTCAGGGCAGAAGACATAGACAATGAAAGACATGTCAGTCAAATGAACAAAAACCAGACAAAAAAGAAGGGCAAAAACAGTGTATTTAATGATAATCAGTACCCGGAGAGGATATTACAGCCAGTAACATATGTGCACTAATACAGGAGTACCTAAATATATAAAGCAATACTAACAGCAAAAAGGACAAAAATCCATTTAAATTTGCATTTAATATTTAATATATTAATTAATATATAAATATTTAATATTGAATAATAGATAAATATTAACTATGTCAATGCATACATCATTCAGAAAGAAAATCAACAAAGTAACAGAGGTCCTAAATGGCACAATACATCAGTTGGCCTTAATTCATAACTGCAGGACACTACATCGAAAAAAGCAGAATATACATCTTTTTTTTTTTCAAGTGCACATGGAGCATTCTATAGGATAAATCACATACTAGGTGAAAAAAAAAGAAAAAACAAGCCTCACTAATAAGAGGATAGAAATCATATCAAATATCTTTTCTAGCTATCAGTTCAGTTCAGTTCAGTCGCTCAGTTGTGTCTGACTCTTTGCGACCTCATGAATCACAGCACGCCAGGCTTCCCTGTCCATCACCATCTCCCGGAGTTCACTCAGACTCATGTCCATCGAGTCAGTGATGCCATCCAGCCATCTCATCCTCTGTCGTCCCCTTCTCCTCCTGCCCCCAATCCCTCCCAGCATCAGGATCTTTTCCAACGAGTCAACTCTTCACATGAGGTGGCCAAAGTACTGGAGCTTCAGCTTTAGCAGCATTCCTTTCAAAGAAATCTCAGGGTTGATCTCCTTCAGAATGGACTGGTTGGATCTCCTTGCAGTCCAAGGGACTCTCAAGAGTCTTCTCCAACACCATAGTTCAAAAGCATCAATTCTTCAGCGCTCGGCCTTCTTCACAGTCCAACTCTCACATCCATACATGACTACTGGAAAAACCAACTATAGAATACGAAATTAGAAACCAACTACAGAGAGAAAACTGAGAAGGAAACTGATGCATGGTATCTCAAGAAAACACAAAGAACAGTTCTACGCCAACAAATCAGACAACCTGGAAAAAGTAGACAAATTCTGGAAACATATAGCTTGCCAAGTCTGAGTCAAGAAGAAACAGACAACTTGCATAGACAAATCACTACAAGTGAAATAGATTCTGTCATTTAAAATTAAACTCCTTGCAAATAAAAGTCCAGTGCTGAATGGCTTTTACAATCATACAATATATGATATATCAGGATTGATATGATATACCAATCACATAAAGAATATGAGCATATAGATGTAAAAATTCTCAATAAAATATTAGCAAACCAAATCCAACAATATATAAAAAGTATCATACACCATAATCAAGTTGGATCCATTTTAAGGTCACAAGGATAGCTCAACATGTGCAAATAAAACAATTGATATCAATAATACATTATAATAACAAAAGAAAAGGCAAAAACCACATGATCATAGTGATAGGTGCAAGAAGAGCATTTGGCATAATTCAACATCCCATTCACGATAAAAAGTCTCATCAAAGTGAGTACAGAAGAAACATACCTCTACATAATAAAGGCAATTTATGACAAACCCACAACCAACATAAGACTCAAGTGTGAAAAACTGGAAGCTTTTATGCTAGATTCAGAAACAGAACAAGGATTTCTACTCTTTCTGCTTCTATTTAAAATGGTATTGGACCTCCTAGCCACAGCCATCAGACAATAAAATGAAATAAAAGTATCCAAATTGTAAGGGAAGAGGTAAAATTGTTACCAATGGCAGTTGATGTGATACTCTACACAGAAAACCCTGAAGTCTCGACCCCAAAATTTTTAGAATAAATGAATTCAGCTGTTGCAGGTTAATATACAGAAATCTGATGCATTTCTATATGCTAATAATGGAATATCAGAAAGAGAAGACAAATCCCATTTAAAATTACCTAAAACAAATAGCTAGGAAGAAATTTAACCAAAGAGGTGGAAGACCTACATGCTGAAAATTATAAAACATTGATTAGGGTAATTGAAGAGGATTCAAAGAAATGGAAAGGTATCCTGTGTCCTTGGATTGAAAGAATCAATGTACAAACAATGAAAAAAGCAATCCCTGTTTAATGCAATTCCTATTTGAATACCCAGGACATTTTCCCACAGAAACAGAAAAACATAATCCTAAAATTTATATGGAACTACAAAAGACAGCAAATTTCCAAAGTAATCTTGAGAAAAAAAGAACAAAGCTGGAAGTATAGCCTAGATTTCACCATATACTTCAGTACTCTAGTATTTAAAAGTGTGGTATGGATGCAAAAACAGACAAATAGATCAATGAACAGAATGAAGAATCCAGGAACAAACCCACACATCTAAACTCATTTAATCAGTGACAAAGGAGGCAAAAATGTACAATGAAGAAAAGAGAGTCTTTTCAAGCCAAGAAAGCTTGACAGCCATATGTAAACCAATGACGTTAGAACATTCCTCCACACCACACGCAAAAGTAAACCCTAAATGAATTAAAAGCCTAAACTTAAGACATCACACCAGAAAACTCCTAGAAACATCAAGAGAACACAGCTGAAACACTCTCTGACATAAACTGTAGCAATATTTTTTTTAGACCAATCTCCCAGGGTAAAAGAAAAGTGAAAATAAATAAACGGGACCTAATTAACTTAAAAGCTTTTGCACATCAACAAAATGAGAAGAAAACCTATCAAATAGAAGAAAATGTCTCCAAACAATACAATGATAAGAGGTTCTGATCAAAAATATTCAGAGTTCATACAAATCAATATTTTTTTAAAAAATCCAAATATTGTCAGAAGAATTAAAAATAAATGTTTCCAATAAATGCATACAGATGACTAACTGTTTTATAAGATACTCTATACTGCAAATCAATAGAGAAATGCAAGTTAAAACCACATTGCAGTATCATCTCACACCTCTCAGAATGACTATTATCAAAATACCTATAAATAGCAAACATTGGAGCATATGTGAAGAAAAAGGAACATTCATACAATCTAGGTGGGATTGTAAAATGGTACATGGAAAACAGAATGGAGTTCCCTTCCAAAAGTAAAAAGAGAAGTACCATATGATCCAGCAATTCCCTCATGAGTTTATATCCAGCAAAAACCGACACTAACTCAAACAGATACATGCATCCCAATGTTCAGCAATATTTGCAATACTTAAGATATGGCAACAACCTAAGTTACATCAGCAGATGACTGAATTAAGACAATGTGTAAGTAAGTATCTACAATGAAATATTATTCAGCTACAAAAAGATGAAATATGGCCATTTGCAGCAATCTTGGTTGACCTAGAGAATATTATGCTGATTGAAATAAGTCAAACAAAGGCAAATACTATAGGTTGCTTATGTGTGGAGTCTAAAAACTAACACAAATGAATCTATGTACAAAACAGAAACAAATCTATAAACATAGAAAACAAACCTATGGTTACCAAAGGTGAAAGGGAGGAGTGGGATATAAATTAGGAGTAAGGGATTAACAGATACAAACCACTATACATAAAATAGATAAGCAACAAGGATTTACTGTACAACACAGGGTAATATATGTATTTCTTAACTTATGTGAAACTGAAAATCACTCAGTCATGTCCAACTCTTTGCGACCCCATGGACTATACAGTCCATGGAATTCTCCAGGCCAGGATACTGGAGTGGATGGCCTCTCCCTTCTCCAGGGGATCTTCCCAACCCAGGGATCTAACCCAGGTCTCCCACATTGCAGGTGGATTCTTTATCAGATTAGCCATAAGGGAAGCTGAAGAATACTGAAATGGAGAGTCTATCCCTTCTCCAGTGGATCTTTCCTGACCCAGGAATCCAACCAGGGTCTCCTGCATTGCAGGCAGATTCTTTACCAGCTGAACTATCAGGGAATTATATTATCTTATAATGACCTGTTGGAGAAGGCAATGGCACCGCACTGCAGTACTCTTGCCTGAAAAATCCCATGGGCAGAGGAGCCTGGAAGGCTGCAGTCCATGGGGTCGCTAAGAGTCAGACACGACTGAGCGACTTCACTTTCACTCTTCACTTTCATACATTGGAGAAGGAAATGGCAACCCACTGCAGTGTTCTTGACTGGAGAATCCCGGGACGGGGGAGCCTGCTGGGCTGCCGTATGGGGTTGCACAGAGTCGGACACAACTGAAGCGACTTAGCATAATGACCTATAATTGAAATAATCTGAAAAAAATGTATATGTTAACATAAAAATGAATCACTTTGCCGTGTGCCTGAAACTATGGCAGTAATGTAAATAAACTATGAAACTGAAAGTGTTAATCATTCAGTTGTCTCAGACTCTTTGTGACCCCATGGACTCTAGCCTGCCAGGTTCCTCTGTTCATGGAATTCTCCAGACAAGAATACTGGAGTGGATTGCCATTTCCTTCTCCATGGGATCTTCCCAACACGAGAATGGAACCTGGGTTTCCTGCGTTGCAGGCAAATTTGTTACCATCTGAGCCACTAGGAAAGCCCCCTAAAGTCAACTATACTTCAATAAAAATAAAGTACTATTTATATCCTCAATTATTGAGTATGTACTGTGTGTCGGATATGCCACTAATAACTGATTTAGTTTTCATCTAGCATAGCACGAAACTATTGACAAATGATAGTTAATCTGGAGAATCAGTGAAAGCATCTCTGACAAAGAAGCAGAAGTATTTCTTCATCTCTGAGCAAATATTCAGAGTCACACTGAAAACGCTTCTTCCAGAAGGAACAATGTGCACAAACCTGCTATGAGCAAAGAGTGGAGGCTGTTATAACAGAGAAATTGCTAGAAAGGCCCTTCAATCCTAAAAACTGCTATTTGCTCCAAGTAACTTAGATCCAGTCTTTATTTATTTCTATTTGGCATGATTCCTTTATTTTTTCCTGATAATTTTGGTTAAGTTAATAAGAATTCTCAAAAAGCATTGTTCTAATGGCTTTTCACAGATTACACTGAAATATATTTCTAAGAAAAATTTTTTTATATATTTCAATTTTAAGAGATTTCAAGATATCTTGATTTTAAGAGATTTTTAAGATCTTGAGATTCTTATTACATTCTTATTACAATGTTATTATAATCTGAAAGAAAGTACTGATAATTTGATAATGAATCTGAACTTCAACATATATGAGGCATTATTTCAAAGTCCAATAAAAAACACAAGATTTTTTGCAGTATTTCTATGTTCATTTAAATAATGTATGTCTTTTCATAATGCTTTTCCACAAAATTTTAATGTAATTTTATGCTCAGATTTTTAATACAAGAAACTTTATTAGAATAGCAAGATTTCAACTAGAATTGAAAAAATATCTTAACAGAATGCAAAATTGAGAAAAACCATCTTTTGTGACAGCCAAAACAGGTTTTTTACAAGACCATCTTTGTCATTTATTCTTCAAAGCAAAATGAATTGCCACATTGGGGAGATTCTATTGGCTACAGGGCTTAACATGTTCCTTTTCTTCTCGTGGCCAGAGTCTATGAGAATCAGTCAACAGGAGGAACAGTGATTCCAGGGAGAAAAAATATTAAGGAAACCTGGAATTTCTGTAACTAAACATTTTTTTTTCCCCAATGATGTTCAATATTGCTTCAAACATTTTGTTTTCTCATTTATTCTCAAAACGCTACATAATGATGCAATGGACATTTGCACATCATCTTTCCCTCAAAGATATATTTTAAGTTATTAAAGAAAAAGATGAATGAATATGAGTATCTTAAGAACAGAGACCTTTAAATCATCACCAAGACTGTTACAAAATTGTTGTACAATATCATGAAGATAGAATTAGGACTCAAACTGACTTGGAGGAAATATTTATTTAGAGGTGTGAATGGGAACAAGATAGAAAGGAGGTATTGAAATATAGGAGAACTCTGGATAGAAAATAAAAAAGATTTTATAAAGGAGGAAAAGAAATGGTGATAACAAAAGAAATAAATTTTTCTTCCTATATAAAAACCAGAGAAAATGTTGCATACTGTCTTTGGGTTTTAAAACCTGGCTGAAGATATTTGAAAGTTGACGGCAGTGGAGGGCTGTCAAACTCAGGAGGACCAGGAAAAGAAGTAAGGATGCGGTGAACATTGACAGGCACTCGACCTGGAGAAAACACGGGGCCCCTACTCTAGGTAATAAAATGTGGCACAAAAGTAGGTTGCAGACGTTGCACCATGTTAAGAGGGAAAGTAGGATCACCTAGAACGTCATTATCAGGTTCAAAGTAAACATATAGCTGTGTTAATTGAATTATGTCTACTTGTGATACACACACAGGACAGATGGGGACCACCTGGGTTGGATAGAAGGTTGCAATTGATAATGAGAAGCACTGAGATCCACACAGTGTGAAAGCCTCATTTATATTTTGTCCCTGCTGTCATCTATGGGAGAGTAAAAGAAAACAGTATATGATTTGAAGTAAAATAGAACAAGGTGAAAATCTTACTTCTATATCCTACTTGTGCAAATCATAAAAGCTTTCAGTTTCCTCATCTTTAATATGGAAACATGTATCCTCATACAAACTCCTTTATAGGTGAAGAATGAGAAAAAAAAAAAAACTAGGAAGAATATCACTCATATTAAATGTCAACTGTATGTTTCTTTCCCTTTTTATTCCTTTCCATTTCCATGGTCTCCTTTATGTCCTCATATCTTCACCTTTAGAAGACAGCAAGGTACACCCTCCAGCATCTTGGTTAAGTGTCTGTGTCCCTCGCTAGTATCTTGAAGGCGATCTCATTTTATTCTCAGCCCACTAAGTGACAGTGACTTCTTCAATGAGTTGAATTACTTGGTATAGCTGACATGGCCTTCAAACTTATTTCCTACATTCCCATTCATTTATATTTCCAGTTGTAAACTCACATGAATCCTAGCCAACACTTTCCCTGTCATTCACATTGTCTTTACCATCTCCCCTATGATTTCACATTTTCAAAAATGTTGAGGCTCAGTTCAAGGTCTCAATTTTTCCTTGAAACTATGTATTTGTGTATTTAGCCCCAAATTATTTCCTACAAGCTGGTCTCTTTTGACATTTATTCCCAGAACACCGTAAAAAAAACTCTTTGCACATTTAAAAAACTTGAGGGAGTTCGTTCCCACAAACTTATTTATTTGTTCCCACAAATAAATAAGTTCCAGAAGCATGGATGTTTAATACTATTTTTGTATCTGTTATTAAGCCCACTAGAGTTCTGAGTGTGTGATCATTAATTCAATAAATACTTACAGATGGGTTATATGTGAAGGTTATAGGCAGCTATCTAAATATTAAAACTAGACTGCCCTTGAAAGGTTGTTCAGTGGAAGATACTGATTAAAATAGTCTGTTCATTTACAACATGAGGAGGTTTCCAGCTGATCGATTTTATTGCCTGTTATTTAGACAATCCAAACACTGTAACAGGGAGTATCTTGTAAACAAAATTTGCCTTGACTATTGGGCATAACCAGCTTTAACTGCTACTTTCAATCTCCCCTAAAGGCTCAGAGGAAACTAAAATGTGAAGTGTTTAGCAGGGAGATGGACCAAAAATCAAGTTAGTGCAGAAAGTAACTTGAGTAAAAAACAGAGAACACAGGACTCATGCACGCTCCAAGAGTCATATGCGTTGTATCTCTCCCATGTTTCATTCATTCACGTTTCTGTGCCACACATTGCATCTTCTCTCAGTACTCACAAGTCGAACTGTAACTTGCGCTAAATCTTGTCTTCAAAGAGAGGTTTATACATCTTCGCTTATCATGGATTTAACTATTTCTAGCTCCTATCGTTTGGATAATCGAAGCCTAGCCACCTCCTTCTTTTGCCTCACCATACAATTTAATGAGTTAGGTGTGTCTAGTCAAGGCTATGGTTTTTCTACTGGTTATACATGGATGTGAAAGTTGGACTGTGAAGAAAGCTGAGCACCGAAGAACTGACGCTTTTGAACTGTGGTGTTGGAGAAGACTCTTGAGAGTCCCTTGGACTGCAAGGAGATCCAACCAATCCATCCTATAGAAGATTAGTCCTGGGTTTTCATTGTAAGGAATGATGCAGAAGCTGAAACTCAAATACTTTGGCCACATCATGTGAAGAGTAGACTCATTGGAAAAGACTGTGATGCTGGGAGGCATTGGGGGCAGGAGGAGAAGGGGACGACAGAGAATGAGATGGCTGATGGCATCACCGACTCAACAACATGACTTTGGGTGAAGTCCGGGAGTTGGTGATGGACAGGGAAGCCTGGCGTGCTGCAATTCATGGGGTCACAAAGAGTTGGACATGAGTGAATGACTGAACTGAACTGAACTAAACCATAATTTATGGAATTGAGATTAAATAAACAAATAAGGCATGGATGACAAGAGTGAAAAGAGTCCAAAGGGAGCCAGAGAGCCATTGGTGATCTAAAATCTAAGACATAAGCTGTATTTTTTTTTTCCTTTCCAGTAACAAAACTTATACTGGTGAAAGCATGACTAGATAGCTTGTAGATACTACTTTGTGCTTTGAAAAGAAAGAACTTTGCCACTTACGTCTATGGGTCACCTAGAACTTTATAAGAGTAGAATCACAGAGTTAGAGTGAACCTTAGAAGTAATCTTGTTGAGACCTTACTAATAACTGCTAACTAAACTATTTTCTATGTCGCCTGTTTCAGAAAATTGTTGTTGCTTCCATTGCCAAGTATGGGACTGAGCCACTGGTAAAATGATGATATATATGGTTCCATGTGAGATCAATGATCTGAGTGGCTTATCAGTGGAATCTCTGCCAGGCCTGGGAATGAGCCTTCCCAGCACCGTGGGACACAATGGCCATGAAATGCCTCTGCAAAGATTAAATCATGACCACCACAGCTGCTGCCCTTCAACACCTGCTAAAAGGAATTCAGGGTGGATATTAGGAATTAGGCACTTACGCCATGCTCTTTGGAAAATGGGCCAAACAGGCCTTCAGAGAGTCGGATATTTTCAGATATATATACATATGTATATATATATATATATATATGAGCCCAAATTCTTGCATCTTCCCATATCTAGAAAAAGGCTAACATCACGGGCCAAAGTCTGGTCCTGGTTCTCCTGCCTAACCTTTCTTCTAGGCACATTTTCAGCTCTTCTACTTTTATGCATGCTTTAGTGAAGGTGAAGTTGGTCAGTCGTGTCTGACTCTTTGCAACCTGATGGACTGTGCCTACCAGGCTCCTTTGTCCATGGTGTTTTCCGGGCAAGAGTGCTGGAACTTGCATGCTTTAAGTTAGTTTCTTTGAAACTGAAGCAAATGGATCTCCAGATGGTAAGACAAGAATGTGCTCAATCGCTCAGTCGTGTCTGGCTCTTTGTGACCCCAGGGACTGCAGCCTGCCAGGCTCCTCTGTCCATAGGATTCTCCAGGCAAGAGCACTGGAGTGTACTGCCATTTCTTCTCCAGAGGATCTTCCCAACCCAGGGATCAAACATGTGTCTCCTACATTCCCCGCATTGGCAGGCAGAGTCTTTATCACTGAGCCACTGGGGAAGTCCCAGTACAAGAATATCACCCAGCCAAGACCCAAGACAGCTTCACCTGCACTACCACTGGTCAACAGAAGAATAAAACCATACTCTCTTTTAAATACGATTTTAATGTTACTCTTCCTGCCCATACAAGGTGTAGGGTTGGATGGACATTATGTGCCAACTTCATGTGTTACCTGTTGTTTTTACAGAAAAACATTGATTACCTCATTTTTACCAGAAATTATCTAAGTTTTGATACTGTAACCAGCTGCTGACAGATTGTGCCAAGGCCACGGAAAGGCTGGACCAACTTCTTGAGTTTGAGAACACAGCTTATGGGAACACTCCATCAGTTACAGTGAATGGACTGTTTTCCCTAAGCCTACAGTATGTTCTGCACTGTTACTTATAGAACGAACAAGACTGCTCCTATTGTTATTCTTCCTGATTCTTATGCGCTTCAGCCTACATAACCCTGGGGCTGACCGTTAGGAAAATTAAACAGTCTTGTTTAGGCTTCAGAGACAAAGCGTAACAGGCTCCTTGCGCTGCTTCTAACCTGCCTGGGCTTTGCTCTGACAGGGGGTGACTGTCCTGCGTGCTCTGACGGCCTGCTGGAGTGCAAGCCTTGCAGCACCAACGATGGCTGAGCCCCTCGAGGGGCTCTGGCCAAGCAAGCCCCAGGCTTAGCAGCATCCGAGTTTTACAAGACAAACAAAACAGCGTGAGCATGAAACCAGACCTGCAGTTTGTTCACAGATCGATGAAGATGTCCGTTTGTGTCCTGGGATTATAAGCAGAACCGAACTGCGATTTTCCAAGTCTCACCCACAGAGGGGACTCGCTGCCTGGGACCTTTTCCCAGTTGGGACTCCAGATGTGCTGTGTCACAGGACTTCCCAGGACTGTCTAAGTCTAGATGTTGGTCAAAACCCAATTTGATGACGCATCCTCTGTCGCTTCTATGTCTCTTTTCTTTTAATGCTAATTTATTGAAAGTAAGCTGGAGAATTCTCTAATAAATATTAGTATTATTTTTTGTGAAAAAAAAGAAATAATCTTGTTGAAACTTTTGGACAATACTGTATATATTAAATGATTAGGATTGAGGTTTTATATCCATAAAGTATGGATAGTATTTTCTCCTTGATCTTTATGATTATTGAGATTGAAAATATGAAAGTCACTTGGAATTACAAATATAAGTTTTATAAATGAATTTTTCAAAAATGAAATATACTGGCTCCTCAAAATGTTAAACATAGAACTAACATTGATCCCCTCTGCGTACTCAGTCATGTCTGACTCTTTGTGATCCCATGGACTAGAGCCCACTAGGCTCCTCTATGCATGAGATTTCCTAAGCAAGAATACTGGAGTGGGTAGCCATTTTCTCCTCCAGGGGATCTTCCCAACCCAGGATTGAGCCTGCCTCTCCCAAGTCTCCTGCACTGCAGGCAGCTTCTTTACCACTGCACCACCTGGGAAGCCCCAGAAAGCACCCTTCAATTCCAATCCTATGTATATACTCAAAAGAACTGAAAACAGATATTCAAGTAAACATTTGTACACATATATTCATTACCCAAAGGTGAAAACAAGTTCAATGTGCATTAGCAGATGAATGGATAAACCAAATGAGGTATAGTCATACAATGGAATATTAAAAAGAAGAAATGGAATACTTAACGCATGAAACAGTGTGGATAAGGCTGAACTTTGAAAATATTATACTAATGAATGAAGCCAGACACAAAGCCTACATATTCCATTTATATGAAATATCCAAGGGAGGTAAATCCATAGCAAAAGTAGCATATTGGTCGTTATAAGACCTTGGTGGTAGACAGACATGGCACCCCGCTTACAAGTATAGGGACTCCTCTATGGATGATAAAGTTTCATAGAACTAGACAGAGATGATGGAACAATGTTGTGAGTGTACCAAATGCCACTAAATTGCATACTTTCAAAGGGTAAATGTTATGTTATATAAATTTTACCTCAATTTAAAAAAAAATAGAAAGAAAAAATAGGTTGAAATGTTTCTATCATACAACTCATGTTGCAACTGACAGTATCATCCAGTTTGAATCCTCAAATTTTTCATTGTACCCTCACCCGTTTCTCTTCATGATCCATATTAATTTCATTAATGTTATATTTAGCAATTCACAGAGATCTATCCAACATAAATAGCTGCTTCTGTTTTTAAGTACATCTGTGCTAATTGGTTGATTTTTTAAAAAAAGAAATAGTACACATGGATATAAAGTAAAGATTATAACCCTTCTGGGATTTACATTTGAATGCCATTTATGATGCCTTTGCATATTCTTTATGGAAAAAGCTACACACTTCAGTTTGTATTCAGCAATATCCACTACTTTAAATTATTGGCAGGGAGTAGCTATTTTGCATTAGTCATTTTGCACAGTTTATAATTTAATGATTATAATGCAACCCGAAGGACAAAATACTATATTGCCAAGAATGGAATTGGACTAACATTTATCTTTAATGTGAGAATACATCCTATTTTAAAATGCAGGAAAATATTTTTTTAAATAAACAGGGAGGGTCAAAGTTGGCAAAATCTGTTATGGACTAGCTCAGGCATTAGTTTTTGACTGTTCAAGACACTAGTGAATCACCTATGACAAGTCTAATTAAAATAATCTCAGCTCTGTTGCTGGGATACTAAGCAGATGGTAGAAATAAAGATGTGCTGAACTAACCATAAATAACTGAGACAGGGAAAGTACAGGGGGAAGTGCAAGCTAGTGCCAGAATTTTGTGTGAGCACGGGTAGTCTCCTAATATTTTAGCATATGCCTTTAGCATTGTACCTTTGCAAATACACATTGTGAGATATACGACATTATCCTTGGAAGCTGAGCATTTTAGATGCTATAAAGATAATCCATAAAATGTAGCTAAGGCTTATGACAATCTATTGAGGAATGACATAAAAAGCATATAAATGAGATAGACAATTGGAAGGTGATATAAGGGTTCATAGTCCCTATGAGCAATGAATTGATAGTGGTAATTTGATTATATAATTTCTCATCATAAAGCCAATACTCATTTTCATAGTGAAATCTGCTTCTCCTCCTGTCCAGAGGCTGCCAACAGAATGGAATTTTACTGTGATGGGATTTAAAAGGGTAAAGCAGAAAATGATCCTTTACAGTTCTCCTGTCTAAACCATACAATAGTCAGGGAGCTGCACAGCACAAGCAGTGACTCTTCACAAAGTATGTATTCCCAGAGTAGATTCCTTGACCTTTAATACTACCCATGACACTTGGCCAAACAGCATTTCGTGGGTTCACTTGGAAGAAGTGAGTGAAATAGACCTAGATGTGCCATAAAAGAGAATTTCTCAGGAATTCTGGGTGTGAATAAACAATTCAGGCAACCTAGTTATCTTCTCTATTCTTCTATTTTCTCAATATGCATCACAAATGGTAGCAAAGCTTGAATGTTAAGCTTGATGGGAGATGTCCTCTGCTCAAGAATCTTCTGGCTAAATGTAGTCCTGGCTTAGGTATAACAGAATCACAGCAAGGAAAAGTCATAGAATTCCAGAGGGATAATATTCAGTGTTTTTTTCTTTTTTTCTCCTCTTTAAAAATACTTCTTGGATGAACACACAGCTTAGAAGGTGCAGCAGAAGTCTAAAGCAAGGAGAGACCAAACTTGAACTGAGCTGTAGGAGAGGACACCGCATCTCCTCCTCGAAGCCCACCACCACCACCACCACTGGGAACCCCCGGTTTTCTCACCTTCATTATCACATTATCAGTAGTTACACCCCATAATTAAAACATCTGGAGTCTATAAGAACTTTGGTTACCAAAGGAATGAAAAAGAAACTAAAAGGCACTTATGAACAGTGGCATAAAATTAGCCGATCATGGCTTGCCCCAAATGGCAATATTTATATGATGTGAGGTTAACATCTGCTGACTTATGAGTATACTTCTGTTTTTTTTAATCATACAATATTTCTGTCCTTTTCTAATGTGATATTTACCTTTTCTGTGGACACCAGATTTTTAAAAGTAACTCCTGCAGGTAAAATTTACTTGATTTGTTACTAATGTAAGAAATATCTGATCATTGGCATACATGTTTATTTGATTACCAGCAAGCTCATTAGTGAGTACTTTGGGGAAAGTTGTCCTTGATTCTTGTTCTGATTAAAAATAAGTAGAGAACATCTGAGGTTTGATTTGGGGAACTGAGCTAATGCCTGGATATAAAGAATGGAAGAAGGGGATTTTACTAAAAATATTTAGGAGTTACTGCAGAAGATTAAGAATAAACCTTGCTTAAAATTTTGAAGTAACATCTGATACATTTTGAAAATACAGCCATCCAGAAAATAAATAATGGCTCTAGAATAAAATGATGTCAGAATAAATATTAAAACTTTAATTCATTTCAAAATTCTTATTCCTAAGTAACTCTTTGATTTTTCAATTAGAATTGTTTTTAGCTCTTTTTCTCTTTGTTTTTACAGTCCTCCTGGGTTTTGATGCTGCTTTTGGAGAAAATGTTCTTAATTTTAACTCAGCTGAGGGTACTCTCCCAGTTTACATTTCACAGATTGTGGAATTATTTGTTATCTTTCACAAGACAGTATAGTTTAAAGGAGGCTTTAAGTCTCTATTTTCCCTTCTAATAAATGCAGCTCTGGAAACTGTCTAGTTAATAATAAAGAGATTCTTAAGTGGGATGGAGGAAGGAACAATGAAACCATTAGAAATGATAAGAGTTACCAAAAGTGAAAACGAAAATGGACCAAGGATGAGATGTAATTTTGCTTTCATGAAGGCTTAAAGAATGACTGCCTTTATGAGGAATGATAAAATTAAACTTTAGAGGCAAGGAATGCAGAGGTCTATAGAGGAAGACTTATCCTTTCTGTTAAGACTAAAAATGATAGCTCTACTTAAATTTCTTTTGGCACTAGAAAAATCTTGTGAAATTGAGTTTCATATTCCATTGGCATGTCAAGATATCTTATTCACCTAAGAAACAGTTTCACCTAAAAATGTGACTTGTTCTGCACCATCAGAGGGCTTAATTTAAGCATAGCACTTCGCTTTCAAGGAGCATCGTGCTTGCATCAGCTTCATCAGGGTTACAAGGCAAGTGGAGAATTGAGGCCATCAATTTTAGGGCCATAGAGTTGAAACGTCTAGATTTTAGAAACTGACTTAAAACATCTCTAGGGGTTGTATTTATTGGTTTAGGCCCCAGCATAATGAGATCTATAAAAGAATTATTTTAAGTCTGAATTTAGAATAATCAGTAAGCTTAGTTTGTCATTCACTTTCAGAAAGATCTCATATGAGAGTGAAATATTAGAAAAGACAGAGGTCATCTAAAAATGCATATAAAGGTCACTAGTTCAAAACCCTTTCTTTCATATAAAAACGTGAGTACAGTCTGCATTTTAAATAGTGATAGAGGAAAAATGGATATGTAAATAATTATTTAAAAATATAGACTAGGATGAAACAAGCTTCTAATGAAAAATAACACTTTGCTTTGAAAACTAAGCTAGATTTTCTTTGTGGAAATCACACACAATTAAAGGAAACTAAAATACCCAAATCACCAACATTGAACCACAGAAAATTTCAAAAGGGGTACTACAAATGCACTTTCAGGAAATAGTTTAATTAATAAGTAGATTCACCTGTGACTTTGTCTCTCTCTCAAATATGAAGGTGAGGAAATAAAGCTGATTATGCTCTGACAATTACAGTAACCAGGAAAATGTTACTGTGTTCTTCAATTTGCAGCCTAAAGAATATCCTGAAGATAAAATGAATAATCAGTAAGATGGTATTAAAGGAGAAATTGCTAATGGCCCTTCTGTTGTAGGGAAAATCGTACAGGATTAATACTTTTGCAATTGAGATGTGAAGCCATCTATTTTCTGATCAGTGACCCCACTGATTGCCAGCTTGGTCTATAGATCTTTCTTGTTGGAGAATTATCCTTCTCATCACTTACTAGCCTGCATGCCGTGGGAAAGGATGGCTGTCTTGAGAAAGAAGTAACATTCTTCTTTCAAAGACATTAATTTTCTTTAATCTATTTGTTGAAAATGTATTTTGCCAGCAAATGTTCTGTTGTTGATCAGTTTCCCAGTCGTGTCCAGTTCTTTGCGACTCCGTGGACTGCGGCATGCAAGGCCTCCCTGACCCTCACTGTCTCCTGAAGTTTGCCCAAGTTCATGTCCACTGCATTGTTGATGCCATCCAGCCACCCCATCCTCTGACACCCTCTTCTCCTTCTGTCCTTAATCTTTCCCAACATCAGGGACTTTCCCAATGAGTTGGCTTCTCATATCAGATGACCAAAGTACTGGAGCTTCAGCTTCAGCATCAGTCCTTCCAGTGAGTATTCAGGGTTGATTTCCTTAAGACTGATTTGATCTTCTTGCTGTCCAAGGGACTTTCAGGAGACTTCTCCAACACCACAGTTCAAAGGCATCAACTCTTTGTCGCTCTACCTTCTTTATGGTCCAGCTCTCACATCTATACACAATGTTCTAGGCACTGGCAAAAGCCATGACTCTGCACATTTCTCTCCCTATGAGGAAATGCTGCTTATGCAGTTTGTCCTCTGCTAGAGGTAGGAGTATTTTTATTTCTCTACTGGGACTGTTGGGTGAAGAACATGGGGCAGGCACTCCAGTGCATTTACACTCTGGACCATGACTATCAGTTTACTGTTTCTGAACCTGCTTTCATTCAGGCTGGGATTTTTTTTTTCTCAAGACCAAAGGAATACTAATCAACTATATTGAAAAAAGCAAACAAAAGACAGTTAAAATTGTTCACCCTCAACTCTCGATGAAGGTCATCTTTCTTGAGACATCAATCCATTAATTAGTCACTATAAGCAACTCATGTTTTTGAACATGGGATAACCTGTTGAGCAACAAGAAACCTAAGAATCTTGTTAGCGGTTGTCTCCCCATCAAATTCTGGGTATCTTTAGTAGTTAGTACCATCCTTTCAAACTAGCCATTTATCTGAAAGTGGTAAGGTGTAATTATGACAATTCTTAAAGGGTTTGTACTCTCACATTCTTTAAACACTACTGGAGTAAATGTAAATCTTTATCAAAATAAAGACTTGTTAACAACTCAGGCAGAGAAGGAAATGGAAACCTACTCCAGTGTTCTTGCCTGGAGAATCCCACAGACAGAGGAGCCTGGTGGGCTGTCATCTGTGGGATCACACAGAGTCAAACATGACTAAAGTGACTTAGCAGCAGCAGCAGCAACTCAGGTATTGCAAATAACTACAGTAGAACTGTTAAGAATCTGAAGTGTGAGCTAGAATTATTAACAAAAGCACTTCTCATTATTTTAATATGAAATTTATTATAATCAATTACATGCTCTCCTTAGATTAGACCGATTCCAGGATAGAATCTTGACCAAGATTTTTGGGTCAGTTTCCATGAAAAACTAGGAGATTTTGTTTGGGATGCTAAAAAAAAAAAAAAAAAAAAAAAGGTAATTTTAAATAAAGAATTTGAGTATGAGCTAAATCCTCTATTTATTTCTTCCTCATGCTGTATGCCATTTGAGAACTTGTTTCACAGTTTTACTCTGGGACCCAGTATAATAAAGCAGTTTCCACCAAGAATATTCCCAATTACTGTTGTTACAGGACAGAGACATTTCAAAGTAAGATCTGGCATTTAAAAACATTCTACAGTGAAACTGGCATACACCAAACCAAGTCTAATGGCTATGACAGACTTCAGCAGGGTGGGGATGTACAATTATCCCAGAAAGAAGTACCACAGAAGAGGTAACTTGAATATTTATATAAAATATTTACATTTACCTTGATAGTAAGCCCCTGAAAATTAAATATCAAGTCATATGATATGATGTTCTATAGCCAACCTTATATTAAGCAGTCCTGAACACATATCAACAGTGAAAAGAGAAATCTGTATTAATTTTCAAGTGATAATGCTGGAACAGAAAACAAAGAAAAAATATGCTTGACTTCATGATAATTGTTATGTATCATCTTGGCAAATCCACTGAGTATTGCTAAAAATTATATTATGTAAATTTATAGAGCCACTATGGAGAACAATATGCAGGTTCATTACAAACGTAAACACAGAATTGCCATATGACCCCGCTATCCCACTACTGGGCATATACCCTGAGAAAACCATAATCAAAGACACCTCCACTCCAATGTTCATTGCAGCACTGTTTACAACAGCCAGGACAGGGAAACAATCTGTGTGTCCATCAACAGATAAAGAAGACGTGGTACATGTGTACAATGGAATATTCAGTGTATGTGTGTGTGTGTGTGTTAGTCGCTCAGTCGCGTCCGACTCTTTGCGACCCCATGTAGCCCACCAGACTCCTTTGTCCCTGGGATTCTCCAGGCAGTAATACTGGAGTGGGTTGCCATTTCCTTCGGACACGACTGAGTGGCTGATCTCAACTCAGCAGAAGAATGAAATGCAAGGCCAGAAAGGCAAAAATTCATTGACATGGCGAGTCCTAACCAAACTTGACTTTAATACTTTAGCAGCGATGCCAGTCCAACTCTCTTGTACGGATGCTCTTAGAAACCCAGAGAAAAGTTGCTGGAGTCCAGCTCCAGCAGCCAGGGAATCAGTCTGAAGAGATGAGCGGTGTCTGCGGGGAATGATGTAGTCTCTGACTCAAGGTGCGGGGCTACATGCTTATTTTAAGCATCAGGTCTTCTTTTATACTTTGACAAAAGCATTAGGTCAGAGGTTTGACATTTTCAGTTCCCCCTCACCCAGATTTATTGTCTCATTGTTGCCCTTCAAACAGAGTTCCTGCTTCAGTGTTCTCTCAGAATCGTGACTACACTGTGACCCATGCTTATGTCTGGGCCGCATACCACATTCCTCAGTTTATTTCTTATCTTTCTAAATCCTGCTTGCCCCTAGTATCTAAGCTCACTATCTCCTAAAAATGCTTCTAACTATTCTTAATTATTCCTAAACCCTAAACTCAGCAAACTTCCTTTGCCATAAACATTTCCCTCACAAACAGGTCCCAGATAACAATTCTTCCCATGGCCTCAAGCTGCGGTCTATGCACTCACCCTGGGACATTCTTTGCAAAAATCCTTGAACAAATGTCAGTGGTTACTTTATAGATTACTTTCTGGGCACAACTGTAGAAGGCTTTGTGCTTTCTCATGCTTCTCTCAAGAACAATAAGCACCTTAACATTCTTTCCAGCCAACTCAACTGAAGAAAGGAAAGAGCAAGTCAGAATCACAAAATGTAACTCCTTCATCCTGTGGATGGGGAATGAGGAGAGGGGGTTGGGGCCATACCTCCATTTTGTCAGTAACGCCTAATGCAGCTCCCGACAAAAAGTGTTGGCTAATGTTAAGTAAATAGAAATGCCTGATGTTCCCTGGGAGAACCTAAAGGAAGCAATAAAGAGGCTGAAGCAAGTAGGTTTGTTGGAATGGATCTGTGATGAGAGGTAAGAAAACCTCCTATTTGGCTATGTTCCACAGGAAGGCCCTGAAATCACACTATTCATTAAAGCCATCAGCATTGTACTGATGAGAGGTGCATAGGGTCACTAAGACAGTGGTGGTTCTCTCTAGGCAAAGCCTAACATAAGAAAACTTTGGCTCAGAACTGGGCTGGGTATATCTATGAGATGACAGTGCCCTAAGATAGTAGAGGTGCCCTAAAATCCGGAGGCCATAGGGCAGCAATTACTGTGAAGACTGGCATGATCAAATAGACCACGAAGGGAGCCTGACCCACAGAGAGTTGTGGAGATGATTAATCGAGCACTGAGACTCTAGGACAAAATAGATAGATAGGTGACAAAATTTCCAATGATATCTACATCCCATCCTCCCGAAAGCAAGAGTTAAGACACAGGGGTCTGGATAGGTCTCCTCAATAAAAAGTTTTCAGACCACTGCCAATTTTCAGACCATTGCCAATTGAAAGACGTTGACTGAACAAGTTGAGAGTTCCCTTGGAGGAGGTGCCATGCAGCGTGACAGAACATTATAGGCTGAAGAAAAGGGAAATGCCCACACATTTGAAGATCATCAGAATCTGAGTGTGAGTTGACAATGATAACCGAAGACCCAGAGTGTCATAACTGTCCCATTTTGAGAGTGGAGTCTTAAGCACAGCAGAAAATTAAAGGAATATTGACTAAAATCTAAATTACAAAAGCCCTACTCTTCCGCAGACTTACTCAATGGTTGCTTCCTCTGTCCCCAGATATAAATTGGGACTTCATTTGGCAGTTAGAGGAACAGTCACATGTGGTTCTTGGCTTGTAGTGTAAGAGCCACGACAGTGGAGAAGGTCAAGTCTCAACTCCTTAAAAATGCCATCTCCTCTCCAGGTAAGACAGTAAATAAAAAAAAAACAATGTCGTTATTTCAGAGGGGTGTTGGAGATTACTACTGCCACTCAAGATCTAGAGGTTGCAGAGGTGGTCCTTATCACATCTACATTTAATTTACTTGTCTGTCCTTCCAGAAACTCAGATAGATTTGCAGGAAGACCATAGATTCCTAGAGACTTAACTATGTGGAAGCTCAAGCTTCCAGATGGAGCACCGTCACTAGAACAATTTAACAAGGTCTCAGATACATGGTATACAGCCATTGATTTGGAGAATGGGTACTTTTTCATTCTGATAATAAAAGAGGATAAGAAATTGTTCACATTCATACATAAAAGTAAAGAATATTCATTTAAAGTTTTGCTTCATGAATATTTTAACTCTCTCTCCCCTCTGTTGTGCTTACTTGCTAAGTCACTTCAGTCATGTCCAACTCTTTGGGACTTATGGTCTGTAACTCACCATGCTTCTCTGTCCATGGACTTCTCCAGGCAGAGTACTGGACCAGGTTGCCATGCCCTCTTCCAGGGGATCTTCTCAGGGATCTTCCCAACCCAGGGATCAAACTCATGTCTCTTACATCTCCTGCACTGGCAAGCGGTTCTAGCACCACCTGTTCTGAACTGAACAGTCTGGCAATCTCATGAATATCGCTGTGACTCATAACCTCAGCAACATTATGCTGACTGTATAGTATGTGTAAGAAGAGGATGATTCACTGGCCCTGGTAAGATGTGTTTCATATAACAAATGCTGGAGAGCGTATGGACAAAAGGGAACTCTCCTACTGTTGGTAAGAATGTAAATTTGTGCAGCCACTATAGAGAACAGTATGGAGGTTCATTAAAAAGCTAAGAATAGAACTACCATATGATCTAGCAATCCCACTCCTGGCACATATTTAGAGAAAATAATAATTTGAAGAGATGCATGTACCTCCATGTTCACTGCAACACTATTTATAATAGCCAAGACATAGAAGCAACATAAATGTCCATTAACAGGTGAATGGATAGAGAAAATTTGGTATAAGTATACAATGGAATATTACTCAGCCATAAAAAAGAATGAAATAATGCCATTTGCAGCAACATGGATGGACCTAGAGAATAACATACTAAAGTCGGTCAGACACACACATATCATATGATATCGTTTATATGTGGAATGTAAAAAATGATAAAAATTAACTTATTTACAAAACAGACACAGACTCACAGACTTCAAAAACAAACTCATGGTTACCAAAGGAGAAACATGGAAGGAAGAGGTAGCCTAGGAGTTGTAGATTAACATATATACACTACCATATATAAAAAAAGATAATCAATGAGGACCTAGTATGTAGCATGAGAAACTCTACTCAATATTCTATAATAACCTATATGGGAAAAGTCTGAAAAAAAGAATCAGTTCAGTTCAGTTCAGTCACTCAGTCACATCCTACTCTTTGTGACCCCATAAATAGCAGCACGCCAGGCCTCCCTGTCCATCACCAGCTCCCGGAGTTCACTCAACTCACGCCCATCGAGTCCGTGATGCCATCCAGCCATCTCATCCTCTGTCGCCCCCTTCTCCTCCGGCCCCCAATCCCTCCCAGCATCAGAGTCTTTTCCAATGAGTCAATTCTTTGCATGAGGTGGCCAAAGTACTGGAGTTTCAGCTTTAGCATCATTCCTTCCAAAGAAATCCCAGGGTTGATCTCCTTCAGAATGGACTGGTTGGATCTCCTTGCAGTCCAAGGGACTCTCAAGAGTCTTCTCCAACACCACAGTTCAAAAGCATCAATTCTTCTGTGCTCAGCCTTCTTCACAGTCCAACTCTCACATCCATACATGACCACAGGAAAAACCTTAGCCTTGACTAGGCAGACCTAATAGATATATGTATATGTATAACAGAATTACTTTCTTGTACACCTGAAACTAACACAACATTGCAAAGTAACTATTTGCCAATATAAAATAAAAGATTAAATTTAAAAAGACCTGTGTTTATATGATAGGTAGTAAACTCTACAAAGATTCAGGAATAAACAACTCAGTGGTATTATCATGGTCCAGTGTTCAGGTGTGTATTAAGAACCATCCCCAGTGTGAAAGGCAAACTGATGCATTTGGTACTCTTTACCACAGAGAAGGAAGCACAGTACTTGTGGGGCCTCTTGGGGATCTGTGCAAATATAGTCTGTGTCTGGAATGTTGCTGTGGCCCATATACCAGATGACATGGACAAAGGCCCAAAAGAGAGAAGGTTCCCTCTTGCTGCAGTTGATCTCAATTCTCACCATTAACCATCATCTTGGCAAGGAGCTATAGTTCACTTTACTAACCTATATTTCTCCCTCAACAAGTGAGGCCTCTGAGTACATATGTACTGTGTCCACGATTTTCACTGGTTGCTCCCAGCCAACAAGTTAACATAGAAAGACAAATTTCTACAGAATACAAGATTCATCTCACTGGTGATGTTGGCTCAAAGACTCTATATTTCCATCCTGGCCAAAACTTTCTTAAAGCTGTGCTGCAATTGGGGATATCCTATGTATCTCCTTCCTTCCCTTTCTCCACTGCAGTAGGCATATTCCATCTTGCTCTGATAGGTTATCCTGCCCCCTCCAGCTTCCTCCATTTGTCTCCTCATAAGTAATTTTTTCTCAATAAATCTCTTGCACTTCTCTGTTTTATCACTGCTTCTCTGAAGGACCTGAACTAATATTCATTCCAATAGGCAGGAAACTGAGATTATTCCCAAAATTCATGCATTACATAGTCATAGTCTTCCTGGACTAGTGATTTTACAAAATATATACTTTATAATTGTAATGAGTAGACTTTTTATTTAGGCATTCACATGGTAATAAAAATGATGGATGCTATCCATTTCCTGAGAAGCCAATTTCAAAGTTTCTCTCTGATGACAAATCAGTTTTCGTTGTTGTTTTCATATTTATACCCATAGCCAAGGTCGTGATTTTCTATCCTTTCATCTTATTATGCATATTCACATGTGCAATCCTTAGTTTTGTATAAGCTTAAATATACCTTAATATTCCCAGGTTAGGAGGAGAGAATTGAATTTAAAACAGAAATCTGAGCGTGCATGTATAATTCAAAGGTCCCTAGGATCTACCCACTTCCATGAAAAATGCCAGTTTAATGGTGCTATCTCAAATTTCAATGAGTTATTGATTTCAGAGTCTTTCTTTCCAGGAGTCACTGTTCTTCCAGCATTACAAATGTGTGATGCATTGTGCATGGTGCAAACACTGGGTAATAAATGGAGAAGGAGGGAGGATCTTTCCTGCAGAAGTTGTTTTGTCTTTGTTACTAGTTGCTTCTCTTCATTAGTAGGTAAGGACCTGAACCTGTGTATGAGGCCACTCCACCAGGCTAAAGCTGGGAGGCTCAAACTAACAAGATCTGTTCATGATAAGGCTAATGTCATGCCTTATCACATAGTAAAGGACACAACATTTCTATTCCTGCCTGAACAGAACTCTTTTCCAGATTAGTTTTTAGTATTATCATGGATTTTTTTTTTTAATCAGGTCTTCAAGTAGTTTAAATAGTTTACTTTCAAAGTGAAATGAAGTGAAAGTCGCTCAGTCATGTCAGACTCTTTGCAACCCTATGGACTATACAATCCATGGGATTCTCCAGGCCAGAATACTGGAGTGGGTAGCCTGTCCCTTCTCCAGGGGATCTTTCCAACCCAGGGATTGAACTGGGGTCTCCTGGTCTCCTGCATTGAAGATGGATTCTTTACCAACTGAGCTATCAGGGAAGCTGTAGATATCCTCATTTTCTGCTTCTAGATCCCACCTGACCTTTCATTTGAAAAAGGAAAAAAAAAAATCAAGTTCTTGAACTGTATGAGGCAGAATGGTCTCTCAAAAATGTCTATACTTTAATCCTAGAATCTCATGATTATGTTGCGCTCGATAGGAAAGGAATTTTCAGGTACATTTACAGTTATAAATTTTAAAATAGAGAGATTATCCAGGATTATCTTGATAGGCCCAATCTAATCAAATGAACTTTTTAAAGGAGAAACTGTCCTCTACAAGGACCAGAGAGAGGCCGCTAGGAGAAACAGAGACCTACAACTTTGAAGTCCTAGAATTTCAAAACTGGATTTGGCCAACAATTCAAGAGACTCCTGACGAGAACCTAGTCACATATCATCTTGATTTTAATCTTATTGAACCAGGAGGAGAATAGACTATGACCTATAAATTTATATTGTTTTAAATTAAATTTGTAATAAATGTTGCCACAGCAATAGAAAACTAATACATGAACTGTCCATACTCACTTTTTTGGCCCACCTCAGGCAAAATTGGGATAGCTCAGTTGGTTAAGAAGATGCCTGCAATCCAGGAGATATGGTTCAATTTCTGGGTTGAGAAGATCCACTGGAGAAGGGATCGGCTACCCGCTCCAGTGTTCTTGGGCTTCCCTTGTGGCTCAGCTGGTGAAGAAGCTGCCTGCAATGCGGGAGACCTGGGTTCGATCCCTGGGTTGTGAAGATCCCCTGGAGAAGGGAAAGGCTACCCACTCCAGTATTCTGGCCTGGAGAATCCATGGAAGTCCATGGGGTCTCAAAGAGTCGGACACAATTGAGCAACTTTCACTTTCAGTGGCTCATTAGGTAAAGAATCTGCCTGCATTGCAGGAGACCAAGATTTGATATCTGGGTTGAGAAGATTCCCCTGGAGAAGGGAATGGCTACCCACTCCAATGTTCTTGCCTAGAGAATTCCATGGATAAAGGAGCTTGGTGGGCTCCTTTATCCATGGGTTTGCAAAGAACTGGACGTGACCAAGCAACTAACACAGTGTCAGCAAATTTAGCCACCTACTACTCCATGTGTTCTGTATATCCATGCACTTAATAATTTATTAAACTTTGTAACTTTTAAAAAATCTCCATCTTTATTCCTAACTCATCTGTGAGATTCTCAAGGGTCTCATTTATCTTTAAATTTCTGGTGTCTACTAGAGTAGCTGAACTTCTGAAACAAATAAGGTGTACAATATTTAGTACTGACACAGGTCATACAGCATTTCACCCATTTGTAAGTGTTTTAAATACAACATAAGTGATCAAAACTTAACTGATTTCCTTATTTACTTATTGTAACATATTCTGCCTCAGCTTTAAGTGAGTTAGTGAAATATTGTTAAGACAAATGATATTGGCTTTTCCATATAAACTGCAAAGTGCAAAGAAAACCTTTTGTAGAAATCTATCTACATATTTCTTAGGAAAAATGCCTTAGAACAGATTCCTAAAATGTTTTTATACCTATTTCTCTTTTTGAAATGGTGAAAAAAGGTTTTTCTATAGATACTCATATTTTATATTCAAACACAGTTTTCAAAAATATCAGTTGTTTGGTTATTTAATCATAAAGAGCATTTCACAGTGGCTTTCATATCTAATAATGTGATTATATTGTACAGAGTAGATATCATCATTAATCTTTGCTGAGATCCCAAAACAAATCAGAACTTCATCTTGCACTCTCGATACACTTGCAAAGACCATATTTTCCATCAGCTTTTCCTCAGCTTTCTACACCTGATTTGATGTCTGGATTTGTTAATGTGTATAATATACTTAGCCTAGATAATACGATTCCTATGACAGTTATTTATATATAATGCATTGCTCCATGCTTCATAAGCTCAAACTACTCAATAAATGATAGTAAATCTGTGGTTTCTAGAGCTTATTGTAAGTAAATTTTCATGTGATTCTTCTATAGAGAAATTATATTCTGGATGTTAGACTCAGGAAAAAGCATATGTAATTATCTGAAAGCATGTTTGACCTGTGTCCCCCTTATTTATTTTGATGTAATAAATTATCTCAGAAGATGACTTAAAACAATCATCTTCCTAATCTAATTTTCCTATTTTTGGGATAGGGATTCTGGCAGGACTTGGGTGAGCGGTTTTTCAGTCCTGTGTGATGTCAACAGGAGTTGCTTGGTGGGTTTTAGCTATAGGCTAGCCCAGTGGGTATAGCAAGGCTTGACTCATGTGTCTGCTACTTTGGCAGGGATCTGATTGGAATCTGGTCTCAGATGGTACTGTTGACTTGGGTGCCTATAGCTTTCAGCATGCTGGTCATAATCAGATTTCTTATATTGTGACTCTGGATAACAAGGGTGAAATTTTTAGCAAAGGAGAAACTGCCTGGCCTATTAAAAACTAATATTGACATTCTCATCCTGTACTTCAATCGGTTGCTTTATTACAAGCTCATTCAGATACATAATGAAGAATTACTTTATGGAAAGAGCACCAAAATTTTGTAACCATAGTCAAAAACTCACGTAATTACAGCTTACTGTTATTATTACTTACATCACTCTATTACTTAATTACTATCACTAGTAAAAACAGTATTTCAAGTAAACCAGAAACTGTGTAATATCTGTGATGTGTAGGAAAAAAGTACAGTGGAACTTCCTGTAACCACTTCAGGTGTTTAAATTGGACCTGTCTAAAGTCATCATTGAATGACATTGTCATGTATTCATATATCTCATCATATAACCTTTTATGTTAGATTTTCTTTCAAAATAAACTAATGAAATAGACAGAACAGAATTATTCTATAACGTTCTTTTCCCATCTGGATTGTGAGTCAGTTGGACATTATATGAACAATTCATATTACAAGTAAAAGGAGAAATTTTTATAACACTATAAGTCTCTTAATCTTCACCTTAAGGGGAAAAATAACAATTAGTGGCCATGGCACATGATTGGATCCCACACAAGTAAGTCACTCTGCTTTTTGGAGAAAAATATAATTGACAATATTTCATCATAACATAAATTTCAAAATAGTAGAATGAATAGCACCAGTGATTTCCAAGGCAGTCATTACATGTATAGTATATTTGGAAGTTCTGAGTAGGACTTTATATTCTATCACTTTCTAAACACTTTAGAGTGAAATTGATCTCTGCTTTAAATTAGTCAGATTTTAGATTACATAGATTTTCCAGACAGTACCTATCCTTGTCAATAGAAAATAAATTGTGCATTATAGTAATGAAAAAAGAGGGAAGGAATTAATAGTCTCCAAAAGTATGGTACTTTATCACTACAAACTTAATCCTGGTTAGCTCCATTTTGAAATACAGAATAAAACAACTAAACATACATAGACACAAGAGGGTATTAATCACTATACATGTAAAATGAGGTAACATTTAATAATTTCAAGTCCACAATTTGAATAGCACCAAGAAAAATTCAGGTGAAATATGGAAATAGCTTATATTTTTGTTCCCTGAAATTTTCTCTGAGATAGTGATTTTATGTTGCCACGCACAACATAAATATAGAATTTGTGGTATACAGCTGCGGATGGAGGTTTGTGATACTGTACAACACGTGTGACCAAAACCATCTCCAAGAAAAAGAAATGCAAAAAGGCAAAATGGTTGTTGAGGAGGCCTGACAAATGGCTGAGAAAAGAAGAGAAGTGGAGAAAAGAAAAGATATACCCATCTGAATGCAAAATTCCAAAGAAGAGCAAGGAGAGATGAGAAAGTCTTCTTCAGTGAACAATGCAAAGAAATAGAGAAAACAATAGAATGGGGAAGACTAGAGATCTCTTCAAGAAATTAGAGATACCAAGGGAATATTTCATGCAGAGATGGGCTCATAAGGACAGAAACGGTAAGGATATAACAGAAGCAGAAGAGATTAAGAATAAGTGGCAAGAATACACATAAGAAATATAAAAAATGATCTTAATGACTTAGATAACCACGATCATGGCATCTGGGCCCATCACTTTGTGGGAAATAGATGGGGAAACAGTGGAAACAGTGTCAGACTTTAATTTTGGGGGCTCCAAAATCACTGCAGATGGTGACTGCAGCCATGAAATTAAAAGACACTTACTCCTTGGAAGAAAAGTTATGACCAACCTAGATAGCATATTCAAAAGCAGACACATTACTTTGCCGACTAAGGTCTGTCTAGTCAAGGCTATGGTTTTTCCTGTGGTCATGTATGGATGTGAGAGTTGGACTGTGAAGAAGGCTGAGCACCGAAGAATTGATGCTTTTGAACTGTGGTGTTGGAGAAGACTCTTGAGAGTCCCTTGGACTGCAAGGAGATCCAACCAGTCCATTCTGAAGGAGATCAACCCTGAGATTTCTTTGGAAGGAATGATGCTAAAGCTGAAGCTCCAGTACTTTGGCCACCTCATGCAAAGAGTTGACTCATTGGAAAAGACCCTGATGCTGGGAGGGATTGGGGGCAGGAGGAGAAGGAGACGGCCAAGGATGAGATGGCTGGATGGCATCATGGACTCAATGGACGTGAGTCTGAGTGAACTCCGGGAGATGGTGATGGACAGGGAGGCCTGGCGTGCTGCGATTCATGGGGTCACAAAAAGTCGGACACAACTGAGCAACTGAACTGAACTGAACTGAACCACGATGGTGTATCAATCACTTGGAGCCAGACATCCTGGAGAGCAGAAGTAATGGAACTTCAGCTAAGCTATTTCAAATCTTAAAAGATGATGCTATTAAGTGTTGCACTCAATATGCTAGCAAATTTGAAAAACTCAGCAGTTGCCATAGAACTGGAAAAGGTCAGTTTTCATTCTAATCCCAAAGGAGGGCAATGCCAAGAATGTTCAAATTAAAATACAACAGCACTCATTTCACATGCTAACAAGGTAATGCTCAAAATTCTTCAAGCTAGGCTTCAATATTACATGAACCAAGAACTTCCAGATATACAATCTAGATTTAGAAAGGGCAGAGGAACCAGAGATCAAATTACCTACATCCACTGGATCATAGAAAAAGGAAGAGAATTTCAGAAAAATACCCACTTCTGCTTAATTGACTATATTAAAGCCTTAGACTGTGTAGATCACAACAAACTTTGGAAAATTCTTAAAGAGTTGGAAATACCAGACCACCTTACCTGCCTCCTGAGTAACCTATATGCAGGCCAAGAAGCAACAGAACTGGACATGGAATAATGGACTCATTCAAAATAGGAAAAGGAGTACATCCAGGATGTATATTGTCACCCTGCTTGTTTAACTTCTATGCAGAATACATCATGTGAAATGCCTGACCAGATGAAGCACAAGCTGGAATTAAGATTGCCAGGAGAAATATCAATAACTTCAGATATGCAGATGATAATACCATAATGGCAGAAATTAAAGAAGAACTAAAGAGCCTCTTGATAAAGGTGAAAGAGGAGAGTGAAGAAGCTGGCTTCAAACTCAACATTCAAAAATCAAAGATCATAGTATCCAGTCCTATCACTTCATGGAAAATATATGGGAAAACAATGGAAGCAGTGAGAGACTTTATTTTCTTGGGCTCCAAAATTACTGTGGGTGTTGACTTCAGCCATGAACTTAAAGACACTTGCTCCTTGGAAGAAAAGACATGACAAACCTAGACAGCATATTAAAAATCAGGGTCATTTCTCTGCTGACAAAGGTCTGTATAGTCAAAGCTATCATTTTTCCAGTAGTCATGTACAGATGTGAGACTTGGACCATCAACAAGGCTGAGTGTTGAAGAATAGATGGTTTCAGACTGTGGTGTTGGAAAAGACTCTTGAGAGTCCCTTGGACAGCAAGGAGATTAAACCAGTCAGTCCTGAAGGAAATCAATCCTGAATATCACTGGAAGGGAGGATGCTGTAATTGAAGCTCCAACACTTTGGGTACCAGATGTGAAGAGCTGACTCACTGGAAAAGACCTTAATGCTGGGAAAGAGTGAGGGCAGGAGGAGAAGGGGGCGACAGAGGAAGAGATGGTTGGATAGGACCGTCGACTAATGGACATCAGTTTGTGAAAACTCAGGACGGTAGTGAAGGACAGGGACTCCTGGTGTGCTGCAGTTCACGCGGTCCCGAAAAGTCAGACACAACTGAGCAACTGAACAACAATAAGAAGGTGAGAGCAGACACACATGTTGACGTGCCTGTCTGCACACAGGTTTTCTATATCTGTCTCAACATTCTGAATGAGTATCTTCTTGCGTATCCTCTTTTAATCTCTCTAGTTCTTCTCTGACAATAGCAGAAAGCAACATTTTAAGATATGTTTTACATCCTTTAATAACCTTTAATATCATATATATTAAGTTGAATTATCTATTTATGTAAGAAGAATATGCTTTCATATATTACTGTTATACACTAATAATAATGCTCAGGGCACAATAGTGCATCTGGGGCAGAAGCTAAGATAATAAATCTATGCGGGATCAAGACAGTGGAGGAGTATTACATACATACATCAAAAATGCATCTATATGTGGGCTGATTCTCACAGAACATCTATAACACTGGCTGAAGACTTCAGACCACCAAAAGGCAAGAAAATCTCCATTGGGTGGGACAAAATTGTAATTGGGTGAGACAAAAGAAGAAATAAATAGAAGGAAATCAGGATGGAACTTTCACTCCTGGGAGGAAGCTGGGATAAAGGAAAGGTTTCCACACCCTGGGAAGTCCCTTTGCTGGTGGGGAGATCAACTGGAATTGAGGAGGAGCTTCAAGGCCTTAGAGGAGAGCACAGCCATAGGTTTTCAGGGGTTAAGTGGAGAGAGACCTGTACAGATGGTTGGTGCCACCTCCTGAGAACCCCCAGCCTGACACGCTTGTCCACCCTGTGGGAAGGGGCTGGATGGTGCCGCCTGGCTTCAGGGTCATACCCAGAGAGAGGACAGGGATTAGCTGCGTGCACACAGCCTGAGATGTGGAGTGAACCACAATCAAGGGTACATGCGAAGAAGTCTGGGACCACCAGAGAGGCAAGGGACCATGGCTGGGGGGATGTGAGGCGGGGCCACCACCATAGGAGGTTCTTTCTCTGCACACTCTGAGGCAGCAGGGCACCGCCTAGCTGAGCAGCATGAGTGGCTGCACGTGGCACGAGCAGATGTGAGTTGGCCTCCAAAGGCAGGTATGGGCCAGCAACACTGCTGAGTGTCCTACAGGTAGAAACCAATCACTGTCCCTGCCTTCATGACAGTGTGTGCAACCTGCACACCCCCTATCAAAGGGATAATGGCCAGCACATGCTGAGGAAGGAGACAGAATGCATCCAAACTGCATAAAAGCAACCCTCACTCCCAAAAATTTTAAAGCCCACACAAGTTATACAGGGACACGTCCACATGCATGTAGCCCTCCAAGACTACACTAGATAGCTGATTCTCCTAAACTCAGAGTAAGAGTAGTACAAGGCAGTCAAGAAGGAGAGGAACAACTCCCAGTTTAAAGACCAAGAGAATTCTCCTGAAGGAACAATGAAACAGACCTCATCAGTCTTAACAGACCTTAAGTTCAAAAGGAGGTAATGAAGATACAGAAAACAATGAAGAGCAGCTATTGACAGAAATGCAGATTATTGCAAAAAGGAACTAGAAACTATAAGCAGGAGCCAAGAAGACTTAGAAAAGTCATTTGCAAAGACAAAACTGAGCTGAAGGCAACGAGTAGCAGAATGAATAACACAGAAGAAAGAATAAGTGATCTGGAAGACAGACTATGCAATTACCCAATGAAGACAGCAAATAGAAAGACAAATTAAAAAGAAAAAGAAAGAAAGCAACATATGAGACCTGTTGGATAATATAAAGCATGCCAGTTTATGCACAATAGGGATTCCAAAAGGAAAAGAAAGAGAAAACATATTTGAAGAAATTTTGGTAGAACCTTCCCAACCTAAAGAAGGAATCAGATATCCAGATACAGGAAGCACTGTGCTGTGCTTAGTTGCTCAGTCATGTCTGAGTCTTTGTGACCCTATGGAATGTAGCCCATCAGGCTCCTGTGTCCTTGGGGAATCTCCAGGCAAGAATACTGGAGTGGGTTGCCATGCCCTCCTCTAGGGGATCTTCCCAACCCAGGGATAAAATCCAGGCCTTCCACATTGCAGTCGGATTGTTTACCAGCTGAGCCAAGAGGGAAGCCTGCAGGAAGCACAGAGGGTTCCAAATGAGATGAATCCAAACAGACCTACCCCAAGACTTAGTATAATAAAAATGACAAAAGTTAAAGATACAGAAAAGATTTTAAAGGCAGCAAGAGAACCATAAAGAGGTTGGATTACAAAGGAAGCCTCTATAGGTGATCCACTGGTTTTTCTACAGAAAGGCTGCAGGTGAGAAGGGAGTGACAAAATATACTCAAAGTTACAAAAGGGAAAAATTTGCAACCTAGGATACTCTGTTCTGCAAGATTATCATTTTTGAAATGAGGAAAGATAAAGAATTACTCAAACAAACAAAACTTAAAAGAATATAGCAATACTAAACCTATCTTAAAAGAAATATTATTGAAAGATTTTCTATTTCCCCAAACAGAAAACAAGCAAGAGGATATAGGAAAGTAACCTAAACCAGTACACAGATCAAAAATAAATAAATAAATGCAACCTCTTTGTGAAAATGATGATAAAAGTAACACAAAAGGATAAATATGAAGATGTAATGAAGGACTTAAAAATCATAAAATATGAGGAAAGAGGGTAAGAAAATATAGATTTTTTTTAGAATGGATTTGAGCTAAAGCAAGCAGATATAACAAGCAGTTAGTATATTAAAAAAACCAAAAATCAAAAACATACAATAAATTCAGAAAAATATACACAAGGATAAAGTGAAAGGAAATCATCAAACCACAAAAAGAAAAACAAAGGAACAGAGAAGAAACATAGAATCAACTGAAAAACAAGTCTATAATGACAATTTATATATATTATCAATAATTACTTTAAATATCAATGAATTAAATGATACAATAAAAATTATAGAGTGGCAGACTGGATATAAAAAAACAAGAGCCTATGATATGATGCCTGCAAGAAGCCATTTTAGGGAAAAATACACAGATTAAAAGTGAAAGGATGGAAAAAGATATTTCATACAAATGGAAATGATAAAAAAGTGGGAGTTGCAACTCATACACAACAAAACAGATTTTAAAACAAAGGCCATAAATAAAGATAAAAAAGACACTATATAATAATAAAATGATCAACACAAGAAGAAGAGAAATGAGAACACCAGAGCACCTGACCTGCCTTTTGAGAAATCTGTATGCAGGTCAGGAAACAACAGTTAGAACTGGACACAGAACAAGAGACTGGTTCCAAGTAGGAAAAAGAGTGCATCAAAGTGGACACCACCAAAAGCATCTACAAAAAAACAAATGCTCAAAAGAGTTTGGAGAACAGGGACGCCCCTTACACTGTCGGTGGGAATGTGAGTTGGTATAACCACTATGGAAAATGGTATGGAGGTTCTGCAGAAAACTAAAAATAGAATTACCATATGATATAGCAAGCCCACTTCTGGGCATATATCCAGACAAAACTAGAATTCAAAAAGATACATGCATTCTAATATTCATAGCAGCACTGTTCACAATAGCCAAGACATGGAGACAACCTAAATATCTATCAACAGATGAATGAATAAAGAAGGTGTGTGTGTGTGTGTGTGCACATAATACATACTCACACACAGGGAATACTGCTCAGCCATAAAAAAGAACGAAGAATGCCAGCTGCAGCAACATGGACAAAACTAGAGATGATCACACTATGTGAAGTAAGTCAGAAAAAGACAAATGTCACATGGTATCGGTTATATGAAAAGATGTAACAGAAAGGAACCTGTCTATATAAAAGAAACAGAGACACAGACATGGAGAAGAGACTTGGGGTTGCCAGGGGGCAGGGGCTGGGGAACCATGAGCAGGAGGTGGGGTAAGCAGGTGTCAACTTTTATATAGAGAATGGATAAACCACAAAGTCCTACTGTATATCACAGGAAGCTGCATTCAACACCCTATGATAAGCCATAGTGGAAAGGAATACAAAAATGTGTGAATTTGTATTTATAGGGGCCTCCCTGATAGCTCAGTTGGTAAAGAATCCATCTGCAATGCAGGAGACCCTGGTTTTATTCCTGGGTTGGGAAGATCCCCTGGAAAAGGGAAAGACCACCCATTCCAGTATTCTGGCCTGGAGAATTCCATGGACTATCCATGGGATCACAGTTGCCCACGACTGAGCAACTTTCACTTTCACTCTGATATATCTACAACTGAAAAAAAAGACAGTAAAACTATTTCTATTATCTTAGGTTATTCAACTACTGGCCACCATGTACTTACTATAGACCTAAAATGTTAAAACATCACTAGTGAATCATACCCAATCTGCAGCTCATCACAAATGATTACCATTATATCTTAGAATCAGAAGAAATTTTCAAAATCATCTAACCAAGTACCTTATTTTCTTCAAAGCAGATGTGGTGGAGCATATTTCTTAAACTCTTCCACAACTGTGGTATAACTGGACCCCACAAACAGGTATTCTTTGTCATGCCATCAATGTTTATCATAAATTTGAAAGCAGCTCTCAGAATTGGAAAATGTAAATAAAAACCAAGTCAATCAAACCACCAAGAATGAAACATCTCTGATACAAAGAAATAGCAAGTTTTCAATGAAATATTCAAAGATTTCTTTCTAGAAGGGAGAAGGACAAGCAACTAAATTTATTGGTGACTTTATTTCGCTTGTGCATGATTTATTGAAAAATAAGAGCTATATGAAATATAGTACAAAATGTTATCTAATTACTGATGATCGAACAGACTAAAACTGGAAGTTATACTTCAGACAAGAAAGTAAAATCAGGTCAGCTTGAATATTTACACATTTATTGTATGGATTTTGCTTTTCTTTACTTTTAAAATTGGCAGATTGTTATCATCATATTGAAGAGTTTAGGAAAGAAATTTTATAGTTATGATTTTTGTTCCTTTCATAGGTCTCACTCACCTATATTAAGCAGGAGTTGCTACCTTGATTTCTGATGTTATGTAATATTTTAAAATATTTAAAACTTTTCAGATCTAAGGCAATGGGATATTAATGGAAGATGATTTTTTTCTACTTATCCTTTATGAACAAATCCAAATTTGAGTCTTAATTCTCCCATAAATAGTGATATTGGACAATGTATTTAACTTCTTTTGATTTTCAGTTGCCATTTCTTCTGAAGAGGATAGTAATAGGAAACAGCTTAAAAGGTTTTAACAAGGATTCAGTAAATACACAGGCTTGTTAATGAAAACACACTTATGCCATCTTATATGAGGCAAAGTAACTCAGCTCAAAGAATGAGAAATGGGTGGACCATATCTCCTAACAGTTCTATTACAACAACTCACCCGACATTATAATAATCTATCAGAAATTTATAAGTGCCCTCAAATTCTACTAATTTACTGTAGCTAATCAGAATCAGGGGAAAATTGCAGCTTCATGGCTATATTCAGAAAGTGACAATAAATAATTGAGCTCAGGATAGATGCTGGGTGCATATGGGATTAAAATGTCTGATGAGTATTCTTAAATCTTTCAAAGCAAGGAGTCCAGAGACCAAGGTGCCAATCAGAATGGCTTAGCAGCTTTCCCATCCCCAGTCACAGATCTGTTCTCCTCCTCCATCATCATCCCCTCCCCGAAAACAGAAGACATTTATTGTAGCCTATTTCTGAAGCTGGAGTTTTATCTCATGATTTGGTTCTAGCATGCCATGTTTTCTCACAAATGAAAGTGCTGTGATCAGCAGATACCTAGCACTTGTGTTTTTTATGTCTGCATGGAGATCCAAGTGGAGAAAACTGTCATCCTATAATAATTTCAGTTTATATAAATCAGAATGTTAACATATTAATCTGAAAAAAAAAGAAAAACTCAGAAGTGTATTGTTCTTCTCTGTTCCAATGGCCAGAGGCTCTGGAGTGGTGGAGTGGGAGGAAATTAAAATAATAATGACATGCTCCGTCATCTTGATGATCTTCAATTTCTGCAGCTCTAGTTTTTAGAGGGAACTTTGATATAAACAGCAAACTAACCATGAAAGCACCTCCATGGTGCAGAGGAAACATCTAACTCCATGGAAGAATAAGAAAAATAGAAGCATCTGTGAACAGGAATAATTGTGTTAGAAAAATTGTCTGAAACTTTGAAATAGGCAGAAGATATTACTGAGTGTTCTTTCAATGTGGTTCTGAGCTTGAACTTTTGATTTATTTTTTATTGACTGGACTATTTTAGAACTGTGTAGGACTTGAGTTTTGGCGAAGGCAATGGCACCCCACTCCAGTACTCTTGCCTGGAAAATCCCATGGATGGAGGAGCCTGGTGGGCTGCAGTCCATGGGGTCGCAACTAAGCAACTTCATTTTCATTTTTTACTTTCTTGCATTGGAGGAGGAAATGGCAACCCATTCCAGTGTTCTTGCCTGGATAGTCCCAGGGATGGGGGAGTCTGGTGGGCAGGCGTCTATGGGGTTGCACAGAGTCGGACACGACTGAAGCGACTTAGCAGCAGGAGCAGCAGGAGTAGAGTTTAATATATAGACTCCTTTTTTTTTTTTTTGTATCTAACCCAACAATTATATACTAACAATCCTTTATTAAATTACCCATAAATACCCAGTTCCTCAAATGTTCTTTGAACTTTAAAAAATATATATATTTACTGGTTCTCTCATTAAGTAACACATTGAATGAAACTTTAGAGATGTGTTCATTTTATATTTGCACGAGAATTACAATAGGACCTTTCTGAAAACTACACTTTAATTATGTCTCTCTTGGCAAAGGACAGAAGGATCTAAGTAGAAAATGTGAGATAGCTTACACTATTCATCACATGAGCATTCAAGAAGAAAGAGTTCGTATTTGTCAATTTAGCTCCTGGCCACTCCATCATTGTAGAGAGTCCAGGTTATTGTCAACAGGAAAACTGGAAGAATCAAGAGGGCTAAATTGATCCACATTAAAAAGAGCTGAGCCACACAGCTGACAGGTGAGATAATGGACAACCTCATGAGCTGCATTCTGGTGGGAGAGTATTTATCTCTGTTTTTGAATTGTTGAGGATGCTCTGGAGTAGTTGCAGTGAGGCAGAAGTATAAAAATTGACATAAAAAAATTGACATAAAGAACCAAAAGAGAATACTAGGGAATTATGTTATGCATAACAGAAATATATCTTTTAAAATTTCTTGAAAAGGTAAAGACTTTTTGTTTGTTTGTTTTCTATTCTTTCTTTAAATATGCTAAATCCTTCAGACAGAATATTTGGGATCCTGTGTCCAAAGTTTTATTTTTCATTTACTATTAAGGAAATATGCTTCTGAAAAAGCCATTTCAAATACTTAATAAAGCATTTTATAGGAAAAAAGTGATGATTAAGTTGATAACATGGGTGTGAGAAGGAAAGAGCTTGCTGAAGATTGTTCAGTGGTTAGATTGGTTAAGGTGTCTTGCCACTTGAGATACTTGGCTTGAAGTTATTAGACTGGGCACAAGAGTGGCTACTGACCAGTGCTGACCTTTCAGAAATTTCTCTTCATTACATCTAGTGATAAAGTTGGCCCCATGTTATCTTCCAGAAAATAACTCAAATATGTTTTTCTCAAACATGACTGTTAGCATGATATTGGCCTGTTCTCAGGTTTGGAAAAAATGAATGTGATTACCTGATGAGCATTATACATGTAAAATGTAGGCAAAGTGCTTAGTATACTTCCTGACAGTAGACACTTAAAAAAGCAGGAAAAAAAAAAAACCCTAGTTCTCCCTAAAGAACCAAACATGAGTACTAAGAATAACACAAAATGAATACAAACTTTTGAAATGACATGAAAAAAAAACTGCACGCCATTGCACACACACACATACGCATGCGTTTTATAATCTACACATTCATCACTGATCCTGAAATGAAATGAACAACTATTGGATGAGAAATATTATTTTAATTTCTCTTTCATTCATTTCAGAGACACTCTGGGCAGTGGGCAGCATTTATTTCTTGGAGCACTAGTTCCCCTGAGACTTTCCTAAACTGATTCCTTCCCTGTTCCATCTGAAACGCCATCCACTGCTTCTTCAGTTCACTGATTCTCATCTCCCAAATTCTACAGTTTTCAACTCTGATTTCAAATGCTGGAACCTCAGTTAAGTGCTCTCTGATCCTCCAGCCTGAAGCAATTCTCCCTCCTCTAATGTTCATAGGCATATTTTATATTTTTTTCTTAAGGCAAGTGTCACTCGCAACCATCTAATATACATCTTTCCTTCCCTATTGACCCCTAACCTCTTTTTAAACCACAGCATTTCATTCTCTAAACAATTGCATTTTAATTTTGCCTGGCTGCCTGCATCAATACTTCACGTCAGTGTGGGATAATTAAGATTTTGCAGGACATGAAAAGCAATCTGAGTTCCTCTGCACACAGCTAAGGATGAGGCGTGATGCTGGTCATCCATCTCCACCACAAAAAACGGCAATTATAGCCACGTCTATTCTTTGTTCTCAATTACGGGAGACTATGGCCCAGAAAGCTACAGGTGACTGTAGAAGGGTGGTGGCAGCTGGGTGTAACTGAGCCCTAAAAATTCTTGATAGGATCTCCTTTCTCACAGGTCAGAGGACTGAGAGCTAATTCCCTTTTACAATCCCTTGCCCCTGAAGCAACTATCACTTTTCCAGCAAGCAGCAGTATTTTTTCTTGCTGACAGATACCCTCTGCATGGAGTTTCAAACACTCAGGCCAGAAGCTCTATCTATGCCTCATTACCATTTAAATAGGCTGATCAATGAGAATTAGCATGTAATTTGAATTACAACACCCACCTCCTGCTTCTTAGAGCCAGGGTCCTCCAGCCTCTTTAAATAAATGTTACATTTTCCTCTGAGGATTCCTCCCTCTCTTCAAATCTGAAGACAGGTGTTTGCCTGTTCTGTGCAAGAACTTTAAGGGCGGGATTGTCCCTGGTCCTGCCTACTCCTTACCTGCATAGCTTGCTGTCCTGTGAGAACACCAAATAGCAGTCATCTCAGCCGATTTGTACACTGAATATTTTGATTCAATGTCACCTTAATTTTAAGTCTATAATTTCACACCAATTTAACCAATAAATAACGTTATCCATATGGGTCAGGGGACAGAGTATGCTGAATGTGGTTTCAGGAGCTATAATGGTTACTCACCAGCTATAAGAAACTTGTACAAAAAATAGGAAAATTAGTAAAAGAAATGAAAGCCGCTAACCCACTGAGTAAAGATTTTTTATTTGCCTGTCTTGCCTATGTTGTAAGGCCTAATGAAAATTAATTTTGTGATAATATATGTGAAAGAACTTTATGCATGTTACAGCGCCATACAAATGCACTATATTGCATCACTCTATTTACAGATACAGTGCTATGACCTAATTAACTCTCACAGTAGGATTGTTTTACTATTTGATACATCTCATCATGATTTATATAGGCACCCACTTCATATTTCCCTGGTTATCCAGTTAAGAGAGAAGAAGCATTTTCTTGGATCCAGTCATGATGGCCAGTCACTGATACATACTCTGAACTATAAACAGTTTCCAACTGAGTGCACCCAGATAATTATTTAACATGAAGATGATGTAAAGTTCTCTCCTGTACACTAACCAGCAATTCTTTTAGACTTCAAGTTACTTTCCAACTCTAGGGATTCATAATTTCGATTTATTAATAATAGGTAAAAGAATAATAGTATTATGCAGTGGTACACTATTCTCTCAGGGCTGGGACTCATAAAACATTTCTGTATCTACATACCAATGTTGCTTTATTGTTCTCATCATACTATTTTTATTTAAAAGTGTAACTTTTTTGTCGGATATTACTCTTCTCCAAAGATGCCAAGTGACCTTGATAATTTGTCTTTTGTTTCTGTATCTTCAGTACTAGCAGCGTCTCTGGATCAGTTAGCAGTAAATACCTATGTGTTCTGCTTCACGGAACACAGCTTGTCATGGCAAAGGGGCTTGCATAACTCAGTGCAGCTATGAGACATCTCGTGGAGGGCTGCTCAAGATGGATAGGCATAATGAAGAGTTCTGACAAAACATGGTCCACATTCCAGAGTGTGGAGTAGGCCTTAGGAAGCATCACTATGAACAAAGCTAATAGAGGTGATTGAATTCCAGTGGAGCTATTTAAAATCCTAAGAGATAGTGCTGTTAAAGTTCTGCTCTCAATACGTCAATAAATTTGGAAAAATGCAGCAGTGGCCACAGGACTGGAATCCAAACTCAAAGAAGGGCAATGTCAAAGAATATCCAAGATACCAGACAATTGCTCTCATTTCACATGCTAACAAGGTAATACTCAAAAACCTTCAAGCTAGGATTCAGTAGTATACCAACCAAGAACTTCCAGATGTATACGTTGGGTTTTGAAGAGGCAGAGGAACCAGAGATCAAATTGCCAATATTCATTGGATCATGGAGAAAGCAAGGGAGTTTCAGAAAGATATCTACTTCTGCTTCATTGACTACACTAAAAGCCATTGAGTGTGTGGGTCACAACAAATTGTGGAAAATTCATACAGAGATGGGAAAATATGTGTGGGTCAAGAAACAACAGTTAGAACTGAACATGGAACAACTGACTGGTTCAAAATTGGGAAACAGTTACAGCAAAGCTGTATCTTGTCACCCTGCTTATTTAACTTATATGCAGAGTACTTATGCATAATGCCAGACTTGATGAAACACAAGCTAGAATCAAGACTGCCAGGAGAAATATCAACAACCTCAGATATGCAGACGATACCACTTTAATAGCAGAAAATGAAGAGGAACTAAAGACCATCTTGATGAAAGTGAAAGAGAGTGAAAAAACTGGCTTGAAACTCAACATTCAAAAAACTAAGATCATGGCATCCAGTCGCATCACTTCATGGCAAATTAAAGAGGAAAAACTGAAAGCAGTGACAGTCTTTATTTTCTTGGGCTCTAAAATCACTGCAGATGGTGACTGCAGCCATAAAATCAGATGCTTACTCCATGGAAAGAAAGCTATGATGAGCCTAGACAGCATATTAAAAAGCAAAGACATCACTTTGCCAACATAATCTGTATAATCAAAGCTATGGTTTTCCCAGTAGGCATGCACAGATGTGAGATTTAAACTCTAAAGAGGGCGGAGTGCCAAAGAACTGATGCTTTTGAAGTGTAGTGCTAGAGAAGACTCTTGAGAGTCTTTTGGACTGCAACAAGATCAAATCAGTCAATCTTAAATGAAACCAACCCTGAATATTCAAGCTGAAGTTCCAATACTTTGGCCATCTGATGGAAAAAGCCAGTTAATTGGAAAAGACCCTGATATTGAAAAAGACCCTGATGTTGGAAAAGACTGAACGCAAAAGGAGAAGCGGGCAGCAGAGCTTGAGATGGTTAGATAGACTCATTGACTCCATGGACAGGAGTTTGAACTAACTTCAAGATATAGAGGATGGAGGAGTCTGACATGCTACAGCCCACGGGGTCACAAAGAGTCAGATATGACTTAGACTAAATAATAACAAACCCAGGTGTTGGATGAATGAACAATGGATGGCCTAACTTGAAACTTGAACTGGCTTTAATTTCCTGTTGAGCTCCATTAGTTAACAAACCTACCTCAAATAAGCACACCAGAGACATAAAACCCAAGGTTATTTTGAAAATACTCTCTCAGGGAGTTCTATAGCCTATTTTGCATCCAGGTTACTACCTATAGACACCTTCCACATAGAAATAAATTAAATACATGAAAATAGCTTGGCCAGAAGATTAATTATGAAGGAGTCTAATGACATCCCCAGGAGAAGGCAATAGCACCCCACTCCAGTACTCTTGCCTGGAAAAACCCATGGACGGAGGAGCCTGGTAGGCTGCAATCCATGGGGTCGCTGAGAATTGGACACGACTCAGTGACTTCATTTTCACTTTTCACTTTCATGCATCGGAGAAGGAAAAGGCAACCCACTCCCGTGTTCTTGCCCAGAGAATCCCGGGGATGGCAGAGCTGGTGGGCTGCCGTATAAGGGGTTGCAGAGAGTCAGACAAGACTGAAGCGACTTAGCAGCAGCAGCAGCAGCAGCAGCAATGACATCCCCAAATGGCATCATGCTCTTCACAGCCACTGTTAATGATGATAGCACATTGGAATCCATAGACCTCTTATTTAGAATTGTATAGGTCCCTATGTATATATCTATAGAGAAGTTTTTAAACTTTTATTTTAAAATAATATAGACTCATAGGAAGTATATACAGGATATGATATAAAGTCATTTTTTATCATCAAATAATTTATTTTTATGTTTCTATTATTTTTTGAAGTACACTGTTTATCTTCTGTAGTAATCTTCTGTTTACAGGGACTTGAGGTAACAGTTTATGTGATCATTCAATGAGGTAAGAAAACAGTAAGAATAAAGACAAAAGAAATTCAGAAAATCCCTGTATAATTTTTCACTAGGACTTGTTTATTTTGGTGATATATACAGTGTATTTAGCTAAGGACAAGTACAAGCTACTTTTCTAACTTTGTTCATTATTTTTTATATGTTATGTTAAAAAATAATCCCTGTACATGCCCTGAGGTCTCTACGATGATTCCATGTTTAGGCTGAAAGCACTGTCTAGAATTTCTTTCTTGTTCTTCAGAATTTCTTGTGAATCTTATCTAACCTGTTAAAAGTTAAACTGAGGCATGTTAAAAATTTAGAGTTTATTTGATCAAAATCAATTTGAAAGGGTGCTCTATCTGGAGGAGGGCATGGCAACCCACTCCAGTATTCTGGCCTGGAAAATCCCCATGGACAGAGGAGCCTGGTGGGCTACAGTCCATGGGGTCGCAGTACAGCACTAAACTCTACCAACAGGGGAAAGACTTTTATAGGGAGAAAAAAAAGTCAAGGAAATTTCTGATTTTCTATATCTTAGCAATGGCACCCCACTCCAGCACTCTTGCCTGGAAAATCCCATGGACAGAGGAGCCTGGTAGGCTGCCGTTCACGGGGTCGCTAAGAGTCAGACACGACTAGCAACTTCCCTTTCACTTTTCACTTTCATGCACTGGAGAAGGAAATGGCACCCACTCCAGTGTTCTTGCCTGGAGCATCCCAGGGACTGGGGAGCCTGGTGGGCTGCCCTCTATGGGGTCGCACAGAGTCGGACACGACTGAAGCGACAGCAACAACAACAACAGCAACAGAGCTCGCTGACTGATTGGCTGCCCTTAAGCTCTGATTTCTAACCTTGAAGCATTTACAGACTTTGACTTTGGTTTTGTTAGAGTTTGTTTACATGGCTGCCATCGCATTAGAACCAGCTCAGTCTAATGGCTTCCTTGTTTAATTAACTCAATAAATCTTAGAAAACAAATTCAAGCGTCATAGGCTCACTGTGGCTTTCTTTAATTCCATCAGCTAGATGAATTTTCTTAGTCTTCTGGATTCCTCGTTTTGTAAAAGTATACTCTTCTTGGTACTCAGGTCAGCTTCTATGTAAGGAAGACCTATTTATAAGAGTCAGTATCTTCCCTTTTGGCTACCATGTCCCTGAGGCCCAGGTTCGTCAGCTAGTCACATTTATATTTCCCAGCTTCTAGTTGATAATTATTTTTGAAACAGTTAAATAGAATTTAAATTTATGTCCCCAAATAGCTAACCTAATTTCCCAAATGTTATGCTAGTCACTCAAAACTTGAGAGAGGGAGGGATACAAAGAAAGAGAGAATAAGAAAGAAAGAGAATCTTATACTATACCTCTGGCTTTCTCAATTTAAATGTTTCAACTTGTATTGTGCTAGAAATAAGATTCATGCCAGTAGGTTCAATGTTTTAAATTCTCAGAAATAATTGTTATCCTAAGATACTAACATATATAAGGTCAGAATGGTAAAACTAGTCTTTTTAGAAATCACATTTAAATTAAAGTCATTTATTGTGAATGTACCAGGTTTTCTGGAAATGCTGAATATAGTACTTAGTCAGCTGGAGTTCTAACCCAATTTATTTCTTTACCAGCAATCATTCCGGAAGGAGCATAATATCTGGGGACTCTCCTCAGAACCAAAAATAAAGTTTTTTAGCCCAATCCTAAACTTAGTCACTATTTTCATAGCTTTTATTATTGCTATATATTTCTGTAGAACAAAGGAAATTTTAAAGTAAATTATTAGCTAATAATATCAAATATGTTATTAATTTAAAAGTTGGTGAACTAATTTCCACTAGTAGTGAGTGGAACAAAACTCAGGGAGGACAAACTGATGTGCCCAAAGGTATTTTTTTGTTTGGGGTTTGTTTTCTAAAATGTAAGCCATTTGCTGGCTATTTATAGCTAATTTTTTTAAAGAATAATATTTATAAATTATTAATATGATTCAAACTCCTTTTTTTTGTAAAATGTACCTTCTGTAATTTTAAGGGGGGGTAATACCAATAAAGCTCTGCTATTCTGTTGTAAGGATATAATGTTGCATTTCCAAAATTATTCCATTGATTCATCAGTGATAATTTATGTAAATTTATAAGAATTGCTGTATATTTAAGAGACAATGTGATTTATTAATTTAAAGCTAATTTAAATTTTGAAATTACTAGAAGGGATAGGAATATGATGACTTAAAAACAATTAAATAAATAAAAATAATTATCTTATTTATGCTGCTGCTGCTAAGTCACTTCAATCATGTCTGACTCTGTGCGGCCCCAGAGACAGCAGCCCACCAGGCTCTCCCGTCCTTGGGACTCTCCAGGCAAGAACACTGGAGTGGCTTGTCATTTCCTTCTCCAATGTATGAAAGTGAAAAGTGAAAGTGAAGTCACTCCGTTGTGTCCGACTCCTAGCGACCCCATGGACTGCAGCTTACTAGGCTCCTCTGTCCATGGGATTTTCCAGGCAAGAGTACCGGAGTGGGGTGCCATTGCCTTCTCTGATCTTATTTATCAATTTCACCAAATCAAATGAACATATGCCTCCAATAATCTATGGATTCTTTTTCTCTATCAATATCTTGGAGCCTTCAACTGTCACTGAGTCAGTAATTTAACAACACACCATGATGTACTCAGCATTCCAGGTTGATAGTATAATGTTTTATCTTATCTTTTTTTGTATCTTAAAAAACAAACAAACAAACAAACTGTTTTTTCAAGTATTCAAATTCTCTAGACAAAACTGAACTATTTCTAAGTTTAACATAGTCACTTAATAAATGTGTCTCTTTATTTTTAATACAGCCCATGATAATGTTTTGCCATTGAATGCCAGCATTTCAATTGAAGTCTTAGTCAGTGTCCTTCATATAGAATGAAAGCAAGTCTAATACATGGGATTCTAGAAGACAAGTCTTATATAATAATGAATAAAGTGGTATTTTCTAAGACTCTTTTTAGAGCAGTTTAAGGTTCATGGCAAGATTAAGAGGGAAATACAGAAATTTCCTATACTCCCCCTACAACCACATATGAATAGCCTCCTACGTTACCAACTTCCCCCACCAGAGTAGTACCTTTGTCACAAACAATTAAAAAGCCTACATTGATGCATCATAATCATCCAAAGTCCATAGCTTACATTAACGTTCCCCCTGAGTGATGTACATTCTATGAGTCTGGACAATTGTGTAGTGACATAAATTCGTTATTATAGTTATCATACAGAGCATTTTCACTGCCCTAAAAATCCTTTAAGTTCCATGTATTAATCCCTTTCACTCCCAATTCTTGATAATCTTTTTATTGTCCATAGTTTTGTCTTAACCATAATATGATGTAGCTGGAATCATATAGTATGTGGACTTTTCAGTCTAGCTTTTTTCACTTAGCAATATGCATTTTCAGCCCTGAATATTCATTGGAAGGACTGATGCTGAAACTGAAACTCCAGTACTCTGGCTACCTGATGTGGAGAGATGGCTCTGGAAAAAACTAATGCTGGGAGAGATTGAGATCAGGAGGAGAAGGGGGCAACAGAGGATGAGATGGTTGGGTGGCAATATCGACTCAATGGACATGAGTTTGAGCAAACTCCAGGAGATAATGAAGGATAGGGAAGCCTGGCATGATGCAGCCCATGGGGTCGTAAAGAGTTGGTCTTGACTAGAGACTGAACAATAATATGCATTTAAGATTCCCTCATGTCTGTTCATTGTCATTTAAATATAAATGTTACCAACTGTATTTGTTTAAGAACTTTAAAAAATGTTATTTTAATAATACCTGTTCTTTTAAAGACAGCTCTTGGGAGTCGGAATTATATATGATTGAATCTATTATGATGGGCTCAAGGGAAAAGATTAGATTGGGCTTGCCCTAGGGCTGCCAGCATCAAACACATGAAGTTATTATAAGCAAGGTCTACAAAAAGCCGTAAAGCAGCAGACTTGAGAAAAATGAAGGGACCTGTGAAAGGTACTGTGCTATTTGTTCACAGGGAAGAGGTTGGGAAATGATCGCTGACCTCTAAGTAACAGAGAATGGAACTCATCTTTCACTTCTGAATGAGCCCCTTGCTGTAATTGATGGCATTTCCTGAAATGGCTGTGATCATTAGGGCCCCAGTGACTGAATTAAAAGAAAATGAAGGATGCAGATGGCTGTACTAAAGCATGGAAAATGCATTTCTTCCTGGTGACAGATACAACTGATCATTTTGCAAGGAAGTGCCTCACTGACAGTGTTTCAGCTGTGTAGTTCTCAGGGAAAATGAAGAGTAATGCAAAAATTGGACAAGATGAAACAAGCAGTTTCATTCCAGGTATTGACTACACTAGTCACTTTCAATAAATCAGCTGCTTATTGTACCTAAGACAGCAGTTTGTTAATATTAGGAAGGTGTTATAAAATGTTCTCTTTGGTTAGACAATCTTTGAGCACCATATGATAAAACACGAAGTTTTACTTAAATTGTTTTTTCTGTTTGTTTTCTAGCTATCAACACTTGAATTATTAGGCATGTTCATTTAGAAATAACCTTGATGATCAAAAGCAGCCAAGGGTCAGCAAAATTTTTCTGTAAGAGGCCAGATATTGCAATTTCAGACCTCTATGCACAATATAGTCATTGTACTAGCAAGTCAATTGTGCCATTGTCAGGGGCAAACATCCATAGACAATTGTAAAGAACAGGTATAACTATGTTCCAATAAGACTTTATTTAAAAAAACAAATACCACCTGAATTTGGCCCTCAGGATATAATTTGTGGATCTCTGGTGTTGCCAGTGCTCATGCATGGAGGCGAGAGTTGAAATATAAGGAAAGCAGAGTGCAGAAGAATTGATGCTTTTGGACTGTGGTGTTGCAGAAGACTCTTGAGAGTCCCTTGGACTGCAAGGAGATCCAACCAGTCCATCCTAAAGGAAATCAGTCCTGAATATTCATTGGAAGAACTGATGCTGAAGCCGAAACTCCAATACTTGGCCACCTGATGCGAAGAGCTGACTCACTGGAAAAGACCCTGATGCTGGGAGGGATTGAGGGCAGGAGGACAAGGGAGCAACCGAGGATGAGATGGTTGGATGGCATCACCGACTCAATGGACATGGGTTTGGGTAAACTCCGGGAGTTGGTGATGGACAGGGAGGCCTGGAGTGCTGCAGTTCATGGGGTGGCAGAGAGTCGGACACGACTGAGTGACTGAACTGAACTGAAGCTAGCATATTGGATGATACTGCAATTTGAAGCAATGAGGAAACTTAACAGCTTGCTACAATGAAAGGAATGAAATGCTAAATAATCTTCTATGGGAAATGAGGATATGAGCTTTAATCCCACTTAAATAAATACAGAATACAGTTTTAAAAGAACTATATGTTGATGATATCCTGCATTGTTAAATCATAAGAGAAAAAATAATTTTATGATAGCTATCATGCACATGGAGAGGCTCAGTGGACAATTTTACCAGGTATTTTGAGTGCTGTCCATCTTTATTTTTGACTTCTAGCCTTCTACATAATATTGTTAAAGCACTTAATTATTTATTTAAAATCCTTTGCAAATACGAATAATTTTTAAGTCACAAGGGTTCACCATAAAATAAAGTAGGGGGTTTCTAAATCATTGTATCAGAGTGTTTTAATAATAAATTGTTTTAAATATTTAAGAGATTTTGTGAAAAATTGAAATTACTGTCTCATGGAGCATCATTGCAGTTTATATTTCAAGTGCTGCTATTTTCAAACTTCAAAAGAAGGAAAGAACACTTTAACTAAAGGCACTCATCAGGACAAGAGCTTCATGGCCATTTAAATTTTTCAGTATGTATGAACACTTGTCGCAATTACTTCTCCCAATACAGCTAAACAGTTACATTCCTTTGTCCAGAAAGTTTTGTTATCCTTAGCCTAAAACATATTATCCAGCATTCCTGGAGCCAATTAGAACTTGAAAGTTCCCTTCAGTCAAGATATTCCTAGTAATTAGTAATTACTTCACTGAAGACATCTACCTTAGACTTACTCTTCTGAAACTACAGAAGCAAGACACCGTATTAGCTTGATTTCCAATTCAATCTCTGTTCCATTATTTTCTTCTGCAACAAATCTGTAAAGTACAAGGTACAGCCTAGGACCTTTGATTGTTTTTTTTTTTAAGTTAGAACCTGTTTTATGTTTTCATACCCAAAAGAGAAGATTTCTCACCGTCATTTCATTCTTCCTAGATGCAGCTTATCAGTTCCACATCCATACACGACCACTGGAAAAACCACAGCCTTGACCAGATGGACCTTTGTTGACAAAGTAATGCCTTTGCTTTATAATATGCTGTCTAGGTTGGTCATAACTTTCCTTCCAAGGAGTAAGCGTCTTTTAATTTCATGGCTGCAGTCACCATCTGCAGTGATTTTGGAGCCCAGAAAAATAAAGTCTGATACTGTTTCCACTGTTTCCCCGTCTATTTCCCATGAAGTGATGCAACCGGATGCTATGATCTTCGTTTTCTGAATGTTGAGCTTTAAGCCAACTTTTTCACTCTCCTCTTTCACTTTCATGAAGAGGCTTTTTAGCTCCTCTTCACTTCCTGCCATAAGGGTGGTGTCATCTGCATATCTGAGGTTATTGATGTTTCTCCCAGCAATCTTGATTCCAGCTTGTGCTTCCTCCAGCCCAGCGTTTCTCATGATGTACTCTGCATACAAGTTAAATAAGCAGGGTGACAACATAAGCTTTGACATACTCCTTTTCCTATTTGGAACCAGTCTGTTGTTCCATGTCCAGTTCTAACTGTTGCTTCCTGACCTGCATATAGGTTTCTCAAGAGGCAGGTCAGGTGGTCTGGTATTCCCATCTCTTTCAGAATTTTCCACAGTTTATTGTGATCCACACAGTCAAAGGCTTTGGCATATATATCTGTATCTAGGTTAATTAATTAGGGGATTATGACTATAGAAATTAATAGGAGAGTTTATGCGTTCAACAGCTTCACTGGTGGCTCAGAGGGTAAAGCATCTACCTGCAATGTGAGAGACCCAGGTTCGATCCATGAGTTGGGAAGATCCCCTGGAGGAGGAAATGGCAACTCACTCCAGTATTCTGTCCTGGAGAATCTCATGGACGGAGAAGTGCAGGCTACAGTCCATGGGTTGCAAAGAGTTGGATAAGACTGAGCGACTTCACTTTATGCATTCAAAGAGTGGTTAATAGAAGAAAATAAAATTTTTCTAAAAGGGTAATCATAGTGCATGTATATATGTGTGTGTGTGTCTGTGTATAAAAACAGTATCTTTAGGAGAATAAGAAAAAAAAATAAGGACTTAGAAAAAATGGGACCAAGAGTGACTTTTGTAACAATTATATAAAAACATTCAAAAGACTATGGTTAAAAGCTAAATTCAGCCTGATAAGTGTTTTTGTATATCAAATGAGCTATAGAAGGTTTTACACTTTTTAAGTGGTAAAAAAAAAAAAAAACCTCAAAATATTTTGTGGCCCTTGAAAATTATATGAAATTCAACTGTCAGTGTTCAGAATTTTGAATTTCACTAATAAAAAATGTGTAGAAACATGTATTTCTTTATATATAAGCTGATACTTAATCTTCTGATTTTTGCCTCTTGACTATCCAAGCCTAAAATACTTCCTATGTGACATTATATAAAAAAAGAATTACTATCTCCTGCTTCTAATACATCTTCCAAGATATTCTTTATCATAAATTTGTTCTCTGATTTCATAGAGAATGAAAGTATTTATTCCTTCACACCTGTATTGTTTAGAGAAATTTAGAATTATAATAAAAGTCAGATAGAATTTTCTTCCAAAGTTCTGGGCTTTAGAAACTATTATGCATATAGGATATTTTCTTTGGGAGTAAATCTCAAGTTGGAGATACTAAAAAGGATCTTAAAAGTATAAATATAAAATTTGATCCATTATGAAAATGTTGTAGTGGAAAAATTGGGGAGATTTCTTACTTCTACATAACAGTGTTGTAAGTACCTGAACAATTTTGAATCTTTCAACTTCCTGTGGCTCATCTAGACACATAATACTGAAAGAGAAATGAAACTGAACACCTATGACAACAGAATTTTAAGCCATCTCCCAAACCCCACTTCCTGTGTACAAGCCCTGAATAAGTCCATCTTAAGAAAGAAGAAACACTCCTCTTTCCTGGCAAGGACTCAGCCAATGAAAAGCCATGAACTCTGTTAAGTCTGTTTACTCTTTGTAGGACTACGGACTGCTTACCTTTCCTCCCTATAAAAGCATTCTCCTTCACTTGCCATGAAGGGACTTTCCTGTTGCTGACAAAGGTGGCAGACTTGGAGCTGCAATTCTCTATTAAACCCCAGTGAACCCATTTCACTAAAGAAAAAGCTGGCCATTTATTTGTTTCAGGTCAACATACTTGTGTTGTTTCAAGCTGCTTAATTCGGTAAGGTGTTGTCAGTCTAGTTCAGTCACTCAGTCATGTTTGACTCTTTGTGATCGCATGGACTGCAGCACACCAGGTTTCCTTGTCCTTCACCATCTCCCAGAGCTTGCTCAAACTCATGTCCATTGAGTCAGTGATGCCATCCAACCGTCTCATCCTCTGCTGTCCCCTTCTCCTCCCACCTTCAATCTTTCCCAGCATCAGGGTCTTTTTCAATGAGTCAGTTCTTCACATCAGATGTGGCCACAGTATTGGGCCTTCAGCTTCAGCATCAGTCTTTCCAATGAATAGTCAGGACTGATTTCCTTTAGGATTTATTGATTTAATCTCCTGCAGTCCAAGGGACTCTCAAGAGTCTTCTCCAACACCACCGTTCAAAAGCAGCAATTCTTTGGTGCTCAGCCTTCTTTATGGTTCAACTCTCACATCCATACAAGATTACTGAAAAATCCATAGCTTTAACTAGAAAGACCTTTGTTGGCAAAGTAATGTCTCTGCTTTTTAATATGCCATCTAGGTTGGCCATAGCCTTTCTTGCAAGGAGCAAGCATCTTAATTTCATGGCTACAGTCACCATCTGCAGTGATTTTGGAGCCTAAGAAAATAAAGTCTGCCACTGTTTCCATTGTTTTGCCATTTATTTGCCATGCATTGATGGGATTGGTGAAGGTGAAGTCGCTCAGTCGTGTCCGACTCTTTGCGACCCCGTGGACTGTAATGTACTAGGCTTCTCTGATAATTTCATGGCTACAGTCACCATCTGCAGTGATTTTGGAGCCTAAGAAAATAAAGTCTGCCACTGTTTCCATTGTTTTGCCATTTATTTGCCATGCATTGATGGGATTGGTGAAGGTGAAGTCGCTCAGTCGTGTCCGACTCTTTGCGACCCCGTGGACTGTAATGTACTAGGCTTCTCTGTCCATGGGATTCTCCAGGCAAGAATACTGGAGTGGATTGCCATTTCCTTCTCCAGGGGATCTTCCCGACCCAGGGATTGAACCCGGGTCTCCCGCATTGGAGGCAGACGCTTTAACCTCTGAGCCACCAGGGAAGCCCATTGATGGGATTAGATGCCATGATTTTCATTTTTTGAATGTTGAGTTTTAAGCCAACACTTTCACTGTCCTCTTTCACTTTCATCAATAGGCTCTTTAGTTCCTCGTCACTTCCTGCCATTAAGGTGGTGTCATCTTCATGTCTGAGGTTATTGATATTTCTCCCAGAAATCTTGATTCCAGCTTATGCTTCATCCAGCCCGTCATTTTGCATGATGTACTCTGCATATAGTTAAATGAACAGGGTGATGATACACATCCTTGACATACTCCTTTCCCAATTTGAAACCCATCTGTTGTTCCATGACTAGTTAGAGCTATTGTTTCTTGACCTGAATACAGAGTTCTCAGGAAGCAGGTCAGCTGGTCTGATATTCTCATCTCTTGAAAAATTTTCCACAGTTTGTTGTGATCTACACAAAGGCATTGAACTAGTCAATAAAGCAGTAGGAGATGTTTTTCTGGAACTCTCTTGCTTTTTCAATGATACAACAGATGTTCACAATTTAATCTCTGGTTCCTCTGCCTTTTCTAAATGCAGCATGAACATCTGGAAGTTCTTGATTTACGTTTTGTTGAATTTTGAGCATTATTTACTAGCATGTGAAATAAGTGCAATGTGTGGGAGTTTGAAAATTCTTTGGCGCTACCTTTCTTTGGGGTTGAATGAAAACTGAACTTTTCTAGTTCTGTAGCCACTTCTAGTTTTCCAAATTTGCTGGCATATTGAGTGCAGCACTTCCACAGCTAAAATCATCTTTTAGGACTTGCAATATCTCAGTTGGAATTCCATCACCTCCACTAGCTTTGTTACTAGTGATGCTTCCTAAGGCCCACTTGACTTCACATTCCAGGTTGTCCGGCTCTAGGTGAGTGAACAGGCCATCATGGTTATCTGGGTCATAAGATACTTTTTGTGTAGTTCTTCTGTGTATTCTTGCCACCTCTTCTTAATATATTCTGTTTCTGTTAGGTCCATACCGTTTCTGTTCTTTATTGTGCTCATCTTTGTGTGAAATATTCCCTTGGTATCTCTAATTTTCTTAAAGAGATCTCTAGTCTTTCCCATTCTCTTGTTTTCCTCTATTTCTTGCATTGATCACTTATAAGACTATATTCTCTCTCCTTGCTAGTCATTGGAACTCTGCATTCAAATGGGGATATCTTTCCTTATCCCCTTTGCCTTTCATTTCTCTTCTTTTCCAATTATTTCTAAGGCCTCCTCAGACAACCATTTTGCCTTCTTTGCATTTCTTTTTATTGAGGATGGTCTTGATCACTGCCTGTTGTACAATGTCATGAACCTCCGTTCATAGTTCTTCAGGCACTCTATCAGATCTAGTTCCTTAAATCTATTTGTCACTTCCACTGTATAATCGTAAACAATTTGATTTAGGTCATGAATGATCTAACAGTTTTCCCTACTTTCTTCAATTTAAGTCTGAATTTGGCAATAAGGAGTTCATGATCTGAGCCACAGTCAGCTCCTAGTCTTGTTTTTGCTGACTGTATAGAGCTTCTCCAAGAGAAGGCAATGGCACCCCACTCCAGTACTCTTGCCTGGAAAATCCCAGGGACAGAGGAGCCTGGTAGGAGGCCGTCCATGCAGTTGCACAGAGTCGGTCACGACTGAGTGACTTCACTTTCACTTTTCACTTTCATGCATTGGAGAAGGAAATGGCAACCCACTCCAGTGTTATTGCCTGGAGAATCCTAGGGACAGAGAGACTTGTAGGAGGCCGTCTATGGGGTGGCACAGAATCAGACACGACTGAAGCAACTTAGCAGCAGCACCAGCAGCATAGAACTTCTCCATCTTCAAATGCAATGAATATAATCAATGTAATTTTGATATTGACCATCTGGTAATGTCATGTGTAGAATCTTCTCTTGTGTTGTTGGAAGAGGGTGTTGGCTATGACAAGTGCATTCTCTTGGCAAAACTCTGTTAGCCTTTGCTTTGCTTCATTCTGTACTCCAAGGCCAAATTTACCTGTTACTCCAGGTACCTCTTGACTTTCTACTATTGCATTCCAGTCCCCTATGATGAAAAGGACATCTTTTTTGAGTGTTCAAGAAGGTCTTGTAGATCATCATAGAATTACTCAACTTCAGCTTCTTTGGTATTAGTGGTGGGACATAGACTTGTTTTACTGTGATATTCAATGATTTTCCTTGGAAACAAACAGAGATCATTCTTTCATTTTGAGACTGCACCCAATGCTGTACATTGGACTCTTTTGTGGACTATGAGGACTATTCCATTTCTTCTAAGGGATTCTTGCCCACAGTAGTAGATATAATTTTAATCTGAATTGAATTCACCCATTCCAGTCCATTTTAGTTCACTGATTGCTAAAATGTCAATGTTCACTCTTACCATCTCCTGCTTGGCCACTTCCACTTTACCTTGATTCAGGGACCTAACACTCCAGGTGTCTATGCAATATTGTTCTTTACCGCATCGGACTTTACTTCCACCACCAGTCACATCCACAGCTGGGTGCTGTTTTTGCTTTGGCTCTGTCTCTTCATTCTTCTGGAGTTATTTCTCTAGTCTTTCCCAGTAGCATATTGGGCACCTACCGACCTGGGAGTTCATCTTTCAGTGACATATCTTTTGCCTTTTCGTACTGTTCATGGGGTTCTCAAGGCAAGAATACTGAACTGGTTTCCCATTCCCTTCTCCAGTGGACAGCAATAGAAAACAAATACACATTTATTTCAAAGGGAAATAACACATTTCACCTCTTTCTTGAGACTCTTAGTAAAGTTAGGTTTAATCATCTCTGTATGATTTTTCAGCTGGGCTTCCCTTTTGGCTCAGACTGCAATGAAAGAATCTGCCTGCAATGCAGGAGACATGGGTTTGATCCCTGTGCCAGGAAGATCCCCTGGAGAAGAGAATGGTTACCCACTCCAGTATTCTTGCCTGGAGAATTCCTGGCAGGCTGCAGTCCATGGGGCCACAGAGAGTCAGACATGACTGAGTCACTACAGCTTTCACACTTTATTACCCATTATCTCTGTTCTTCTTTTCTTAGATACTACGGTTAGGGCACTTTCATTTATGGAATCATATGAAGTGACTGGAGAAAAAAAAAAAAGTCACCAAAACAAGGTAACTAAGGAGTGAATACTCCTCCAATAATTATCCTGTGACCCTAAGATTATGAGGGAATTTGACATGTTTTCTACCTGTATTCTACTGTCTATCACTAGATTCTCCCGTTTGTTTATTTGCATGACATCCCCCAAATTCCTAATCAGATATTAGAAGAACATTTAGTCTACTCTTTGTCCCTTCAAGTTTTTCCTAGAGGCCTCTTTTTCATAATCAAATACGCACATATCTGTCTCAAAAGAAGAATGTTCTCCCCTAAAAAGAAACCACTTAATTCACTCATATATTGACAATATCATGGTTGTGGGAAAGAGACAACATATTTAAAGACTGCAAATGTAAATGCAATATTAATATAAGGTAGTTAAATGCACAAAGGCTTGTGGGATAGGGGGATACATTAGGAATTGCATACGAGCTTTGCAGAGAAGCTTTAAAAATTACTATATCCTATGCTAGTGGTCTTTTCACTATATATTAAAAATACATTCAAAATTTAAACATGAAATTGACTTGCTTTCCTGCAAATGTGGTGTGAATTAAATATATACACTCCAGAAGATTTGTTGTATCTGTGAGTACTATCCCAAATGCTGGGCTGTAAAATTTAAGGGGATAACTTCAAAAACATTTATAGTATTTTAATTCACCTATATTAGAGATTGCCTTACTCAAATTTTTTTTAACCTCTATTTAATCATCTCTTTCTTCTTTTCTACCTTTGTATTCTCTATTTGAGCAAAAATATAATATTTCTTCCTCACTTTCTGGGCTGTTCCATTCAACTCAATCTGCATTTTTTCCCCCCAAGTCAGAAGGACTCTTCTCTTTATCGCTGCTAAACAGTGCGACTCCTCTTTTATATTTCACACAACTGTGTAAATGATTGGAACAATTGGGTATTTTCCTTAAACTTCAATGCTAGTCATTTCAGTCCCTTCAATAAGTTACAAACAGTATACAGATGAAGCTAGTTTTGTCTGTGACAAATGGACGGCCACTCTCTGCATTTTCTGCTACTTTTCTCTGAAAACCATGTCTTCCAGATCAAAATATGCTGCCTATATGCCAAGTTTTTGGAGTTTAAATAATAATAATAAAATTTGATTCAATTTAATCACTCAGTTCAGTAGCTCAGTTGTGTCCAACTCTTTGCAACCCCATGGACTGCAGCACGTCAGGCTTCCCTGTCTATCACCAACTCCCAGAGTTTACCCAAGCTCATGTCCATTGATTTGGTGATACCATCCAACCATCTCCTCCTCTGTCATCCCCTTCTCCTCCTGCCCTCAATCCCTCCCAGCATCAAGGTCTTTTCCATCTGGGTCTTTTTCAGTTCTTCACATCAGGTGGCCAAAGTATTGGAATTTCAGCTTCAACATCAGTCCTTCCAATCAACACTCAGGACTGACTGATCTTTCGGATGGACTGATTGGACTCCTTGCAGTCCAAGGGACTCTCAAGAGTCTTCTCCAACACCACAGTTCAAAAGCATCAATTCTTCAGGGCTCAGCTTTCTTCACAGTCCAACTCTCACATCCATACATGACCACAGGAAAAACCATAGCCTTGACTAGACAAAGCTTTGTTGACAAAGTAATATTCCTGCTTTTTAATATGCTCTCTAGGCTGGTCATAACTTTCCTTCCAAGGAATAAGTGTCTTTTATTTCATGGCTGCAGTCACCATCTGCAGTGATTTTAGAGCCCTCCAAAATAAAGTCAGCCATTGTTTCCACTGTTTCCCCATCTATTTGCCATGAAGTGATGGGACCAGATGCCATGATCTTGATTTTCTGAATGTTGAGTTTTAAGCCAACTTTTTCACTCTCCTCTTTCATATTCATCAAGAGGCTCTTTAGCTCCTCTTCACTTTCTGCCATAAGGGTGGTGTCATCTGCATATCTGAGGTTATTGATATTTCTCCCAGCAATCTTGTTTCCAGCTTATGCTTCCTCCAGCCCAGCATTTCTCATGATGTACTCTGCATAGAAGTTAAATAAGCAGGGTGACAATGTACAGCCTTGACGGACTCCTTTTCCTATTTGGAACCAGTCTGTTTTTCCATGTCCACTAGGTAGGTGTATATACGAAGTTTTTAACTGAGTTTAAGGTTTTAACTGAAAATAATGTGTATTTTACATTTTCTTCTACTTCAAGGTTAGTAGCAGACTCTGAATGGGCTTCAGTTCTATGTTTGTGTGTGTATATATATATATACACACATGCAAATATTTGTATACATATGCTTTTATACTAATGTTTGTGTGTATATATATATATACTAATATTAAAATGTTTTTCAAACATTTATCCTATCTTCTTCAGTTTTATAATTGCTGCTTAATTTGCTTTATAATATCATTCTGCTTACCTTCCAGAGTGACAATATGTATGTTTATAATACCTGTTCAATTTCTAGGCCTAAAATGATATAATGAAGGTTACTTTATATATCCTGTATTAGTAATAATAATAGGAAAAGAAATACGTCAAGGCTGTCTATTGTCACCCTGCTTATTTAACTTACATGCAGAGTGCATCATGAGACACCCTAGGGTGGAGGAAGCACAAGCTGGAATCAAGATTGCCGGGAGAAATATCAATAACCTCAGATATGCAGATGGCACCACCCTTATGGCAGAAAGGGAAGAACTAAAGAGCGTCTTAATGAAAGTGAAAGAGGAGAGGAAAAAGTTGGCTTAAAACTTAACATTCAGAAAATGAAGATCATGGCATCTGGTCCCATCACTTCATGGCAAATAGATGGGATAACAGTGGCTGACTTTATTTTTGGGGGCTCTAAAATCACTGCAGATGGTGATTGCAGCCATGAAATGAAAAGACAATTACTCCTTGGAAGAAAAGTTATGACAACCTAGACAGCATATTAAAAAGAAGACACATTACTTTGCCAACAAAGGTCTGTCAAGGCTGTGGTTTTTCCAGTAGTCATGTATGGATGTGAGAGCTGGACTATAAAGTAAGCTGAGCACTGAAGAATTGATGCTTTTGAACTGTGGTGTTGGAGAAAATGCTTGAGAGTCCCTTGGACTGCAATGAGATCCAACCAGTCCATCCTAAAGGAAATCAGTCCTGAGTGTTGAGTGGAAGGACTGATGTTGAAGTTGAAACTCCAATACTTTGGCCACCTGATGCAAAGAGTTGACTCATTGGAAAAGACCCTGTTGTTGGGAAAGATTGAGGGCAGGAGGAGAAGGGGACGATAGAGGATGAGATGGTTGGATGGCATCACTGACTCAATAGATATGAGTTTGGGTAAACTCTGGGAGTTGGTGATGGGCAGGGAGGCTAGTGTGCTGCAGTTTGTGGCTGCAAAGCAGCAGACACGAGTTAACAACTGAACTGAACTAAGGTAGATATCACTAACATTTCTGTCAAGTCTTTTTCTTTCCCTTAAGATTCATTTTTTAATGATTCTATTGTATCTTGTCTTGCTCTATTTCATATTTATCTTTAGTTTAAAATTCATATTGATCATTTTAAACTTAAGTACTTTAAAACAAATACATTTAAGTAAATGTATTCATTTACTTAAATAAAATACAGAGAGTGTTATTCACTCTGTCATGCCCAACTCTTTGCAACCCTGTAGACTGTAGCCCACCAGGTTCTTCTGTCCATGGAATTCTCCAGGCAAGAATACTGGCATGGGTAGTCATTCCCTCCTCCAGGGGATCTTCCTGATTCAGGATCAAACTTGGTCTCCTGCATTGCAGGCAGATTCTTTTCCAGCTGAGCTAGTGTTATTCTTAATCAATGCCATTGTCTAGTGGTACCACAGTGTACGCTTCATTTAAGATACACTTATTTTTTGAGGGAACAAATAAAATGTATCTTCCTGAAAGACTGTATACTTGGCAGAGCTCCTATCTGCTGGTTATGTATGCTACTAGGGTTTATGCCCTCTCTTTCACATTACATAGAAAGCATACTCATAAATCCCATAGAACTGTAAACCAGTCAGTTTTATGACTACCATTAACACTATTTTTTTTTTTGTTAGTTCTCCATTGTAGTCATTTGAGCAAATTAATGTTGAGTAGCTGATATACAACTCATGAGTTTATAAACCTTCCTACACAGAGGTTTCACTACAAAAGTTAAAGTAAATTTATGAAATTACCATGCACATGAATATCCTCTTTCTAATGATTTTGCATGTTTTCTACCTAAATTTCTATTAGATTAGGAAATTATATTCATGTACATTTTGTACATTTTTTTTCTGTGTAATTGTTCACTAAAGATATCATCACAATAATTTCAAACTTTCTCTTTTATATGTAAAGCAGAATAGTCCCAAGGGTTGAAATACTCAATTTAACATCCTATTTTAATTACTTAGAAATGCAACCTTAGCTCTCGACAAATTTCGTGTGGACATTTAGATGGAACTCTGTGCTATGGCTGAGCTAGCATCTTTTCTGGCTGTTAAATTACGCATTTTCCTTTGTGTCACCAAGTTGATGAAACATCTACTCTAGAAAAGCAAAGTAACTGGGCATAAAATAACAAAATTGTGTACTCTGAGCTATTTTAAAAAGAAATTGTCCAAATCTGAGCCTTGAGTTTTTTGGTAAATACAGTGTTTCTTTTTATTATTTTGATGGCAAAATTTTTAAAAATCCATTAAGCTTTCATACAGACAATGTGGTGTCTCTCTCCCTAGGAATAATGGATTAGCTAAATGTTCTTCCTAAATGCTTGTCATTCCCCAGTGTGTCTAAAATGTCTATCATATGCTATTCAGAAGGAGGTAGTCAGCACTGACAGAGAGGATAAATGACTGGAATAAAAGTGATGGAAATATCATTTTGAAATCTTCTAGACTTTGTTTGTACTGGAATATGTGTTAGCTGTTAAATATCTTGCAGCTTCCACTCCAGTGGATGACTTCAAAACAGTGTTTCCCTCATAGTACAGGAGTACCACATAGGAGAAGAGAATGGACAGAGCTCCAAAAAGGGGGTAAAGGAGAAAAGTCTGTCAAAGTGACAGCCTAGAAGAGGGAGGAGAAGCCAACTTTCCAAGAAGGAGCAGATACCAAAGGAATAAAGAGAGTCTCTGAAGTTCTCCAGTATTGTACTACAAAGTGCTATCAGCTATCATGATTTTGTCTTTTGGGCCTGTTTATTTTAAGGGAGGAAAGAGGGGCAGCACTGTTTGTATATAAAGTATTGATGAGAAATCATAAATTAGCCCTAAACATATTGATTGTGAGACTGCTTGCGGATTTTATTGAAGTGCTTCTGCAAATTACACTGAAAACCACTGTTTTTCTTTTTACTTCAATTAGACATTTAGTGTGAAAGGGGGCCTCTAGAGACATTGAAAAAGAACTATGAATATTTGTATTTTGGCATGGTAATGACTTAACTGTATTCAAACAGTGAAAGTATTTTAATCTTGTTAAGATGAACTGTTGTTTCCAAACTATATATATATATATTTTTTAAACTGTTCTTTAAAAAGTTTATTTTAAAAGTCAATATTCTTATACGCTACATGAAAGAAGGACCAATTATTCTATGATTCCTATCCCACTCTACAGAAATTTATCGTTGCACTCACTTGCCACATTAGTCTAGAAAATAACAGCGATAACATTTTTAATGAGGGAGGAGAAGGGGGCGACAGAGGATGATATGGCACTGACTCAGTGGACATGAGTTTGAGTAAACTCTGGGAGTTGGTAATGGACAAGGAAGCCTGGGGTGCTGCAGTCCATGGGGCTCAAAGAGTCAGACACGGCTGAGCGACTGAACTGAACTGATGTGTGATTTAATGGGCTTTCCCAATGCCTCAGTGGTAAAGAATCCCCCTCCAGTACAGGTGCTGCAGGAGACACATGTTCAATTCCTGGGTCAGGAAGATCCCCTGGAGGAGGGCATGGCAGTATTCTTGCCAGGAGAATCCTGTGGATGGAGGAGCCTGGAGGGCTAGAGTTCATGGGGTCACAAAGAGTCAGATGCAGCTGAAGTGACTTAGCACAGCACACTCAATTAATTTGCATTAAAGTCAAAGGCGCATATGTTAAGCATATAGTTCCACAGTATTCACGATACCAAATATGTGATTATAAAACATTTTCATCAGCAAGATCCCTCATGTCGCTTCCCAGTCAATTTATACTCTCTGTTCCCAGGGAATCATGGTTAAGGCTTCATTTGCCATCAATGGCTTTGCTTGTCCTAGAACATCATATAAACTGAATAACATGCCATGTACTCTTCAGCTGGGCTTCTTTCAGTTAGCATGCTTTTTTTCCCGATTCATTCATGTTGCGTGTGTTAGTAGTATATTCTTTTTTATTGCTGAAAATAAATCCACTGAATATCTCTTTTATCCATTTTGGTAGAGTTAAACATTTAGCTGGTTCTCGGTTCTTTATGAGGAATAAAGCTGCTGTGAACACTCATGCTCAAGTTTTACGTGTGCGTGTTTCCCTTTCCCTTCTGTCCATCCTCTCCAATGGTGTGAAAATGGCCCGCTAGAGTCACTGAATAAAGGTGCTGTCCTATGGTACAGCTGGGCTTCCCTGGGGTTTCAGATGAGGAAGAAACTGCCCACAGTGCGGGAGACCCGGCTTTGAGCCTTGAGTCACGAGGATCACCTGGAGACGGGAATGACAACCACTCCAGTTTTTCTTGCCAAGAGAATGCCACAGACAGAGGACCTTGTGGACTGTAGTGCATGGGGTCACCAGCAGTAGGATACAGCTTAGTGAACACTTTCACTGGTACATCGAGACGGTCAGTTATTTTTGAACTGTGTTATGGTGAAGAGTGGGCTTCCTGGGTAGCTCGGCTGGTAAAGAGTCCACCTGCAATGCAGGGGGCCCAGTTTGATTTCTGGGTCAGGAAGTCCCCCTAGAGAAGGGATAGTCTAACCACTCTTGTGCTTCCCCGGTGGCTCAGATGGTAAAAAATCCACCTGCAATGCAGGAGACCTGGTTTTGATCTCTGGGTTGGGAAGATCTCCTGGAGGAAGGCATGGCAACCCACTCTGGTATTCTTGCCTGGAGAAGTCCATGGATTGAGAAGCTTGGAGGGTGGGCTGCAGTTCATGGGGCCACAAAGAGTCAGACATGACCGAGCGCCGAAGCACAGCACACCACCTGATGAAATATATGAGAATTAACACAGATCTGAGCAAAACTGCAAATGTGTTGACATATGTTTTGTGATTCCATTTGAATGTGTACTATTATGATTTATTTTCTAATTGGCTTAGAAAAGAATACATGCATCAAAGCAATGAATCTGTACCTGGTACCTAAGTGGACACCAGTTTCCTCTCACCAAGATGCTAAATCAGGCACATAAGCCTAATTCAGTTCTGTATTTTTGGTTAGTTTGAGGTTGCCTTTGGTCATCACTGACTTGTTCCAAGTCTTGATAAGAAAGCCATTTGGCCTTTCACCATTAAATATGAGAAAGTTTCCTTTGATTCCAGCTAATGATTTTTTTTTAATCAATGGGTATTGAATATTGTAATTTTTTTCTTTCCCTTGCATTGTTTAAGATATGATTCATGCTGCTTATCTTATAAATATGGAAAATTACTTTGATAACTTTGGATGTTAAACTTTCATTTTTGGATAAATTTGTCTTAGACCTAATTCTCTGTCCTTTTTCTATCTTGTTGGATTTAACTTGTTCTTCTTTTGGTGAGGAGTGTTATTTCTATATTTTTTTCTATTACAGTTGTTATACTCTGTGTCCTGTTTAATTGATCTTTGCCTATCTGTGAACATTTTATCCTACGCATTCTTCAGAAGTTCTACATTTTACAGTAGCATACACGATCCATTTCAGTTTTGAATATAGTGTGCAAAGGTTTGTTTTTTTTTTTTTCCCTTTCCTTTTTTTTTTTTTTAAATTACAGACATCCAGTTGCTCATCTGGTAAAGAATTCACCTGCAATGCAGGAGACCTGGTTCAATTCCTGGTTCAGGAAGATCCACTGGAGAAGGGATAGACTACCTATTTTAGTATTCTTGAGCTTCCCTGGTGACTCAGCTGGTAAAGAGTCTGCCTGCAGTGTGGGAGACCTGGTTTTGATCCCTTGTTTGGGAAGATCCTCTGGAAGAGGGAACAGCTAGGCACCCCAGTATTCTGGCCTGGAGAATTCCATGGACTGTATAGTCCAGGGGGTCACAAACAGTCAGAAACAACTGAGCAACTTTCACTTTCCAGTTGTTACCATGCCATTTAATACCCATGAATTATTTGGAGGTGCGTCTTAAAAATCAATTGACTGTGGATGCTTTTTGACATCCTCTATTTGTCTACATCATATTACATTGTTATGATCTTACAGCATTCAGTTCAGTTCAGTTCAGTCGCTCAGTTGTGTCCAACTCTGTGATCCCATGAACTGCAGCACGCCAGGCCTCCCTGTCCATCACCAACTCCCGGAGTTTACCTAAACCCATGTCCATTGAGTCGGTGATGCCATCCAACCATCTCATCCTCTGTCGTCCCCTTCTCCTCCTGCCCTACATCTTTCCCAGCATTAGGGTCTTTTCCAATGAGTCAGCTCTTCTCATCAGGTGGCCAAATATTGGAATTTCAACTTCAACATCAGTCCTTCCAAAGAAATCCCAGGGCTGATCTCCTTTAGGATGGACTGGTTGGATCTCCTTGCAGTCCAAGGGACTCTCAAGTGTCTTCTCCAACACCACAGTTCAAAAGCATCGATTCTTCGGTGCTCAGCTTACTTTATAGTCCAACTCTCACATCCATACATGACCACTGGAAAAACCATAGCCTTGACTAGACAGAAGTTTGCTGACCAATAATGTCACTGCTTTTTAATATACTGTCTAGGTTGGTCATAACTTTCCTTCCAAGGAGTAAGCGTCTTTTAATTTCACTGCTGCAATCAATCACCATCTGCAGTGATTTTAGAGCCCAGAAAAATAAACTCAGCCACTCTTTCCACTGTTTCTCCATCTATTTGCCATGAAGTGATGGGACTGGATGCCATGATCTTAGTTTTCTGAATTTGAAATCAGGTAATATAAGACCTCCAAATGTATTTCTTTTAAATTTGTGTAAGCTATTATGTATTCTTTGACTTTTTCCTCATGTATTTTAGCTGCAGCATGTCAATCTCTCAAATATGCCTACTACAATTTTGATTTACAGAATTAAATCTATAGATAATAAGTTTGGGGAATACTGATATCTCAATAATACAAGTTACAAAAACTGAATTTATGGTGTGCATGTGTGTGTAGTTTTTTGTAGATTTTTAAAATATCCTTTATATATGATCATACTGACTTCAGGTAAATATTTTATCGTTTACTTTTCACAGGGTTTATATTTTTCATATTTTCATGTTGCAGTATAATAGTGAATAAAAGTATGAGAGCCCATGAAAGAGACCTTATGATTTCAAGAATATATAGCTATGGACTACATCATTTCCTCCATACTGTGCTGTTTTCACTGTCTTATTGCAACAAAATGAGACAGAGAGATTCAGCTGAAATATATCTGATTTGTCGATTCAGAAAAATGATAAAAGATAATAAAATGCTATTGTTTGAAGCATTTGAGTTATGAGATGACTTGTTAATACTAATAGAATAGAAAGAATGGAATGCTGTCTTACCAAACTTCTAAAATTTGTGGCATAGATTCTGGGGTTAAGAAGTAGGCAAAACCAGGAGTGATCTTGAGATACTCAAAATTAAATAATAAAGAGTCTTAAAGAGAAGGCAAAGGAGCCTGGAGAAGATTGTCAGTGAGAGTTTACAGGAACGCAAAGGAAATACTGAACTTGGTGAATGCTGTCAACTGCATTAAGATAGGAATTAGAAAATGCAATGAAACTTGACAGTTTGGCAAAGAATACTTCTGGGGAGGAAACCAAATGTTCCAAAGTAGCCTCTTCTTACTCCATAGATAGAATTCAAGAGGAAAAGCAAGAGCTAAAGAATAAACTTTTAAGTTAAAAATTCACTATTTCCTGTATTTGAAAATAGAGCTGTTTTCAGTCTCTGTATCTACATCTAGAAAAACAACAAGAACAGCAACAACAACAGCAAAAACCCACAAAGCATTATCATGTTAACAAATGCTTTAGGAGAAATCTTTAAATCCAGTCTGTGCCTGTAAGATCCTTTATTAAGTCTTCACAGAGAATTAGTGTCTTAAAAACCCTTTTCAAATAGACAAAAGATCTCCTAAGCATCTAAGAAATACTATGTAGATCCCATATATTAAACCACAGGTACTTTCAAGAATCTTTATGTGGGTTGTCCTGCAGCCGATGGTTAGAGAGCCCAAGGTAGAGTGGAGCTCATCTGAAGATACTTATTATAGTGCCTTTTCTAATGGAATGGATTATGTTTCAACACTGAAGAAATCCACACAATTCTTAAAAGGATTATACCAAGTTAGATTGAAAGTGACCCAAAAAAAGTGAAACATACTAAGAGGAATAAATACTACAGGAAGGAAGCAAACTGAGTGCAAACACTGCCTACTTTCTATAGGAAATAATAATCCAGAGGGTAAAACAAAAAGCCAAAAATGCAAAGCCAAGACTCATGGAGAACTTGTACACATGTCCAGACAGATTCCAGAACTGGTGTATCTCCTGTGTGCCCTTTTCTTTTGTCTTTTGTGTACAGGAGAATATACAGGTGGTTTTTCTATTCCTGTCTCACAATTATATGTTGGAGATGGTGGTATAAAGCATGTAACTTGTCTCATTAGTTGACATGTCTTCATATGTAGAGGAATGATATTCAAGGAGTTATATCCGAGGAGCTAGAACCTGAGGGTGCTCCCCTGAATCTTTACATGATTTAGCTATGGAGACCCAACCCTCCCATTGATACTGTAATGAGAAAAGACTTAGCAGCCTTAGGATAGCGTACAAGTGTATTTTCATATGAACAACGTCGTTGTGAGAATCCACATTAGCAGATTTGATATTTTAGCATGATCATAAATGTATTTCTTTTTACACTGTGACTTTCACAAACTTCACTTCATGTGATAAGGTTTATCTTTTATATCCCCTGCCCTTGACTCTGGGAGAGCTAGAGTCTATGGTGGAAATGACTATACGTGCCTGCCTAGGCTAGGTAATAAAAATGCAACTTCTGCCTTGCAGCCTGGAACTTAAAACTATTTTCTAAGTCATTCAATTGTACCAAGGCTTCCATGTTATAAAGATATCCAGACTAGTTGAGACAGAGAGGCCTTAGGTAAAACTACAGGAAAAGAAAAAGATGCCAGCCATTCCCCAGCTGCTTCCACATACCTCCACTTCCACCTACCCCCACTGCTTCCTCTCCATCGGTCTCTGACTGTGACGACATGAGTTACCCCAAACCGGAAACACAAATCAAGCCCTTCCCGAATTCTTGATGCACAGAAACTGGGAGATAATATTTGTGGTTATTTTAAACCACAAAGTTAGGGTTATTTGTTAGGCAGATGTCGATAACAAGCACTCTTAACCAGTTAACATTTTGTTTTAACTTTTCTTTTTATAAGCTTTAGTGGATCCTTTTAATAGTCCTTTTCTCTCAGCATTATGTTCATGCTTTCTTTTATATCCCCAAGTGTGTTCATGATAGCTATTTTAATGTTTGGTGTCCTGTTTTCATCATGTCTGTATCAGTTTCTATAGACTGATTTTTTCTCCTGGTTATGAGTTACATCTTTATACTTCTTTGCATGCTTAATAATTTTACTGGGCATTGGACATGACAAATTTTATTTTTGAGGGTAGCTTTTTGTCTTCTGAAGACTGCTGAAGTTTGTTTTGACCAGCAGTTAATTTGTCATTGTAAAGTCATGTCCAACTCTTTTGTGACCCTGTGGACTGTAGCCCACAGGCTCCTCTGCCCATGGGACTTCCAGGTGAGAACACTGGAGTGGGTTGCCGTTTCTTCCTCCAGGGTATCTTCCTGACCCAGAGATTGAACCTGGGTCTCCTGCATTGGCAGGCAGATTCTTTATTGCTGAGTCACAGGGAAGTCCAGCAGTTAATTTATTTGTAGATTAATTTGTAAACCTTCAGAGGTCCCTCTTGAATAACCAAGTGTTTTTAAAATTTCTATGCAATCTAGAAAGTCATAATTTAGACACTTTTTACCCATATATGTAATAATATAGGAATTATTCAGCACAACTTTCCCCATCCCAGAAGTGGTTTTCTGCTCAGTCCCTAGTAGTTTCACTTTATCCACCTTTTGCCTTTAACAAGAGTCAAAGGAAGTTTAGGAAGATTTGTGGAACTCTTATGCATAGCTATCTCCTATCCTGTACCTTGCCCCTCAAATTCAAGTACCCTTTTTATGTGTGAACACAGAAGGCTGCTCTGGTCTATTTCTGTTACCTCTTCCATCATCACAATGTGGGAGGTGCCTCCAGAAGAATGGCAGACTAATTTTAGGGATCAGGTAATTATATTTTCTCTTAGGAATCAGAGTCCTGTGACGCCTACTTTCCAATGCCTGAAAAGACACATTTCCTGTAGTTTGTACCATTTTCTTATTCTTTTTTGTAGGAGGTCCAGCTATTCCATCATAGTTGTAATTTTTCTTTTCCCCCTTTCAATGTGTTCTGAGGGCTTCCCTCATATCTCAGTCAGTAAAGAATCTGCCTGCAATGCCAGATACTGGAGCTCAATTCCTGGGTCGAGACGATCCCCTGGAGAAGGAAATGGCACCCCACTCCAGTACTCTTGCCTGGAAAATCCCATGGACAGAGGAGCCTGGTGGGCCACAGTCCACGGGGTCACAAGAGTCAGACACGACTGAGTGACTAAACCACCACCACCACCAATGGTTCTAATTTATTTTTTGTAAATCTTCCAGTGTGGTGAATCAGTCTCATCTTCCCTCTAATCTAGTTTTTCTTTAAGGTTACATTTGTCATATTTACCATTTTTATTTTATTCTTGGCATTTAGTTATGAAGCCCCCTTGTTATTTTATAGACTCTATGTTTATGCACTTTTGCCTTAATCGCAGCATTCTCATCATCTTTCCATTTTCAGCTCTCTTCCATCGTTTTCTCGTCTTCCGTTAGTTCATTCCCATGCATTCTGTAATTTCTGCCCTTGGATATCAAATCAGTTATTTTTTTCATGACAATGCCAGTTATAACTATGTCTGAGATTAGCAGCTATCCTTATAGGAGATTTTGGGTGTTTAGGCAGGGTCATGTGGACGGGTGAAAGACCAGTTTTATCTTGGTTTTTCAGTTTGGGCTTACTTCTCTGTACATTTAATTTGATTGGGAGTCCAGTGCTTCTGCATATATAATGTCTAATTTTCTAACATATTTCAAGTAACATTTTTTTTTTCCAGTCATGTCTTGGGACTGATAACTTGTTTTTGCTCAGTCCCTAGTAGTTTCTGTATCTATGCCAACATGAGCAAAGTTTTCCTTCTTTTATTTTAGGTGACAGTTTTACCAGGGTCTCTGTTTTGTCCAGGCACTTTTATGCAAATAAAGAGACAGGTCTGACTACTTTAAGTTCATTTTCAACATAGGTGCTTAAACACCAAATTGTATGTCCATGTTTAATATATTTAATGAAATGTTTGTGTGTTACAATAAAGATGGAGGTCTTGTTGTTTTGGTTTAATCTGACATCTTGAGTAATAGATATGATCTGAATTTGATATCTCTACTCTTCTTTGTCAAATCACCTTGGATTTGTGAAACCTGCTGAATAATCAACCCAATATGATTTTCTTTGCTTATGTAATTTGATATTTTATTTTAGCAATGTATTAAAAGATATTCTTGTTTATGATTTTAAAATAATCATATTTAGAAACATTTCAATATTTTACTGTATATCAGAAATTATTTTAGGCATTTATATATATTACCATATTTAAACACCATCCTATATTTCCAGAAAATATATGAATTCTATTAAGATTTTCAAAAAACTTTAAAAGGGATGACATTTAAATCACAGTATGGACTATAATATTTATGGATGATATGATTTACAAGTTTTGTTTCAAAATAATATAGAAGTTGGTGAATTATAGATTTAAGAAAATTACCATGCATTGGTAATTACTAATACTAATAACTACATAGGGGTTTCTTTTACTATTCTCTATATTTTTAAAAGGATAACAAGTTTCCTTTACAAGAATATTTGACACATAAGCATAATACAGCAGGATTTATCCAAGGGATCCCAGGATGGTTTAGTACCCACAGATTAATCAATGAGACACAGACAATAATTGAAGAATAAGAGCTATATGATGATCTCAATCAATTCAGAAGAAACTAGCAAAATTCAGCCTCCATTTACAATAAGAAATCTCCACAAAATGGATACAGAGGGAAATACCTCAACATAAAGGCCATATATGACAAGTTCACATCTAACATCATCTTCAACAGTATAAAGCTAAAAGCATTTCCTTTAAGTTTAGGAATAAGACAAAGATGCCCAACATCATTATTTTTATTCAATATAGTATTAGAAATCCTAGCCACAGAAATCAGACAAGGAAAAGAAGTAAAAATATCCCAATGGGAAGGAAGAGATAAAACTGCCAGATGACAGATTACAGATGACATGATTATTATAAGTAGAAAATCCTAAAATGCCACCAAAATCCATAAGCAATCAATGAATTTAGCAAATGTGAAGGATACAAAATTAGTATGCAGAAATATTTTTCATTTGTATATATTAAAAACAAACTATCAGAAAGAAATATTAAGAAAATGACCCAATTTATAACCATATAAGAAAGAATAAAATATGTAGGACTAAATCTAGTGAAGTAGGTAAAAGACTTGTACTTGGAAAACTGATGAAGGAAATTGAAGAAAACACAAATAGATGGGAAATATATACTGTGTTCATGGATTGTAAGAATTAATATTTTTCAAATAACCATATTACCCAAGACAACTACTGATTCAATATAATCCCTATAAAACAACAATAGAATCTTCCACAGAGCTGGAACAAGTAATTTTCAAATTTGTGTAAAAACACAAAAGACTCCAAACAGCAAAAACAACTTTGAGAAAGGTAGAAAAATCTGGAGGTATCATACTCTTTAATTTCAAAATATACTACAAAACTATAGTCATCAAAACAATATGGTACTGACACAAAAACAGAACATAGATCAACCAAACAAAGTAGAAACTCAGAAATGAACCCACATACATATGAGCAATTAAACTACAACAAAGGAAGCAGGATTATTCAATGTGAAAAAGATACCCTCTTCCATAATTGGTGCCAGGAAAACTGCAGACACATGCAAAAAATTCACGCTGAACTATTCTTTCACACCATGCACAAAATTAACTCAAAATGAACTGAAGTCTTAAAGATAAGACCCCAAACCCTAAAATTCCGAGAAGTGAACTTAGGTCATATGCTCTTTGACATCAATCTTTTTGGATGTGTCTTTGATATTAGTCTTTTAGGATATGTCTCCTTAGACAACCAAAACAAAAGCAGAAAGAAACACCTGGAACTACATCTAACCAAAAATCTTTTGTACAGTGAAGGAAGCTAGCAACAAAATGAAAAGGTCACCTACTCAGTGGGAGAACATATTTGCAAATGATATATCCTACAAAGGGTTAATATCTAAAATATACTAAGAACACATGCAACTCAACATTAAGAAAAAAACAAGTGAAAATAGGCAGTGGTTCTGAATAGTATTATTTCTCAAAGAAGACATACAGATGGCCACCAGGCACATGAAAACATGCTCAACATCACTAATCATCAGGCAAATGCAAATCAAAACAAATATCATCTCACACCTACCAGAGAGGCTATTATCAAAAAGAAAACATCCACTGTTGGCAAAGATATGAAGAAAAAGAAATTCTCATGCACTGTTGGTAGGAATGCAAATTAGAGCAGCCACTATGGAAAAACAGTGTGGAGATGCCTCAAAAAATTAAAATAGAACTACCATATGATCCAGAAATCCCACTCCTGGGTATATATTCAAGAAAACAAAAACCTCAATTTGAAAAGATACATAAACTTCTGTGTTTATTGCAGCATTTTTACAATAGCTAAGATACAAAAGCAACTCAAGTACCCATCGATAGATGAATTGATAAAGATGTGACTATATGCATATATACGCATATACGCATACACACACAATGGAATATTACTCAGCCATAAAAAAGATGGAATCTCGCCATTCATGGCAACATGGATGGACCTAGAGGGTATTATGCTAAGTGAAATAAGTCAGACAGAGAAAGGCAAACACTGTATTATTTCACTTCTACGTGAAATCTATGAAAGGAAACAAGTGAACAGACAAGAGTTTTCAGGTCCAGAGAACAAACAGGTGCCTGCCCGAGGGTATGGGGCTGGGGGAAAGAAAGAAATAGGTGAGGGAGATTGACAGGTATAACATTTCAGTTTCAAAACAAGCGAATCACAGGGATAAAGGATACAATGTGGAGAACACAGTCAATAACTAGGTACTGCCTTTGTACGGCGACACATTGCAAGTAGAACTTTCACGGTGATGATTCATTGAAACGTATAAAAACAACAAATACATGCCATATATCGAGAACTAATATAGTGTTGTAGATCACTTACACTTCAAAAACAAACATACAATCAAACTCAGAGCAAGAGATAGGATTTGTTGTTATTAGCAGCAGGGTGTTGAAAGCGAAAATTGGATAAAGGCAGTTGGCAGTCAAAAGGTATTTACAAACCTCCAGGTAAAAGGTAAATAAGTACTAGGGGTGCAATATACAGCATGATACATATAATTAACACTGTTATATGTTACCTATGAAAGTTATTAAGAGGGTAAACCTTAATTCTTATCACAAAAAAACAAATGTTTTTCTATGCTTTTATTTTTGTATCTATGTGATGATGGATGCTTATTAAACATAATGTGATAATTGTTTTATGATTTATATAAGTCAAATCATTACGCTGTACATTTAAACTTATACAGTGATATGTGTCAATTATGGGGCTTCCCTGGTGGCTCAGATGGTAAAGAAATGCCTGCCATGCAGGAGACCTGGGTTTGATCTGGGAGTGAGGAAGATTCCTTGGAGAAGGAAATGGCAACCCACTCCAGTATTTTTGCCTGGAAAATCCCATGAACAGAGGAGCCTGGCAGGCCACAGTCCACGGATTTGCAAAGAGTTGGACATTATATAAAGTGCCAATTAAATAAATACAACTGGAAGAAAATGCATAATAAATAAAAGTCTTAGAAAATGTTAATCGCTCAGTCATGTCTGACTCTTTGTGACCCCATGGACTGTAGCCTACCAGGCTCCTCTGTCCATGGAATTTTCCAGGGAAGAATGCTGGAGTGGGTTGCTACTCCCTTCTCCAGAGGATCTTCCTGACCCAGGGATCAAACACAGGTCTCCTGCATTGCAGGCAGACTCTTTACAGTCTGAACCACCAAGAAGTGAAGTGAAAGTATTAGTCACAGTCGTGTTCAACTCTTTGCAATCCCCATGGACTATAGCCCACCAGGCTCCTCTGTCTATGGAACTCTCCAGGCAAGAATACTGGAGTGGGTTGCCATGCCCTCCTCTAGGGGATCTTCCCGACCCAGAGACTGATCCCAGGTCTCCAGCACTGCATTCTTTACAGACTGAAGAAACTATCATGTTTATGAGAACGACTGAGATTCTAAGCAATACAACAGAATTCCATAAGCCAAAATAGGGGGAGAGCCTCATGGACTAGCTATTCTATATCTGAAATAAGAATTCTTATGTAGAGAGAAAATGAGTTATTAAAAATGACGTTTGCCTCAAATTCTTTTCTTGCATATTAATTTATAAAAAGTGTTATCTATTAAAATTTACAAATGAAATTTCTTAAACATAGCCAATAATAAATAAATATATATCTTCAAATAATTTTTCAAGTTTTTAATAAAAACAACCACTGTTATGATAGTCTTATAAATTCCGTTATGAGAGGTAAAATACATACTTGTATTTCAAAATATAAACTCACTTTTTATTACATTTGTGGTATTTAAAGCAGAAAATTTCAAATTGCAATTTCAAATTGCATCTAAAAACAAAGAGAATCTATCGAAAACCTAATAAACCCTAAGAAGGAGTTACATTAGCATTACAAAATAGGGCCTTGTTTTCAATTTTACTTATTGTTAATAACACAAATGGAGCAATGTTCTAACTGACGCTTAATTTGAACAGAAAACAGAAAAAATTTAAGGCTTCTTAATTTGTTTGCAGTGAATTTCCTAATGTGAAATTTGAAAGAATGAGAAGAATATTTTATTGCTGGAAACCAATTTTCATTAGGAATATAGCCTTTTTGAAAGAACAATCTAGGAAGATAATTGGGGCAAATAAAAGTATGTGTGGGATACACATGAACAAGTTTTCAAATGAATGTAGCTAGAACTAAGTCCAGATTACACTCATATTGAAAACATAATGTCCTTTGATACCTCTGAATGCCTTTTGGCATGAAGTACAAGGACCACAGCTGGGGCTTTTAGCTTGTGATTGATATATTTAATGAAGCCATTCTCATGTATTGTTAGTTGCCCCTTTTAAAACAAAAGTGTTTTCCTGAATAGTTTGATTAGCTTTTTGATATTTTTCAGCTTCTTCAATCAATTATTTTCCAGGCAGTATCAATCAAGCAGAAAGTTAGCATTACTGAAGTATTAGATGCTAACCTTCCACAGCCTCACCCTGAACTAGGAAGAGAGCATTTTTTATTCTCATTCTAAGATTCACTAGCTTCACTTGCGAGAAAGCTAACCTAGAATGAAAAGAATCCTGCCTTCTCTAAAGCAGGCTGTTGCACCCAGGGAAGTTTTTATGCCCCTTGTGGTTGAAGGCGCTTTTAATCCACTGTGGAAGCAGCTTGAGTTTTTGAAGATGACTGTGGACCTTAGCTATTGTTAAGGCCTGTTCAGGTCTATTCCTCAAAAGTCTAGAGCAGTCTAAAGAACATGGAGTCTGGCTTCTTTTCTTGATAGAGTATATTTCTATTACATAAAACACATCTTTGTGTACTGAAAGAAGGATTTCCTCTGTACGTATGTCTCATTAATCTCTATACCTTGTCCCCAAAAGGTCCTCTTTCTACATAGAAGGGGAGGAAGGAGTAAATTATCTTTTTTTTAATGATAACTTTTATCAATTTGAATTTTGGAAACTAATAAACAATACACCTTTGGGTATTAAAATACTTCTTATCTCTAGCTGGAAATAAGATACAGCCTACTATATTTTCTGGAGTGGAGCCACTTAGCCTGAAGGTAATACATTTTTTTTTTTTTTTTCATTTCTTTCTGATAAGAAGCAGTCAGTTCTCTTTGATTTATAGCTCTCATAAATAAGGTAATTCATTTCATGATTAATTTTAGTTCTAAACCATTTGCATATTGAATAAGAGATTCAGAAATGCCTATGAGAAAATAACTATGTACCTTTGTTTACATTTAATAATCAACATGATTTATGTATCCATATATATTTTTATCATAGCTCTCACTTTAAATGAATCTCATGGAAATATACTGGCCATTTTATATTACCTTTTTATATTTTAAATTTAAAGGCAATATAGAGCCAATGCTCCACTTCAAGACCCTACTTCCTACTTCAGCCACTGTAAGGTCAACTAGATTTACCAAGACTTTACTTTTGCTTAAATGCAATTTCCCTGATAGCTAAATTGGTGAAGAATCTGCCTGCAATGCAGGAGACCCCAGCTCAACTCCTGGGTCTTGAGGATCCTTTGGAGAAGGGATGAGCTACCCACTCCAGTATTCTGGCCTGGAGAATTCCATGGATGGTAATAGTCCATGGGCTCACAAAAAGTCGGACACAACTGAACGACTTTTACTTTCAACCTCATTTTGCTCTTGGGTCTATTTCCCATACCCCTGTAACTCCTGATGTCTATAGGAAATTATTGGTAATTATTCCCAAACAACCCAAACTTCAGGATACTAACACCCTTGGAGCTATCCCAGGCTAATGATGCGAATGGACGGTTCGTAAAATGCCTCCCTCTTTGTCCCAGGGGAAGAAAGACCAGAAAGTACTGTCATATCAGCGTCAACCACCTATTCGGGCAACTAACACAATGTTACATTATACTGGTTTTTCCTCCTCTCATGGTAGGAAGGAGGAGACCCAAAACATCTCGAGGTATTGTTCCCCGAGATAACGTTCACAATCCTTTGTCTTAGGCATGTATGCTTGTGAGTGTTTTCCTAAGTCCACTCAGGATATTGCTTTTGAGACTCATTTCCATCTGTGGGTGAATTTTATGTTGAATGTTGTACAGACATACAATGCTTATCATTAAGCAGTTGAAGAACATTTAGGTCATTTTCAGGTTTTGGCAGATAAAATTAAAACAGTTACAAACTGTTGTATGTGGGCATTAGTGTAAACATATGGTTTAATTTTGGGCAGCTAGGAGATGCCTTGTTAGAATTCTAGCCCCTTTACCTACTTGCCAACACTTGCTCCTGTCAGGTCTGTCTGCATTTGTTTCTGTTCTTGCTCATCTGATTGGATTGTTGCAGTATTTCACTGTGGCTTTGATTAGCTTGGTGACTGACGACAGCGGCCCTCTTTACATGCGCCTATTCTACATACATATCTTTTCTGTAGCAAATCACTTTTTCACGTATTTCACTCATATTTACTGAATTTTTTCCTTTCTAGTAATTTTTGAGGTTTCTTTGTATATTCCGCTTGCTGGTACTTTATAAAATGTGTTTTTCAAATGTTTACTCTGAGACTATGGTTTGCCTTTTCTTCTTATTTTTAATGCTGTTGTGCAAAGTGCAGAAGGTTATATATGTGCCCTATCTAAAAAATAATTGTGTACCTCGATATCATACAGATTTTCTCCTATGCTTTCTTCTAGAAAGAAGTTTTAAATTTTACTTTTACTTATATTATTTTCTTGGACATGGATGTGCGAATGTTTCAGTACCACTAAATCAATGAAGGAAATATTTCTCTGCTGAATTACATTTCCAACTCTGTTGAAACTTTCGTTCATAGTCATGTGAATCTACTTGCGTATTTTTATTCTGCTCTATTATTATGTGACTATTATTTCACCAATACCCTACTATCTCATTACTGTAACTTTGGAAAACTGGTCAACCACTTGTAAAAGAATGAAACTAGAACACTTTCTAACACCATTCACAAAAATAAACTCAGAATGGATTAAAGATCTAAATGTAAGACCAGAAACTATAAAACTCCTAGAGGAAAACATAGGCAAAACACTCTCCGACATAAATCACAGCAGGATCCTCTATGATCCACCTCTCAGAATACTGGAAATAAAAGCAAAAATAAACAAATGGGATCTAATTAAAATTAAAAGCTTCTGCACAACAAAGGAAACTATAAGCAAGGTGAAAAGACAGCCTTCGGAATGGGAGAAAATAATAGCAAATGAAGCAACTGACAAACAACTAATCTCAAAAATATACAAGCAACTCCTGCAGCTCAATTTCGGAAAAATAAATTTAAAAATGGGCCAAAGAACTAAATAGACATTTCTCCAAAGAAGACATACGGATGGCTAACAAACACATGAAAAGATGCTCAACATCACTCATTATCAGAGAAATGCAAATCAAGACCACAATGAGGTACCATTTCACACCAGTCAGAATGGCTGCGATCCAAAAGTCAACAAGCAATAAATGCTGGAGAGGGTGTGGAGAAAAGGGAACCCTCTTACACTGTTGGTGGGAATGCAAATTAGTACAGCCACTATGGAAAACAGTGTGGAGATTCCTTAAAAAATTGCAAATAGAACTGCCTTATGACCCAGCGATCCCACTGCTGGGCATACACACCGAGGAAACCAGAATTGAAAGAGACACGTGTACCCCAATGTTCATCGTGGCACTGTTTATAATAGCCAGGACATGGAAGCAACCTAGATGTCCATCAGCAGATGAATGGATAAGAAAGCTGTGGTACATATACACAATGGAGTATTTCTCAGCCATTAAAAAGAATACATTTGAATCAGTTCTAATGAGGTGGATGAACTGGAGCCTATTATATAGAGTGAAGTAAGCCAGAAAGAAAAACACCAATACAGTATACTAACACATATATATGGAATTTAGAAAGATGGAAATGATAACCCTGTATGCAAGACAGCAAAAGAGACACAGATGTATAGAACAGACTTTTGGACTCTGTGGGAGAGGGAGAGAGTGGGATGATTTGGGAGAATGGCATTGAAACATGTATACTATCACGTAAGAAACGAATCGCCAGTCAAGGTTCGATGCAGGATACAGGATGCTTGGGGCTGGTGCACTGGGATGACCCAGAGAGATGATATGGGGAGGGAGGTGGGAGGGGGGTTCAGGGTTGGGAACTCATGTATACCCATGGCGGATTCATATCAATGTATGGCAAAACCAATACAGTATCGTAAAAATAAATAAATAAATGATTAATTAAGATTAAAAAAAAAGAGAAAATCTTGAAATTTGGTAATGTGAATGTCCCAAATTTGTTTTCATTTTTTCAGAATTGTTTTGGCAATTTGTCATCATCTGCTTTTCCATGTAAGTTTAGAATCAGCTTATAGATTTCCCCAAAGATATAATCAGGCTTCCTTGGTGGCTCAGTAGTAAAGAATCCTCCTGCCAATGCAAGAGATGTGGATTTGATTCCTGGGTTGGGAAGATCCCCTGGAGAAGGAAATGGCAACCCACTCCAGTATTTTGGCCTGGGAAATCCCATGGACAGAGGAACTTGGTGGGCTACAGACCATGGGGTTGCAAACGAGTTAGACATGACCTAGTGATTAAGTAACAACAACAAGAAAGATATAATCAGCTTATAGGATTTTCTTTGACATTATATAAAATCTATGCATCAACTTCAGAAGAACTTACATTTTGACAAATTTTGAGTCTTCCAATTAATGAACATGATATATCTCTCCATTCACTTAGGTCTTCTTTGATATCTATCAGCAATGTGGTGTACGTTTTATCATTTAAATTGTGCCCATTTTTAAGATTTATCCATATTTCATATTTTAGTGGCATATAAAGGCTATTCTTTTTTAAATTTCAGCATCTATTTTTATTGATGGTATATTTAAAGACACTGATTTTACTATGCTTTGCTTTTTGTAACCAACTAAACTCACTTATTTTAATATGTTCTTTGAGTTTCTTTATGTAAACAATCATGGCCTCTATAAATAAAAATTGCTTTCTTCCTTTCCAATCTGTATGTCTTATATTTCTTTTCTTTGTCTTATTGCACCAGTGCCCATACTCTGAGACAGGAGTAGTGTGAGTAGAAATTATTTTTTTGAACCTAACCATAGAGGGAAACCATTTACTCCTTAACAACAAGGTATGATGTTAGCTCTAGTTATTCATATCTATGCTTTATTCATGAGGTAGTATTAGTCATAGTTTATGGAGCAATTTTGTCACAAATTGCTGAACTTTGTAATGTTTTTTGGATATTTAGTAAATAGATAAATTTTCCTCATTTAAAATATTGGTTTGAATTAATTACTGTATCTGTCAAGGTTCTTTAGAGAAATAGAACCAGTGGAGGTGGAGATATAGATACAGATACAGGTAAAAATATGGATATAGATGGAGAGAGCAATTTATTTACAAATTATCTATTAAGGAATTGGCTTACTCACTCACTTCTATGCAGCTAAAAAAAGCCCCATAATCTTCTGTCTGCAAACTGGAGACCCAGGAAAGTCACCTCTGTGGCTCGCGCTGAATCAGACAGCCTGAGGACCAGGGCAGCTATGCTGTGTAATCCTTAGGGCACAGGCAGAAACAGACTGATGTTACAGCCTAGCAGTTAAAATTAGAGAATGAGTTCTCCCTTTCTCTACCATTTTGTTCTGTGCAGTCCCTCGATGGATTAAATGAGATCCAGCCACAATGGGAAGGACAATCTGCTTTACTCAGCCTGCTAAATGATAATCTCCTTTGGAATACATCTCACTTGCTCATGATATACCATCCTGCTTACACATTCTGAATTAAGTTTGCTAATACTTTCAATCTGGAAAACTCAGCAGTGGCCACAAACTGGAAAAGATCAGTTTTCATGCCAATTCCAAAGAAAGGCAATGCCAAAGAATGCTCAAACTACCGCAAAATTGCACTCATCTCACATGCTAGTAAGGTAATGCTCAAAATTCTCCAAGCCAGACTTCAGCAATACGTAAACCGTGAACTCCCTGATGTTCAAGTTGGTTTTAGAAAAGGCAGAGGAACCAGAGATCAGATTGCCAACATCCGCTGGATCATGGAAAAAGCAAGAGAGTTCCAGATAAACATCTATTTCTGCTTTATTGACTATGCCAAAGCCTTTGACTGTGTGGATCACAATAAACTGGAAAATTCTGAGAGAGATGGGAATACCAGACCACCTGACCTGCCTCTTGAGAAATCTGTATGCAGGTCAGGAAGCAACAGTTAGAACTGGACATGGAACAATGGACTGGTTCCAAATAGGAAAAGGAGTACGTCAAGGCTGTATATTGTCACCCTGCTTATTTAACTTCTATGCAGAGTACATCATGAGAAACGCTGGACTGGAAGAAACACAAGCTGGAATCAAGATTGCCGGGAGAAATATCAATAACCTCAGATATGCAGATGACACCACCCTTATGGCAGAAAGTGAAGAGGAGCTAAAAAGCCTCTTGTTGAAAGTGAAAGAGGAGAGTGGAAAAGTTGGCTTGAAGCTCAACATTCAGAAAACGAAGATCATGGCATCTGGCCCCATCACTTCATTGGAAATAGATGGGGAAACAGGGGAAACAGTGTCAGACTTTGTTTTTTTGGGCTCCAAAATCACTGCAGATGGTGATTGCAGCCATGAAATTAAAAGACGCTTACTCCTTGGAAGAAAAGCTATGACCAACCTAGATAGTATATTGAAAAGCAGAGACATTACTTTGCCAACTAAGGTCCGTCTAGTCAAGGCTATGGTTTTTCCTGTGGTCATGTATGGATGTGAGAGTTGGACTGTGAAAAAGGCTGAGCACCGAAGAATTGCTGCTTTTGAACTGTGATGTTGGAGAAGACTCTTGAGAGTCCCTTGACTGCAAGGAGATCCAACCAGTCCATTCTGAAGGTGATCAACTCTGGGATTTCTTTGGAAGGAATGATGCTCAAACTGAAGCTCCAGTACTTTGGCCACCTCATGCGAAGAGTTGACTCATTGGAAAAGACCCTGATGCTGGGAGGGATTGGGGGCAGGAGAAGAAGGGGACGACAGAGGATGAGATGGCTGGATGGCATCACGGACGCAATGGACGTGAGTCTGGGTGAACTCCGGGAGTTGGTGATGGACAGGGAGGCCTGGCATGCTGTGATTCATGGGGTCGCAAAGAGTCGGACACGACTGAGCCGAATGGAATAATTTCAAGGATTTCTACACTTATGTTCATGAGGGATATTGCTCTGTAATTTTATTTTCTCATAATATCATCTATTTTTCGTATCACTGTAATATTGTCCTAAGCACAGAAATTGGGAGATATACCTTCTTTCATTTTCTGGAAGTTTTTTTCTTAAAAATTGATATTCCATCCGTAACATTTTATAAAATTCATTAATAAAGGCATATGAATCATAAAATTTTCCTTTGGGGAAAGTTTTAACTATAAACACAATTTCTTAGTAGATTTAGGACTATTTGAGCTCTATTTTTTCTTGAGTAAGCTTTGGTCATTTGTGGCTATTTACATTATTTTTCTTCTGTCTGTCTTCAAACTTATTAGCATAAACCACTAAGTTTTAGAATGTTTTGTTATACATGAACAGCTAATCAATACTGTCATTCATTTATTCATTTGTTAATTCATGAATGCATCTTTTGATAGAAAAAATGTCAATATTTTTTTAGTTCAGCATTTGCTTTGAATATCATGGTATAACCAAACTAAGAAATCAGAAGCTCATATAGAAGAAATTTGTGCTATAATGTTTAGAGCTTAGTCTGATAAGCACTATCTTGTAGTTTTATTAGGCATTTGCTATGAAAGACAAAGAACTTTCTACTTTTATACTAAGTACTACTTGCTGTATTAGGTTGTGTAGCACTTCCTATGTACTATTATGTAAGTAAGTAGCACTCTTCAAACCAGAAGCACATATTTCAAAATTTTAAACTATAAATATACAAAATGCATAAACTTCATTGACAGATCTAATTACTTTCTCTGGCTTATTCTGCTCTGGCTATACTACTCTTTACTAGTTTCTCCCATGCCTTGTATATTCCCACCATGGAGTCTTTGCAACCACAGATTCCTTTACCTGAAAAATCTCATTTAGACTAATCCTTAAATGTCAGCTTCATAGAAAAGCTTTCCTTAGCCACCTATTAAAATTATGATTCTCTCTCCTTTCTCACAGCATTATATGACAGTATGCCATTTACAGGTGACCCTTGAACAATCACTTTGAACTACACGGGTCCACTTGCACAGACCTTTTAAAACAAAAATGTACAATCTGTAGTTGGTTGAATGCAGTGATGTGGGACAGCAGGTACTGAAGGCCAACTATTAATATAAAGCTATTCATGGATTTTCAACTCAGTGTGGGGCTGGTGCTCCTAACACCTGCAGTGATCAAAGGTCAGTTGTATTTGTTTTCTGCCCTGTATCCTCCCTTTAGCATAAAAGCTCCATAAAAGGAGGGACTTTATATTTTTTCATAGCTTTTTTTTTGCTTATTGTTTTATCTACAGTGGCTAGACCAGCCACTTATTACTCACAGGCATGCAATAAATATTATGGAACAAAGAAATGAAGAAATGTCCATTATTTTAGGAGGTATAATTTTTATAACAAGAAGAATACTCATTCACAGTCAAAATATCTAGCTTTGATTTTACGAATGCTTACTACTAAATTTGAACACATAATTTTGGTTTTATTTTATAAATCTCTTAATTTAAATGTCATCATGTACATTGACTTCTTTTCTGTGAAACGTCCAAGGGTTTCAGTCCTCACTAATCACTATTTCTTTCATTACTAGTAAACTTGTTGCTCAGTATGCCACATTCTTGTATACTTATTATACTAAACAGTAATTTGAAATTTATTTAACCTTTTTATGTTTGCCTTTTTTTCCAGAGTACAGTGACCAAATTGAGGGGAATTGGCTTTATTTTTTTTTAATAGCCAGATTAAGACAATGGGTCAATTTATTTATCCTCAAACCATCATTGATGAAGACACATCAGATGTCTTAATGGAATCTGACTCTCAGTGGCTGTGGATTGAAGGCTCTCCCCTTTTCTTACTGTATAGGAGCACGTAGATGTTTGAAACCTTTCAGTCTGCCCTTTGCCCCAGTTCCATGTAATTCACCTAATGTGCTATGTACTTAGTTAGTCAGTGGTGTCCGATTCTTTGTGACCCCGTGGACTGCAGCCCGCCAGGCTCCTCTGTTCATGGGGATTCTCCAGGCAAGAATGCTGGAGTGGGTTGCCATGCTCACCTCAATTTATCTAATACTAAGAGGCAAAAAGTCAAGTATTATGTCAATAGTCTACCTAAAATTGACACACAGACTGGATCTTCCAGCATTCCCCTTGGATTTTCCTTGAACAGTCAAAATTCGACCAACCCAGATGTGCTGTCTTCTGATATAACCCATTCTTTCCCACTTTCCAAGAGTCATGGTTCTTTATACCTTCTTGTGAACCATAAGGTTTCCTCAGCTTCCTCTTGTGTGTCAGACATTTTCAAACCTCTTAAAGGTTGCTTTCTTTTCTCAGGATACAAGGAGGGGCGGGAGAGCTTCAGGCCCCAGAGATGGTTCAGAGGAAGAGATCCGGACGACGATGTGGATGGAAGAACATCCTTGTCTCCTTTCTTGACATCAGATAAAGCAATGAAATTTACTTAAAAATCTAACATTTTTGTCATTAAGTTAGAAATTCAGCATTCACAAAATATTTGTGGTCTAGTCTGGTGGAAGAATGTCCTTCCCTTGTCCCTAAATTTCATTTAAGAGTCCTTTTATTTGCCCTTTTCCAGTGCTGGCAAGGGAAGCAGATGAATCTTGAAGAAAAGAACTATCTACTTTATTTGATAACTATATATTTATCAGATCCTGTGTCCTACGCAGAATTAAGTCTTCATGCTGGTGAAGAAAATAATTGAAAATATAAAATCTATTTCTTAAAAAAAGCTAGTTTTTTTTCCCTTTATTTTGATAGGCTTAATACTGTTCCCAATTATAATTCTATTTTCACATTTCCCACTCTCTTTTATTCAAATTTCATAAAATCCATTTATAGCCTTCCTCCATTTTATTCCCATCTTGGCAGTGAAAAAACAGAATTTTTAAACCTTATACTTTAGTATACATTTAGCATTGTTTAATACTATCTTTCAAAAGGCTGGCGCTTCTCATACTTATGACAGCCTTTTCTTGTGTATTCAACTGCTTAATGTGTCAGGCTTTCAAAACACTTTACACGTTATCTCTTATTAGATGCAACACAGCAGCCTCGAGGAGGAAAGAAGAGTACCCTTCTCCTCATCTTACCTACGCCAAATAAGAGAAGCTAAAACGCAGGCCTTTAGTTCACAGATGGGAGTGGGAGAGAGAACTGAAGTCTTCTGCCCTACTTTTCAGTGCTATCTCTATTATATCACAAAGCCCCTCAGAAATAATACAGATGAGTTTTCTAATATTGCATATGAAGCACTATTGTAAACGAAGGCACTCACTAAAGACTACACACTCTGTGGGTTTTTTGACGTTTAGATGAAATTCTAGGAAAGGCAACACTGTAGTTTGCTTCCTGGCAGATCAGTGATTGCTCAGAAGCAAGAGTAGACAGGGGTAGGTGTTGACTGCTAAGGGACACAGGTTTTTGTGTGTGTGTGGTGACGGGAGTATTCTAAAGCTTAACACTGGGGGCAGTTAAATGACTGTTGTCCCCAGTCTATCCACTACACACTTAAAATGAAGGACCTGTTACTTCTGTATTAATAACATAAATATAGTTTAACTTATTACCAAGCATGATTAATCAATCAATTTCTCTTATGCTTTGCCTTTAAGCCTTGGTAACTGGTTAAGGTTGAGGAGGTTTTTGAAAGTGCAAAGCCATGTGTTTGTTTTGTTTTGTTTTGTTTTTTTCTCATCTGCCCTGATATACTAATCACCAGGGCACTATTGTGCTATTGAGAACATGGAATGAGGTCAAATTTCTCTCTCATGAAGAGTAAATAGCAAATGTACTTTAAAAAGTACTTGGTGCTTAATGCCTAATCCTTGATACTTTATGTTAAAAAAAAAAGTCAAGACATACTACTTTATTACAGAAGAATTTGTAACATTTTTTCCATATGTCCAACCACATGCATTTTAAAATAAGAAAGCAGGAGCCCATTGGAGAGTGGATTGAAGCAATATACGTATGTACAAGCTTGGGTTCTTTCTCACGGTTCCTTCTCAGTCATAGTCCTGTCAATAACTTGAAACAATTTTTCCCTCATCAATACTTTGTCTCTGGTATCAGTGCTTGTACTTCATAAAAACACTATGTAAAAGTATAAATATAAAAAGAAAAAAGTAACATAATGGGCCTTAGTTCAGTTCAGTTGCTCAGTCGTGTCTGACTGTTTGCAACCCCATGGACACCAGGGCCTACCAGTCCATCACCAACTCCCAGAGTTTACCAAAACTCATGTCCATCGAGTCCATGATGCCATCCAACCATCTCATCCTCTGTCGTCCCCTTCTCCTCCTGCCTTCAATCTTTCCCAGCATCAGGGTCTTTTCTAGTGAGTCAGTTCTTCGCGTCAGATGGCCAGAGCATTGGAGTTTCAGCTTCAGCATCAGTCCTTCCAATGAATATTAAGGACTGATTTCCTTCAGGATGGACTGGTTGGATCTCCTTGCTATCCAAGGGACTCTCAAGAGTCTTCTCCAACACCACAGTTCAAAAGCATCAATTCTTCAGTGGAGATATACCCTATGTCCAAGGGCATATGAGAAGCCCAAGCAAGAAGGTAGGAGGGTCAAAATAGTATTTAGAATCAAACCCCATACGCACCAGAGATGCTCAGAGGGCTCAAACAAACCTTGGACCCACCAGGACCCAGAGACCCCACAGATAGTGAACCTACATGGATCCAATACCCAATTTCAATATAATCAGTCAGTTTTTCTCTAAGTCTATACCTAAACTCCATCCCAAACTTCACCCTAGATATTTTTTCAGTCAAATCATAGACATCAATTATTGCATTCATAGATTCTTCAATAGGTATGTATTTAATATGCTTTACAACTCATGATTCTAATATTTTCATTATTCTTAAAGTAATTAAGTACAATTCCTTTAATGCTATAAAGAACATGATTCATGTTTCCTCCAATACCTTATAGAAGTTTTAACTTGCAATAAGTGTGTGTGAATCAGGAAACAGCACATACTGTATTTTATTAGTGGAGTTCAGTTTTAATTTGTAGGCTACCCATCTTTTTTCTTATAACTTATTCAATACAGAAAACAAGAGCATTGATTATATAATAATTTTGCACCTTCCAGATTTTGATTATTGTATTCCTTTGTATCACTTAACATGAGCTCCATTATATTTATTTCCTATAAGATATACTTATATTTTATTATAGAAAGCAGATCAAATTTATTCTAACCACCTAGCTTTTCCTCTTCATTTTTCAATATCAATATTAATTTAGAATGATAATAATATTTTTACAAAAGTTAGGATCACTGAGTTTAAAATGTCCTTGTCTTTTTACTTGGCATATTATTTAAAGTTTTTCATTTACATTTTTATGGCTATTTATTTTTACTGTGGTAAAATATACATAAGATTAATATCAATAATTTTAAGTATATAGAAAAATATGAAATTATTTTTTATGTCGTCTTTCCACAGGATCCATGCTGTCTCAGCATCATTACAAGTTTAGTATGTGTGCTGCTAACGTAATATTTTGCTTTTCTTATCTTTATAAAAAGATAATAAGGATATAGATGAATATCTGGCTTGGTTTATATCTCAAATATATTTCATCTTAAAATTCTTATTGTTGAATAGATGTAACATCATTTAAACTTTTATCATTGAAAATATATTTTACTGTTTTGTCAGTTTGTTGATTATAATGTGTCATGAATATTTTTTAGGCAAATTACATAAATAGCATTATTAATTTTATCCATTACCGACTCTATTTTGTGAATCACAGTTAGGACTTTGCCCTACTTCCAAGTCTGTATGTGCATTCATACATTTTTTTTTTCCTGATACTTGTAGTATGGAGTTATCTTCTTGTCCTTTCTTCATATAGCTATGGTGCTATTCCAACACTACTAATTATAATTAATATTTTTTGCTCACTGATATCTGATGCTATGGTTATAATATACTAAGCTTTTCTTTGCAAGTATGTCTATTTTCAGAATTTGTACTTTGATCCATGTAGATTATGATATCTAACTCTCTTAATTATAGAGGACATAAACCATGCTTCGTGTGGAGGTGGGGGTTAGAATACACTGTTCATGGTTTATTGGTTTTGCTATTCCTTCTTTCTGTTCCTCACAGAATATTATAATTAACTTTTGTATCTAAAGAAAATAAAAAGATGTTTTTATTGCAATCATTAAATTTGCAAACTTAAGACTTTTACTGATAATCACACGCATAATTGATTTTGTAGGCTCTTGTAGTGCAGTCTTTATCAGGTTTTATAACATTACATTCACCTTGTAACAAGAATTTTGAAGCGCTTCCCCTTTAAAATAGTTTAAGTAATACTGGGATTATCTTTAAGTTGTTTAAAGCAATTCACTTGTGAAAGTAGGCTGAGCTTAGGTCAATTTTTAAAATACATCCTGATTTTTGGCTGCTTGTGAAATTTTCTCTGATATATAATATTGTATGTCTTAATTTATTTGAGAAAAGTACTTACAATTTTTAATATTTAGTTTTTGCTCCTGCTTTTGTTTTCATATGTATAAATGTATATTCAGCAGATACACAGGTAGATAGGTAGACAGACGAACCTGCAGGCTCAGTTGCTTCGGTAGCGTCCGACTCTTTGCAACCCCGTGAACCGTAGTCCCGCCAGACTCCCCTGTCCATGAGATTTCTCAGGCAAGAATGCTGGAGTGGCTTGCCATACCCTTCTCCAGGGCATCTTCTGGACCAGGAATCAAACACGTCTCCCTGCAGCTCTTTCATTACAGGCAGATTCTTTACCTGGGAAGATCGGATAGATATAGATATACATATAAGCTTCTTTCTCTATTTCTCTATCACGTCCTTCCTCACCTGGAACTTCTGGAGGTGAAAGAGCTAAAAACTATGACGTTGCTAGAAAAAAAATTAGAAAGACACAAAGAAATGGAAAGATTGCTCATTTTGCTCAGGCATTAGAAGAATTAACACGGTTAAATGTCTGTACTACTTAAAAGCAATCTACAGATTCAATGCAATCCCTGTCAAAATCCCTAAGGTATTTTTCACAGATATAGAGTAAAAAAAAAAATAAAATAAAATCCTAAAATTTGCATGGGACCAAAAAAGACCCTGAGTAGCCAAGGTAATTCTGATAAAAAAGAACAAAGCTCGTAGTATCACACTCCCTGATTCAAATTATACAAGCTATAGTAATCAAAACAACATAACATTTGCAGAAAAAGACTCACAGATCAATGGAATAGTGTTTAAAGCCCATAAATAAAGCCACTCAGGTATAAACAACTAATTTAACACAGAGAAGCCAAGAACATACAATGGAGAAAGGAAAGTTTCTTCAGTAAATGGTACTGGGCAAACTAAAGAGCTGCAGGGTAAAGAATGAAACTAGATTATATCACACACAACAGTTAACTCAAAATGGACTAAAGACTTGGATGTAAGACCTGGAAGAAAGGCCTTTAAGAAAGCATAAGCAGTACATTCTTTGCCATCAGTCTTAGCAATGTCTTTTTTGTTCTGGTTCCTTAAGCAAGGGAAATAAAAAGAAAAATAAACAAATGGGACTACATCAACTTAAAAGTTTCTGCACATGAAAGACAATAATCAATAAATGAAAAGGCAACCTATTGAACTGAAAAAGGCATTTGTAAGTCATATATCTGATAAGGGATTTATAACCAAAATATATAAAGAACTCATGCAACTCAGTAACAACAACAACAACAATAAAAGGAAACAACCTGATTGAAAAATGGGCAGAGAATCTGAATAGACATTTTTCCAAAGACATACACAGATGGCCAACAAGCACACAAAAAAATATGTTCAGCATCACTAATTATTAGGGAAATGCATATCAAACTACAATGAGATATTACCTCATGCCCATTAGAATGGCTCTTATGAAAAGACAAGAAATATTAAGTGTTGGAGACGATGTGGAGAAAAGGGGACTTTCACATACTGTTGATGGGAACGTAAACTGGTGTTAGTTAGTCGGTTCAGTCGCTCAGTCGTGTCCCACTCCTTTCGACCCCATGAATCGCAGCACGCCAGGCCTCCCTGTCCATCACCAACTCCCAGAGTTCACTAGCTACTATGAAAAACTGTGTGGATATTTCTCACAAAGCTAAGAACAAAACTTTCATATGATTCAGTAATTCCACTATAGAGTATTTATCCAAAGAATACATAAACACTAATTAAAATATATTCACACACCACTATCTTCAGGGCAGCACTATTTACAATAATTAAGATATGGAAGCAACCTAAGTGTCAATCGACAGATGAATAAAGAAGACGTGGTAAAGATATATGAGGAATACTACTCAACCTTATAAAAACTAAACTTTGCCATTTGTGACAACATAGATGGACATAAAAGGTTTTATGCTAAGTGAAATAAGTCAGACAGAGAATGACAAATACCATATGATTTCACTCATGTGTAGAAGAAAAATTAATAAAGCAAACTAAACAAAACCAAGCTAAATATATACAAAGAATAGACTGATGGTTACCAGAAGGAAACAGCAGGGATAATGGGAGGAATAGGTAAAGGGAATAAATTTTATACTGAGGGACAGAAATAGACTTTGATGGTGAGTATGCTGGTGGCTCAGAAGTAAAGAATCTGCCTGCAATGCGGGAGACTCGGGTCAGTGTCTGGATTGGGAAGATCCTCTAGAGAAGGAAATGGCTATCCACTCTCATATTCTTGCCTAGAGAATTCCATGGATAGAGGAGCATGGCAGGCTACAGTCCATGGACTAGCAAAGAGGTGGACATGACTTAGTGACTAACATTTTCACTTTTTTCATGCTGCAGAGTATATACAAAAGTTTAATTGTAATGCTGTATATATGAAACATATAACTATATAAACCAGTGTACCACAATAAATTAATCAATTAAAAAATAAAGAAGCATCAATTGGATCTTGTGGATATAATTAAAAGCAGACCAAATATATGATAGGCTATATGTTGAATTCAGAAATACACTATTAGAAAATACATGCAAATTAAAACAGAGAACAAAGACAAATATAGGGAAAAATAATAATAAAGCATAAGGGACACATGGAAATTGGTCAAAAAAGAGTCCGTAAGGGAGAAAGAAGACAGAGAATTAGGATAGAAACAAAGCTTGAAAAAATAGTTTCCCATATGAGTTGAAAGATGATGCCAGTGAATCCCAGTGGAACAAATACAAAGAAAAACATACCTAGGTGTAATAAAACTTTTGAGAATCGAAGACAAAGTGGTAATATTAAAAGCAGCTGCAGGGGGGAAAAAGCTATCTAACGTTTACTAGGAAATATATATATAATTGATGGTTAAGATATTAATAGAAAATGGAAGTTAGGCAAAGAAAAAAAGGTACCTAAACTAAATCCAGTTAGTGTGGGAGCCTGGCAAACAATTTGCTGGATAGCTTTCCTCTTGCCCTCTCCCCTATAAGGAGCAACACAGGGAAAGTTCAGGAAACACACGGGAGAACAAAAAGATAAACTCTCCATACTGTGGGAAACCAGGTGAAATAGCTGCCTTAGGGACATGAAGGTTTTACATTTAAGTGGAGATTTCAAGTAAGAAGTTGAATATATGAGCTAGACTACAAAGGGAATTCTTAGAATTCACATACCATATGTAATTCTAAGAATAGCATGTAACAAAAGAAGTACCTCAGAGTGCTCAATAAATGCAAGATTCAAATTAAGACTAGTTTTAAAGCTCATAAAAATATTTTTGCCTGATGTTCATACACTAAATTTGATATTGTAATTTGTCATAGATAGTCCAGAATCCAAAAATATGGATTCCATGATTAAAGTATAGGTTCGAAAACTGCATACATGGACATTGTCAAATGTCCCAAGATTATTATTCCCATCCTGCCCATGATTAAGTTTACATAAGTATATAAATTTGAGGAAGCAAATCTAATTAGATTGCTGCAAAAATCATATATATGTGTATAGTTTTATTGTTAATAATATTTTCTAGATCACCCGCTATTCTATTTCATCAGCTCTCTTAGGATAAATTTCCTCTGTAATCAATGCACAAATATGTGTGTTCTCCTTTTGTAATTTTTGCCTTAAATTTTACAAACTCTGAATCAAGCGATAATGTTTTCTCATTATTTTTAGAGGTAAATATGTTGCCTCTTGCAAACAGACTTCTCAACATGTATTCTATGTAGTGAATTCATGCTGTTTGCATTTCTTATTTTGCTGCCTCTTTTGGGTTGATTTGTGTCCTGCCCGGGAAAGATTTATTAAGTTAGCTTTAAAATTCAGTTCCTGAGAATGTGACTTTCTTTGGAAATAGGGTCATTGAAGATTAATTAGTTAAGATGTAGTAGAGTGTGCCCTTAACCCACTATGATGGGTGTCCTTATAAAAAGAGGGAAGAGAATGTGTAGACACAGATACGTAGGAAGTACACCATTGATGGTAGCAACAGAGATTAGAGTGAGGAAGCGCCAAGCCAAGGAACACCAAGCGGTGTCAGCCACCACCAGAAACCAGGAAGGGGCAAGGAAGGATTTTACTTCAAAGGAGCATGGACCTGCTGACACCTTGACTTCAGATTTGGTCTCCAGGACTGTGAGATCATAGATTCCTACTTTTTAAGCCATCCAGTGTGTAGCACTTTGTTACTGTAACCCTACAAATATAATGTTGCTGTTGTTTACTCCCTAAGTCATGTCTGACATTTTGAGACCCCGTGGACTCTAGTCCACCATGCTCCTCTGTTCACGGGATTTTTCAGTAAGAACACTGGAGTGGGTTACCATTTTCTTCTCCCGGCGATCTTCCCAATCCTGGAATTGAACTTGTCTCCTGCAGTGGCAGCTGGATTCTCTACTGCTGAGCCACCAGGGAAGCCCCTAGGAAAATAATACACTGCCTTTATACTCAATTCCTTCACTTATTTTTGTTTTCTGTTCACTCATTGCATGATATATATTTTAATGGAATTCTGCTTTCTCATGAAATGAGCCAGAACTCCTTTGTCTATCCATTCACCATCTATCCTGTAATATAAAAACTTATGATGTGATTCATGCTTTGGAGTAGCTTACTTACTGATGGTTGTTTTAAGACTTAATGCCCATGAATGTTAATGAAAAAAACATAAAACAACAGAAACCTAAATTATAAACAAATAGGAGCAAACAATACCATTATAAGCATTTAGAGCCAGGATTAATTAGTATAGGCCAAAGTTAACAATAAATAGGAAAAGTATCTATAAGTCAGGATTTAAGCTGAAGCTTAAAGAGTGGATGGGAAGGATTTTAGCTGGTGGGAAGAGAGGATGCTCTTTCAGCAAGGAAGCAGCTTGTTCAATGTTAGGGTGATAGGCAAGTGCGTGATGCAAAAAAATGATGATACTGATTCCAGAGAAAGTTCCACAGTTGAGAGTATGGAAAACAACCTGTCCAAGTGGGAGGTAGAAAACTTGCAGAGAATATGAAAAAAAAATACACAAGAAGAGAAGTTTCAATCTCTTTAGGAAGGCTATTGGGAGCTGTTGTAGATTTCTGAACACTAGTAGAATAAATGGACCTAAGGGAGATTAATCCAGACATAGTGTGAAATGTAAGTCAGAGTTGTGGAAAGAAAAATGAGTCTCAGAAAAGAATAAGAGAACAGAGCCTGAGAGTTACTTTAGAAAACTAGCTAAAGAATCCAGACATCTTATATTCAGTGCCTAAATAAATGCCACTGACCTGAGAAAATCAAACTAAATCCTGAATTCTAATTCTTCCATTACTGCTTAATTTCTCTTTTTCATCAACATTGGATTTGAGCCATTAACACCTATTTCAGGGATCTTTTCATTGATAATAAAAGATTTCTCTACCAAACCTTGGAAGACCTTGTATAAACTTTAATTTTTCAAAAGCACCTAATACCCATGGTATAGGAGTATATCTACAATGCTCACTACTAAAGTTTGGTTTTGAGAGAATGCCAAGTTTGAAATTTTTAGCTATGTAATCTTAATTTCCAAGTTGTGTTAATTTTGCTGTCTGTAGGACCTTCCTTTCCACCTTATTATTGTCTCTTTCCTTGAGTCTACTCTAGCTAGCTTGTGTATTTCAGATAGGTGAATTCTACTTTCTTGATGCTTTTTCCTTTGAATTTTATCTTCCTCATCCAATCTCTTTTAGAAAATATAGGCTCTTTATATACAGATTTCTAGGGGACTTCTCATGCATAATTGATTTTGAGGACTCTTTGGCATGATATGTCTATTTAGATTGAAATTTATGGAAGTAATTCAAGCCCAAATTACAAGTGATTTGGGACATCACTCAAATTGCAATATCATCAGTATTATTATTTTTTTGAGCAGTGACATTGAAAATCCATTATGTTCATTTTAAGAAAAAAACGGGTTTTGTAGACATTTTCATTTTTTTAATATAAAGTATTTCTTTTTCTTAAAATATATTTCTAATGAACAATCTTTGAGCTATTTATGCAAATTTAGTCCAGGGAAAAGAAGCAGGCAGAGTGGAAATTGAAAGACACTGAATATTCTAAGTATGTTCATTTAAGACTCATTCAGATTTGTAGAATAAAAAAGAATAATCACGATTCAGAAAAATGGGATGATTGAAATTAGAAATAAAAAAATCATGTTCTATAACTAAAAATATTTGAAGATGATTTGTTTTAAGTTATGAAGTTCTGGTAGTTCTTTGACCCACAGGTAACTGGGCATTCATTCCCTTTAAAAATCTCCATTTACTGCTGGAAAATCAGCCTAAGGGTTACATGACAACATGTATTGCATTTTGAAACTTAAATTCTCGAGTTAGTAATTTTTTTCCTAGGCATGTATTATCCTTGATATAGTATAAACAATTTGATACCATTTTTTTTTCAAAATTCATCTTGCAACTTTTAGCTGTATCAGTTGTATAAACTGTAGTTAATATAACAATATGAAATAGCATTAATTGTATATTTTTAAAATTATATATTTTTACTAACTGCTTCTGTAATAAGAAATAAACTTTATTTCATTCTCTAGTGGGAGTCTTGCTTTATTATTTTGTCATGAAAAGTGTATGTAAAAAACCCACTCCTACAATATATATTTTTTATACTTGATAATGTCATTATTTTATATTATCAACTGTATGATGCTACAATGTGAAAATATGACTACTTTTCTAGAATGTAAGCTCTTGAAGGCAGAAGCTATAAACCTTTAATAGGTAGATGCATCTAACACTGTTTTACTTAGTGATCTGTATATGCTAAGTGCTTAAAAAATTTACTGATAAATGAGTCAATGAATTATTTATGCTGCTTACCAATCTTATTTTATTTTTGTGTTTGTTTCAACAGAGGGCCATTCATCTCTAGGCATTTAATTTAAATGAGTATAGTTATCCCTGGGCTTGGGGAAAAAAAACTTAAATTCTTTTAGACAAGAAAAAATGGACTATTTCATATAGCCATTCATAAATGTTTTCCTAGGTTTTCCATTTCAGAGTGCTCTCCAAAATTTTTGTGAAGAACTGTGATTGATTTATAACCTCTCTACTCATTCAGTTTTTAATCGGCAATTTTGCATTTTTCCTTTAATGAATATACAGCAATTTCAATAGGCTTGTGATTCCAAATCACTGTAGGAGAGATATTTTTGAGGGCTAATGTGTTCTTAGGACGAGAAGGCAGTGGCATCCCACTCCAGTACTCTTGCCTGGAAAATCCCATGGATGGAGGAGCCTGGGGCTGCAGTCCATGGGGTCGCAAAGAGTCGGACACGACTGAGCGACTTCACTTTCACTGTTCACTTTCATGCGTTGGAGAAGGAAATGGCACCCCACTCCAGTGTTCTTGCCTGGAGAATCCCAGGGACGGGGGAGCCTGGTGGGCTGCCATCTATGGGGTCGCACAGAGTCGGACACGACTGAAGTGACTTAGCAGCAGCAGTGTTCTTATGATAATCTGATTTTTTGGTGGGGAGGGAGGTGGTGTGGGAGATCGTTGTGTGTAGCTTATGGGGTCTTATTCTAATTCTCCAATCAAGAATTGAAACGGCCCTAGACAGTGGAATCATGGCGTCCTAACCACTGGAGGTCCAGGGAATTCCCTCCTGATGGTATTTTGAATGACTGTATCTTGATTTACAATATATGAACATCAAAGGAATGTATAGGAAGCAAAGGACTTTCACTTGATTTCTTCTCACAGTGACCACTGACTACTATTTAGCAAATTCATGCATCAGTATTTATGTAAAATACCGATTTAAAATAGTATTGCAATTCCTAACCAAGGGGCATACATTACCATAGTCCGAGGGACTTTTTGAAAACACAGTGAACTCCACTAAAAAACATTCTTATGAAGACCAGAAATGGCAGTTAGCTGTATGCAACTGGAGATTTTACTCAGGTGATTACTATGAAAAGTCTTATTATAACTACTGGATTGTAGGCATACGATGTTCATACTAAGAACACAAATTTTTATTCTAGCTAAATCGGATACATATAGATTCATGTGATTTCCTTGTCTATGGCTTGTCTAGAAGTTTGGCCAATAAACTAAACAATTGATGCATCCCCATGATGTTGATAGTATTATTTTTCCAGGCTGAGTGTGGTTTTATTAATGAAAAGCAAGAAAAAGTAAAAATTCATGAATATTAGGAAGGTTATGTACAGGTACTGGAGAAGGAAATGCAACCCACTCCAGTGTTCTTGCCTGAAGAATCCCAGGATGGTGGAGCCTGGTGGGCTGCCGTCTGTGGGGTCGCACAGAGTCGGACACGACTGAAGCGACTTAGCAGTGGAGGTATACATTATCTTTAAAATGAATTTTAGACAACTAACTAATACTCTAAAAGGCTGCTGAAGCCCTAATCTCTCCCAAGTAGGTAAGTCCTTATAAAAACAACAATCTTGCTTAGTGAAGACTGTACTAGGCTTTGTGAAGAAAATGGCAAGTAGCTTTGCTCAGCATCAGGCTTTCAGAGGGGCTTTTGGCTTCATGGTAAAGAATCCATCTGCCAATGCAGAAGATGAGGGTTCAGTCCCTGGGTCAAGAAGATCCCCTGGAGAAGGAAATGGCAACCATTCTTGCCTGAGAAATCCCATGGACAGCCTGGCAAGCTACAGCCTGTCGGACCACAAAGCGTCAGACCTGACTTAGCAACTAAATAACAACAACAAGGCTTTTACTCTTGGTTCCAACTCTGCCATCTTTAGAAACACAAAATTCAGCATCCCACACAGCGGTTAATGTGAAGTCTCTACTCAACAGTAACACGTACTACTAGCCAGTGAGTAGCCAATGTAATCACATCTGCATTGTCACTCAAACCTGAGACACACAGGACAGACAAAGAGGCAGGAGAGTGGCACAGACAGCAAGAGTTGAAAATAGAAAGGAACTGAAAGGAAAGAAGGGGCGGATTCCTATATTTGCGCTTCCTGTGAGAAAAATGCATGAGTCTCTTCTACATTGCTTTATGCTTTCTCCTAATTTAGAACCTCTTCACCTTTCTCACCATGAGATTCCATGCATATACTGATGTCACAGAGAAAAAGAAATATAATTCGTTGATGTGTGCTAGATTATAAAATATGATGCTACATATGTTTTATGATTCCAGATAGGAAAATGATATGATATATGTTTTGCCTTGAACCAATGTAAAAGTAAATCATCAAAGAATGAATCTATGCAGATAAATACCCCTGAGGATTATGCCTCCTGGCAGACAGGACCATAATATTCCCCACCAGCTTCATTAAATTTTATGCAGGTTTCTTCATGGCTTTGGGTTTCTGACCTCTCTTTTCCTCCTTTACTTTAGACAAAATCGTGTAATTGTAAATTCTTTAACTCTTTGAGATGTAAATAAATCTTTTGAAAGCTTCTAGTCAGGTCTACGATCCAGGAGTGTCTTTCTGGAGTATCAAGAAGCCATCCTTTTAAAATGTAATCATCAAAGAAGATATGGTTCCTCTTTCCAAGTTTCTGTGGGAGCGTAAAAGCCTAACTTTAACTTGACCTTACGGCAAGTTCTAAAGCTACCTCCTGTCAAGAAGACAGGAAAACATTTACTTTTCCTCTGAGTAAGGTCAGTTAGCAAACACAGGTAACCTATGGTTGATCCCATCCAGGTTCTTAACAATTCAACAGTTCTCTTGTTCTTTGTTTCGCTAAAGTTGAGTTCAGATTATGCTCTAGACTCCTTCCCTTATTGCAATACTCTTGAAAAGTGTCCATTGCCAGTTTAACTTATATCTGGTACAATTTTTGCTTTTTTATTTTGTCGTTTAGGCTAGTGTTCAGTCAGTTCAGTTGCTCAGTCATGTCTGACTCTTTGTGACCCCATGAATTGCAGCATGCCAGGCCTCCCTGTCCATCACTATCTCTTGGAGTTCACTCAAATTCACGTCCATTGAGTCAATGATGCCATCCAGCCATCTCATCCTCGGTCGTCCCCTTCTTCTTCTGGCCCCAATCCCTCCCAGCATCAGAGTCTTTTCCAATGAGTCAACTCTTCGCATGAGGTGGCCAGAGTACTGGAGTTTCAGCTTCAGCATCATTCCTTCCAAAGAAATCCCAGGGCTGATATCCTTCAGAATGGACTGGTTGGATCTCCTTGCAGTCCAAGGGACTCTCAAGAGTCTTCTCCAACACCACAGTTCAAAAGCATCAATTCTTTGGTGCTCAGCCTTCTTCACAGTCCAACTCTCACATCCATACATGACCACAGAAAAACCATAGCCTTGATTAGACGGACCTTAGTCGGCAAAGTAATGTCTCTGCTTTTGAATATACTATCTAGGTTGGTCATAACTTTTCTTCTAAGGAGTAAGCCTCTTTTAATTTCATGGCTGCACTCACCATCTGCACTGATTTTGGAGCCCAAAAAAATAAAGTCTGACACTGTTTCCCCTGTTTCCCCATCTATTTCCCATGAAGTGATGGGACCAGATGCCATGAATGTTTAGTTTTCTGAATGTTGAGCTTTAAGCCAACTTTTTCACTCTCCTCTTTCACTTTCATCAGAACATCTTTAGTTCTTCTTCACTTTCTGCCATAAGGGTGGTGTCACCTGCATATCTGAGGTAACTGATATTTCTCCCGGCAATCTGGATTCCAGCTTGTGTTTCTTCCAGTCCAGTGTTTCTCATGATGTACTCTGCATAGAAGTTAAATAAGCAGGGTGACAATATACAGCCTTGACGTACTCCTTTTCCTATTTGGAACCAGTCTGTTTGTCCAGTTCTAACTGTTGCTTCCTGGCCTGCATACAGATTTCTCAAGAGGCAGGTCAGGTGGTCTGGTATTCCCATCTCTTTCAGAATTTTCCACAATTTATTGTGATCCACACAGTCAAAGGCTTTGACTTAGTCAATAAAGCAGAAATAGATGTTTTTCTGGAACTCTCTTTCTTTTTCCATGATCCAGCAGATATTGGCTATATGATCTCTGGTTCCTCTGTTAGGTAGTTATAATAGGAAAAAGGAGTCCAAAATGGCAGAGGCTAAAATACAAATAAAGAGAAAAGCCCATGAAAATGGAACAAAAGAAAATCCAGGGGGGGACCAGAGTGAGAGCTTCAGGTGAGGCAAACATGCCCCCTTCTTGGCTAGCCCAGTTTGCACAGGGCAAGCTCAAGGGAGGGTGGGGGTGGTGGGC